>PYAF01004133.1:195357-227494 GCA_007407185.1 Glycine tomentella | reverse complement strand
TTTTTATTATATTAAGCAAATAACATAATTTTAACAAATCTAAAAAAAGATATATGATACTTTTCTTTCATTTTATTCTTTATGTTTTCATCTATCATCAACAAATACTTTTTCTACTAGTAAATTTTTTTGTCTATTACCTACAAAACAAAATACATAAATTACAAGAAAATACATTTTTTTAGCATTTTATGATGCATAATCATTAATGATAATATTATGATCATCAATGTTTTTCAACGTATTCTTTTCAATAGATAAAATTATCAAAGCAATCCATCTTCCTTATGATATTGATGATTCCAAATAGTTTTTTATATTAATTTTAATTAGTTTTGAAAATCCGGTTCAACCTTTTTGGACTTTTTTTAGGGCTCTCGCAATCTTAATTAGGTCTTTGCTCATCGCCTCTCCAAACTGGCTAGGCTCCAAATCAGTCCGAAACATTAAATTTAACTTGTTTCCACATAAATATAATATTGATAAATTTTTCAACAGATTTCTAAAAGAATGTTATACCTAGCTAATTAGAGTTGCTATGGTACAAGGCTCTCTAAAATATTGATGCATGCTTTTGTGGCTACGAATTGAATGAGCAGTTAGGGAATAATGTGCCGTTATCAATGGTTATAATCAGCATGAGCATCCACTATATATTAATCTAAAAAATATAAATTATCTCTCATCTCAGTTTGTATTTATTAGAACACCTATAGGCCAGAAAGATTCTTTTATCTAAGCTCCTGTAAAATATGGAAAACAACTATATACATGGCTGGTGTTGAAAGACTAAGTAATGAAATCTGGGAATATAACTTTGTTCAGCCTTCTAGATATTTAGGTCACATTTTAGCCATTTTCAAAGATGGTGTGTCTAAAAAGGAGATTACCAGAATATATTATATATTTTTCCTTTGCATCTAAAATCTGCTTTCTTTTCTATAAGCTCATCCATATCCCACGACACTTGTTATTCCCATTCCATCAAGCATGCACACCTATATACCATTCCTGTCTGAAAGGTCGTAACATCATGCACATGGTTTAGTTGAGAGGAAAATAATGCTATATAAAATATCTACATATCTACATATGAAAAAAAGAATTGATACTCTTTTCCGTGCCATTAGTTTTGCCTATATATGTTAAAGTGTACTATAAAACTCTAGCGTGATTACAAAACATTATCATTTTAAGAGATGCAAATGGCACAGAGGAATATATTCCTTTGCAGCTGGTTTCTTCCTTAGTTTGTTCTTCTTTTCTTCTTTATATCTACCATGGCTTCCTTGCTACAGAAAGCTTTTGGCTCTGAAATCTCTTCGTTTATATACCGTCTTTTTATCTATCAAGATCATAACAAAGGCATTCCTAGGAACTTCAAGATGCCAAAGAAGGGTCGACCACTTTCCTTGCAGGTTTGCTTTCAATATATATATATATATATATATATATATATATTCATTAATCTTGAAAATGGAATATCACCATGTATAGAGGGAAAGATGATTAATATTTTTTTATTTTTTTTATCCACAAATATTAGTTGCTAATTTGTTAACGAAAAAATTTAAATCCACAAACCTATCCCTTCTCCTTACATCTTTTACCATTAAGTAAAACTTATATTTCCATTAATATTTCCTCCTTGATTATGTTTCATTTTTTCTCCATCGATCAGTAGTATAGTTCCTTGTTTTCCTTCATTACAGTTCATGATCATAGGATTTTTTTCGTAGTAAATAATGGAATAATTAAAATGAAACTGAAACTGAAAACTCTTATTTGTGCATGTCAGTGAGATTTTCAATTATGACGATAAATTTAATCAGAATTTGGTTTTAATGATCTTGGAAAGAATGAATAATTTATATCAGATCGATGTTGAGTTTAAACTTTATTGTTACTATTGTTAAAAGGAAAAAAAAAAAAAAAACTTCCATCGGTAAAAGGAGACGCCGATAGATGAACATCTCCTTTTGGTTAAAAAATTGAAGGTGAAGAAAAAAAGTAATAAGAATAAAAATTTGTTATATGACAGTTTAATGATCTTGTCAGACACGGAGTAAAAGAGTGAAAAAAGTGACTTTTCAGATGAGTTCAGATGAGAGAATATATGAAAATCACCATCAATCAGAAATGATTTTATTTTGGGATCAGAATCAGATTATTGTTCTCGTCCCATTTTAATTTTTTTTTTTTACCATGGCCAATAGTATTTTGATTTAGTTGTTGTTTTTAAACATGTAACTAGTAAATACTATTATTTAACAAAATATATATACCGATTCAATTTCATATATATGGCCGTTGCTTGAAATTTATAGAGGTTTTGAGAAAGAATCAGAATATGAAGTATGACCATTATAGTTAGGAAAAAACTGCAATGCAAATTGAAATGACATATCAGATACTTATTCGTTTCAGACCGTTGAGCTGAAAGTAAGGATGTGCTGCACGGGCTGCGAGAGAGTTGTTAAAAACGCCATTTACAAGCTCAAAGGTATTTTTTTTTATTTCTTTTTTTTTTTTTTTAAATATGTCGAGGCCTTAGGATGTGTTTGAGAAAAAAATTATGTTAAAGGTAACTTACGTTTTCACATAAGTAACAAGGAAGTCATTTTTATTTTTGCTCCTTTAGAATGTGCAAACTTCTGTTTGATTTATTGAATGGAAAGATTTCAAACGAAAATCCAAACACATAATTTATCAAGTTAGTCTTGTGGAATGTGGAGGATTGGTTAGAATTTAGATGAAGTATTTTAGAGAAAAAATAAAAAAGAATAAAATTTTTATTTTTATCTAATTAGCAGAATTGTATATATTTTATACAAAATGAATAAGTAGAGATAAGTAAAAGATTTCATGTCATAATAATATCTATTATTTTATTCTTAAAAAAATCTTAAAAAATATTTACTCAAATGAAAAAATGATACTCTATTTTCTCTCCTCAACAATCTCCTACCTGTGTACCTCAAACATATCCTATACGTGGCTCAAATGGACAAATGAAAAATGACAGGAACAAGAGACAGGTTAAAAAAAAAATTGGAATCTAATCCAAATACTCTGATTACATATTCTCATTCTCTTTTATATAATTGACTCGTTTAATGGTTTCATACACGCTGAGAATAATATTCTCACTTTACTTGTGCTTTATTATTTCTAGTTTATAGGTTAAGTATGATTTTTCATCGTTTAGGTAAATCAAGAACATGAAGTTGCCTTTGGGACGACGTATGTTTTTTTAATTTATTTTTGGAGAGATGTTCTTTACATTCTCTCAAGAAAATATCATTTTTTTCCAAATAAGGTAATTTAAATATATATGCATATATAGACTATTATTAAATGACGACTTTTTTAATTATCTATTAATTGCGAATTATTTGGACGATTAGTTGTGATAATACTCTTTTAGTATTGTAAAAACAATTTCTATTTCATATGAATTAATAATGTTTCTTTGTAAGTTTTTGTTACAGAAAGAATATTTAACTCTTCCAAGCATCGGAATTCTTAACATTTTTTTTACAGCAACCTACATGTTTGACTTAAATTTGATGTTGAAAATGAAGGTTCAAGCTAGCTGCTCAGCAACAAAAAATATAATATATACAGTTCAACTCATAACTTATCAAAAAATTTCCAAACAAGCACATATACCGATAAATTTTTGTTTGTTTTTAACTATCAAAAAGTTTTTGTATAATGATTGATAGTGCAAATTTTTTAACATTGTTGTTTAGCTATTAAACTAAATCTTCTCTTACTGTTAAATCTCATATATATCTTCATTGGTTAGTTATAGTTTCACTAAAATTCAATTCGTATACATTGGCACAAAATAACAATGCTATATATATAAGATGATTATATATATATACTTTGTGTTCATACAGGCATTGATTCAGTGGAGGTTGATTTGGAGATGGAAAGGGTAACGGTTGGAGGGTACGTTGATCGGAACAAGGTGCTTAAGGCTGTGAGGAGGGCCGGGAAGAGGGCAGAATTCTGGCCTTACCCTAATCCACCGCTTTACTTCACAACTGCTGACCATTACTTCAAAGACACAGCTCATGAATTCAAAGAAAGCTACAACTATTACAGACATGGCTACAACCTCCCAGAGAGGCATGGCACCATGCATGTGTCTCACCGTGGAGATGACAATGTTAGCAACATGTTCAATGATGATAATGTTAATGCTTGTTCTATCATGTAATTATTAATTATACCTTATTATTAATATTGTGTGCTAGCTTATAATCGTGAAAACTTTTCATGACAATATGTAAATTTGCGGTAACTGCGCACCATGTATATATATATGTATATGTGTGAAACTTAGCTTTTGCTTTTGTGATTTTGAAGACGTTTTAACGTTGATTAAAATAATTAATCAAGGAAGTTGAACGTTTTCTATAACTAATTTTTAAAATAATCGATCATATATTGCGATAATTTAATTTTTGTAACACTCTTAAACACACTTTTAAGTATATAAAAAATGCATATAGAAATTCGTAATATTATATATACATTTATTTGTTTTACTTGAAAATGTGAGTGAATATAAGAGTTTTGTTTGTTATTAAGAATAAGGACTTAAATTTGTAATATTGATTTGGATAAATTTAAAAAACCATTGTGCATTAAAAAATGAGTAAGATTAAAATAAAGTTTAAAATCCTTATATTTCACCAATTTTCAAATTTGTCCTTGCATAAAAAATTGAAAACAAGTCCTTCAATGAATATGTGTGTACGTAGGTGTATTATATACTTAATGCGAATTAAAAAGGATTGAATCATTACTTCTTAACACACAAAGTACATTAGTCATAACTAACATATAGATTACATGAGTTATAACTTCCTAACACTTTGAATACATGAATTATAACTTCCTAATATATAAGGTACATGAGTCATAACTTCATATATAACATGATACTATATATTAATGACCATTTAAACATGGTCTTAAGCCTAGCATGCATTAAATTCGTTTTTTTCTTTTCCATCTTATTACATGGTGAATTTGAGCTTATAATTTTTAAGAGACATCTTTCTTGTTCTTTATCATACATATTTTTCTTATAAAAAATATTCTCTTATCACTCTTTGGGGACCGAAGGGGATGAAAACCCTTTCCTTGACAAAGAAATATATTGTAAGTCTTGTGTTCTCTTACCACTTTTTGGGGACTGAAGGGGACATAAACTTTTCCTTGTCATAAAGGATATAGTGTAATTCTTATGCATGCTTTCATACTAACCTTACCTTTTATCATCCCTTATAGTGACCTAAGGGGGTTGTTACCCATCCCTTATTAAAGGAAACTCTTAAACTGGTGTACATATGCATCAATCAATCATCATTCATTCATATTCAGTAATAAGAGTTCACATGATAATAATAGTAACAACTTGGATAAAAAAAACACATCAAATCCCAATGGTCAGATTGTGCATAGCACTATTGATCCTAAGCTAATTAGTGTACTTAAACGAAGCTTAGTGCCACCACATCCATACGCACAAAACAAAAGTGACTTAATAAATGTAATCAAAGGAATTTTTTAAAATGTAAATCCATACCAAGGGAAATTGAGGGATTGAGAAAGATATTGAGGGAGGGAATGCACTAAGTTGATGATGAGACAAGCAGTAGTATTTGGGTAACTTGGATTTTTTTTTTCTAACTTTTTCTCATTCCCTTTTCTTTTTCCTTTTTCCCTTTCCAAGTCAATTATGTTTTAGGCTAAGAAAAATTAGCCTTTCGCTAGGCCTAACATTTTTATTTGATTTTATCTTAAAAGTTTTAAGCCCACTACACATGAAAATACTAGTAATATTTAATTATTTACTTTACTAATTAACCCAAATTTGAAATGTTACATTTCTCACTTTTATGAAATAATTTTGTCCTATAAAAATTGTAACTTAACTACATACCTAACTAAAAAAATATGAATAATGAATCTCATTTCCTCGTCCAACTTCCATATGGTCTCCTTTAAAGCAAAGTCCCTCTCCAAACAATCTTTATTAAGGGAATAATATTGTACCTCAAAGTTGATGTAACATGCTAAACAATCAAGATTGGTATTGACTCAAAAGTGAGGTCAAATATTAGTTATACTCAGTGTTATCAAAATCAGATCGGTGATCAACTTAATCGAGATACTGAGTCATTAGATCATTGAATTAACCGTGAGTCATTAATTGCATCACATGAATCAATTTATAATAAAAATATAAATTTTATCCTAGAATAATGTGTGTGTATATATATATATATATATGTATATGTTTTATCTATAACTATTTTATCATATATTTAATTTGTTTTAGTGGTTATATTCATCTCAAAAAACTTCATGTGTATGTGGGAAGTGTGTATATAAGAAAAAAGATGCATAAACTATAAAGAATATAAGAAGCTTGAGATTGTAAATCTAGTTCATAAATAACTTAGTAAATCACCAATTTTGTTATAAATCAGCCTGAGTTAAATCGATTTATAACTGTTCAAGTATATAATTGATCAAAATGCATGCTCGGACTTGCTGTGTCCCATTTTTTGAGTTAATGGGTCAAACCGGTCAATTTCAACTAAGTTTAACAACTATGATTATGCTAATTCTATTGTGATGTAATGTAATTGGGTTTGACATATTTTTTTATTTATTTAAGAGATATGAAACACATTGTGCACATATTGGACAAAGTAGGATAATTTAATAGTCCATTTTCTCAAATCTTTTAAGAATTTGGAATGATGCAATAAATTGAATCGAATTGGTTATTTTCTATCACTATTCATTAGAATTAGAATTGTTCTTTTTTTATAATCATTCTCATATTTGTAAAAAATGATAGTTATACTATACACATAAAATATTTGATCATGTTTAAATTGATGAAATGTAACAGTGACATGTTAAATAATTAAATTTACATTTCCTATTATGAATTCAAAGGGGCTTACACAACAATTATTTTATAATTTTTACTTCTGATATGATACAAAATAATATTTTTTATATAATTATTTTTTTTGCTTAATATATTTTAAAAATAAATAAAAGTTGTTATATAAGATATATATATATATATATATATATATATATATATATAAAACAATTCAGCTAAAGGGTTATGGTTTTTAATTAAAAGTAAAATATATATTTTACTCAAACAAAGATAATCAATTTAAATAATTAAATATTTATACGAGTTTAAAAATGAAAAAAGTTATTTATTTAATTTTCATATTAATTTTTAATTACAAAATTCATTTAAAAAATATTTGAATATAAATTATAATTTATTTCTAACATAGCAAAAACTTACCCCAAATATAGCCCCAAGTATAAATACTGGTTTTCTATCTTTTAAGGATTGCTTGTGAGCATCTCATACTTTCATAAAGACGAATTTAGCAATTTACTAATAATATGTATCGATCGTTGAAAATATAAAAACACAATAATAATCCAATATCTTAATATTTTTTCTTCATGTAAACAAGAGACATAATTAAATATTTTTAAAAAAAATCTTAGTAACGTGCATATTTTAGACAAAAGTTTAAACAAATAGTAAAAATAGTTAAATATTAAAAGAAACCCAATATTGGTAAGGTTCATATTTAATATTTAAGAAAAAAGTTTAAACAAATAGTTAAAATTTATTAGATTTCATAAAATCATTCCGACGAATCAATTAAAAATAAAATATAAGATCTAAGCTATTAAATAATCCGAATATGGAATTAATAATGTAACAGTACAAAACTCTGGAAATAATAGGGTGGATTGTTGGAACAGGCGTGAGGTGTCTCATCTGAGCTGGAATTTTGCTTGGTCTGTCTGTCCCTCTCCGCTTCAGACCAAACTTCCACTCCCTCAGGCCTCCAATCCAAGTCAAACAAACCACAATTAACATCGCACACCAATTTCACACACTGTTCCGATCAACTGATTCAAATTCAATGGATCCATCATCACCACCACCACCACTACTCCGCCAAAACGACGTCGCTTCGTTCGACCGCGAAACTTCTTATAGAATATACTTGCACTCCTCCTCTTCCGACGACGACGTTTATCCCTCCAATTCCATCCAATCCACCAACCGCCGCCTCGATTACATGCTCCAGTTTCTCGACCGGAAACTCTCCGCCGACTACGGCCACCGCCTCCATTCCTCCGGCTCCCGTGCGGCGCCGCTGCCGGAGTTCGTCGCGAAGGGAGGCGGCGCCGGCATCTTCCGCCTTCCCGCGCGCGGCGCGGTGCACCCGGCGCGGCCGCCGAGCCTTGAACTGCGGCCGCACCCGCTGCGGGAGACTCAGATTGGACGTTTCCTGAGGAACATTGTTTCTACCGAGTCGCAGCTCTGGGCGGCTTCCGAGTGCGGCGTGAGATTCTGGAACTTCAAGCATCTGTACGGGTCGTGGTGCGGCGTCGGAAGAGAAGAAGTTGTTGCGAGGAGCGGGGACGAGGAGAGTGCTCCGTTTCGGGAGTCGGTGTGGACTTCGCCGGCGCTGTGTTTGGTTGCGGATGAGGGGAACAGGTTGGTTTGGAGTGGACATAAGGATGGGAAGATTAGGTGCTGGAAGATGGATGATGATGATGATGATAACAACTGCAATTGGAGCAATCGGTTTACGGAAAGCTTGTCTTGGCATGCTCACCGTGGACCTGTTCTTTCCCTTACCTTCACCTCATATGGTCATTCTTCACTCTTCACTGTTAACTTTACTGCTATACTATTATTAGACTTAGGCTTATTTAGATTAGGATAAATTTAGGCTTGTTTAAATTAGGATAATTTTTAGCTGTTATCTACCCTAGCTAGGTGTTTACCTTGATCTTTTTTTCCTTGACTCAGAGCAACTTTATTGAAAAAACCCATTTTGGATTCTTGGACTACTTTTTATGTGTCCCATGATACCACATATGATGTAAGAACTTATCATTTTTTGGTCCAGCGGTAGAACCCAATTTGAGTTCTTGGATTTTACTTGCATAGAAAAAAAAACCTTTATTTTCTCTCAAATGACATTAAAAAATAATATTTTAAAAAAAAAAACTAGAGTTCTTGAATGTTCTTCCACTGGAATCCAACCTAGGGCATGAAGAACTCTTAAGCAAGAATAATAGTAGATCTAGTGGACAGGGGTTCTTAAGCTCAAGAACCCCTATTAAAGATGCTCTTAATTACTAATTTGGTCCCTAAATTATTTGAAATGACTCAATTTGGTTCCTAAATTTTCAAACACTCCAATCAGGACCTCTAATTTGTAAAACTTGAATCAGGTTCTCTCGGTCCAATGGAAATTGACACCATTAATGAAAATTGCTACTATTCATAAGTGAAAACCGTTAGAAGGAAAGCACCATATCGAAACATTTTTAAAAATTGGAGGATCTCATTGGAGTGTTTGGAAATTTAGGGACCAAATTGAGTCATTTTAAATAATTCATGGACCAAATTAGTAATTAAGGCTTTTTTCTTCCCTCAATTACAAGCTAATGCTTTAAAATTGAAATTAAAAATAATTCATATAAAAAAATTAAAATTAAAAGGGAGTTTAAATAAGTTAAGAGTTTAATAGACATGTATTTTCACTGTAAAAGTTTTTACTGTCATTGTATTAGAAATCATTTTTCATTTGATTTTTAAAGTAATTACTGTGAAAGTCAACAAACTTATCATATGAGACACTCGGTCTGAGTGTCTCTCCACTCCCTATATTTTCTTAAAAATAAAAATAAAAGAGAGATGATGATGGAGGTTAAATAGAAAATGAGTATACAGTTATTTTGAAATTGGACTTTGTATGTAGTTAGTGGGGTGGCTTTTTTTTACATTACTCAGTGTAGTTTAATGTTAGTTAAGGGGCAAAATAGTCCAAAAAAATGTGGAGACAAAAAGTAAATATCACTGTTATAGAAGTTATAGATTATAGATAAGGGTTATTTATGATTGGATGATAATGTAAAAGTGTTATGGTGTTGGTGCAAGGATTATTTGTGCTAAAGTTAAAGTTGTTTGGTAACTCCCTCCATTTTTTTTATCTGTTTACCTTTGAAAGAAGATTTTGTTTCTAGTTATCTCTCCACTTTAAAAGTTTAAGATAATATTAGTTACTATTTTTTTAAGTATGGCCTCATCTTCACTTGATTCTTAAATACTTTACATACTATAAATGAACAAATAAAATAAAATAGTAGAGGTCATGTTAATAATTTTAAAATAATTTTAATATAAACAAAGATATTAATTCGATTGCTTAATCTGTGTGTTATTATCTTTAATGGACAGGTAAAAAGAAATAGAGGGAGTAGTTTTTTAATCTTAGAAGTTACTTTTAATTTTAAATTTCTTGTATAGTGTATTTTTTTATCTTGAGATTTAAAATAAAGAAGAAAAAGGAAAAGTATAATTCAAAAGCTTCTAAAACTAGTTTTTTATTTTCTTTTAAAAAGATCATAAAGTTTTCTTTATTCAAAATAACTACCTTTTTAAAAGGTTTTTTTTTTTTTTTTTTTTTTTTTTTTTTTTTTTTTTTTTTTTTTTTTTTTAAGAAAAAGAGAAGTCCAACATAAGTTAGGTTAAACGATTTTGATTATAAGCTATTTTGAGCATTTGGAAGAACTTTTGCAAAACTTCTTTGGACTTGTTTTATGATGTGAGCACTTAACTTGAAAATTGAAGATATTTTGGTTTAAGTTTACAAAAGTAGATTCATGACTTTTTTTTATAGTTTTTTTTTTTTTTTTAATCCCATTTCAATAATTTTGCATTGATGTTTTTCAAGAGTTTATGGCATATGCTCTCATGTGATAAGCTCTTTTTGATTAAGCACTTAATTAAATTGTTTACTCAAACGTGTACTTGGCCAATCCAAACTAATTAAGATTACTTGGAGTGCAAGTTTTTGAAAATTAAGTGCTGATATTTAGTTTACTAATATTAATATGAAAGAAATTCTAATAAATTGCCCGTGGGACCTGATGTTTGTTGGTTGATTCACATGCTTGTTGAGAATGTTATACATTATTCTGTGCTCTTTTCATTTTGTTAATCCAGGGGATCTGTGGTCGGGTTCAGAAGGAGGAGGTCTAAAAATATGGCCTTGGGAGGCTGTTGAAAAATCTATTCATCTTATTAAGGAGGAAAGGCACAGTGCTGTCATATTCGTGGAGAGGTCCTATGTTGACTTAAGGAGCCAGCTATCTACAAATGGCTTCAGTAACATGCTAACTTCAGATGTAAAGTACTTAGTATCTGATAATTCGAGAGCAAAGGTGTGGAGTGCTGGCTATTTTTCATTTGCTTTGTGGTGAGATTTTCCCTTCAAAACTCTCATGGTGTTAGTATTGAACATTAGTATGGGTTGATTCTTTTATATTTAGGCATTCAAGTATAATTAATTATTTTAGGATTTTTCCTATCTTGTGGTCACAACTTACTTTTGTAAAAAATAGTAAATAGTAAATACACATTCTATTATTTTAGAAAGATTCGAAAAATATATATATATATATATATATATATATATATATATATTGCTAGTGTATTATTATATTAAGAAAGTGCCTTAGCCTTTTTAATTTACAGACAGATATTCTTTTAAACTTCTATGAACTGGCTTGAATCTTGCTAATAACAAGACTTTGGTTCTATGATATAAATCCTTATAAAATATTAAGGATCATATGGGATGTATAAAGACATCATAAATAGACTGAGACTTCAGTGTCATATGATCCTTTTTTCTTTTTGCATTACTTTTGTGTGCATATTAATGCCTTTCACTTTAATGTATGCTAGTGCTTGTTAAATTGTAGGGATGCTCGTACAAGAGAGCTACTGAAAGTTTTCAATTCAGATGGACAGATTGAGAATCGGTTGGATGTGTCCTCATTTCAAGACTTTTCAGTGGAGCTTGTTTCAAGTTCAAGGAAAGACAAAACACAAAGTTCCATTGGGTTCTTGCAGCGCTCACGTAATGCCATAATGGGAGCAGCAGATGCTGTTCGTCGAGTTGCTGCAAAGGGAGGCTTTGGGGATGATAACCGGAGAACTGAAGCACTAGTGGTAACAATAGATGGAATGATTTGGACAGGGTGTACAAGTGGCTTACTGGTGCAATGGGATGGAAATGGCAATCGCATACAAGATTTTCTTTACCATTCATCTGCCATTCAGTGTTTTTGTACTTTTGGCATGCAAATTTGGGTAGGCTATGTGTCTGGCACTCTCCAGGTATTGGACCTCAAGGGTAATCTAATTGGGGGATGGGTGGCTCATGGCAGTCCAATTGTAAAAATGACAGTTGGCGCTGGTTATGTATTTGCATTGGCTAACCATGGTGGCATACGAGGATGGAACATCACCTCCCCAGGACCTCTTGATAGCATATTGCGTTCAGAATTGGGTGGCAAAGAATTTTTATATACTAAAATAGAAAATATAAAAATATTGAGTGGCACTTGGAATGTTGGACAAGGAAAAGCATCTCTAGATTCCCTTACTTCATGGCTAGGTTCCGTGGCCTCAGATGTTAGCCTTGTTGTTGTTGGGTTGCAAGAGGTTGAAATGGGTGCTGGATTTCTCGCAATGTCTGCAGCTAAAGAAACTGTAAGTCATCATTTTCTGTAATAATACTAGAAAATCGGTACTGTGCTATTATTAGACCACTAGTTGTTGTAAGCGAAGTAGTTGCTGTGTGAATTATGGTTAGTTTTTTCTTTTTGATAAGGTTTAACTTTTATACATTTGAATTTACTAAAATACTTGTGGGATATCATGTTGGCAGTTAGAGCTGATAACTTGCATGCATGGTTCTTGTTCACTACTCTACTACCAGTACCACGGCTTTGGCCAATTGAATGGTTTTAGTAGAAATCAGATTGGAATTGAGAAAGTGAAATGAATGGAATGTAATGTAATGAATTGCAAGTTTGGAACCCATTGATCGTTCCTATTTTCATCTTTTCTATGGTTAGGAATGAAATGGTGATTTTATGTCATGCCTTTAATTGATACCGTAGAATCAAGTACAAATGAAATGATAGAACAATTTAATGACTGTGATACCCCCTTGTTCTGTAAAAATTTTCTTTAAAGCTTTATAAAATTGTTGTAGTTACTTCCATAACTGCACTTTGAGAAAGACTGACTTTTATCTCATTGCCTTTTTTCAAACTTTTTAGCTTTCACTTCCAAAAAATTTCCTGTTAGATTATGTTCAAAAGGAAAAATAGTAAAGGTTACGGAAAAGGGGCCCTGTTGAGGCCAAATAATCTAAACCTTTATGTCAGGTGGCTTACCTCCACCATACAATCTTCATACTTTCAAATTTGAGCACATCAATGAGTCCCACATGTCCTTTGAGACAACTTGAGTACTAGATTGACATGGTCATTATAAAAACTGGACAAGAGAAAAAGAGCAATGGGATGGGAGGGAGGGGATTGGGTGAAATTTTTTTCTGTAGCAAGAGTGACATGCAATGGTTTAGAAGGGAAGACACAAAGGAACTCACAGGCTATGGTATTATGTAGTAGTAATTTGGAAATTTTGACTTTTCAGGTGTTTTAGATATTAAGAATATATATTTCTTAATTCTTATTCTAGGGGGAAAAAAAGGATAAACTACTTGTGGGCTATTTATATTGTCTGTTTTACCTGGTTAAAAATTCAGGAAATTGCAATGAAATCATTGCAGCCGAAACCTCCTTACATTTTTGGCCATGAACACCATTCACTGCTGAAAATGATCTTCTCAATTATGCTGCATTGAATACTAAATCCTGTATCCTTTTATCTACTTATAATCCTGTGCTTCTTCATTCTATAATTCATCCACTTGATTTTGAATCCATGATATTGCATTAGGAACTCAGAAATGGTTGGGGAGTTTCTTGGATTGATCTATTATAATAGAGCTTCTCATCAAAATGATTAAGAATGTCTTGTATTGAGTCTTTCTTCTGATTAGCATATGGATTACTGAAAATCATTATACTTTCTGTTGTAATTTTCATCCAATGGGAATTTTACGGATGGTTGGATTGTTCATGCATCATTGTCAGTATTCTGTCATGATAGTCGTCATGTTTTATGTATATAATATATATGGTATAATGAATGATTTTTCTTAACTTTTCTTGCTCATAACCCTCCTCTGCGCCCCCATCTCACAAATATATAGGTAGGATTGGAGGGAAGTTCTGTTGGGCAGTGGTGGCTGGATATGATAGACAAAACATTAGATGATGGTTCAACATTTGAACGTATTGGATCCAGGCAACTTGCTGGCTTGGTCATTGCTGTGTGGTGAGTATCTATGAGTAGGAGTAGTGTGAGCTGGTGAAGCTTTAATACGTCAGAAATAATGCCTGTTGTTTGTTAAGGCAATATGACATGTGTTAAATTTTAGCAATTTGAACATGCATTGGTCTGTTAAATTGCTTGTGTTATGTCAGATTATTGTCTACTTTCCTTCCTACTTGTTATGAATTCTATTCTGGTTTGGGAGATATGGATATGGATCACTAAAGATTGGGTTCCTAATTGTATCCTGAATAGACATATCAACTATTTTCCTCCTTTGATTTTAATTTTTGTCTTTGTTATCTAAATTCTTCCTTGCTGCTCTCTTTGCCTATAGTAGTTGAAATTTTATTTTTCAGGGTTAAAACCAACATTAGATTTCATGTTGGGGATGTTGAAGTGGCAGCAGTTCCATGTGGCTTTGGACGTGCTATTGGAAATAAGGTGGGCCTGTAATGTCTGCTTTGCTGTTTTGCTTTGCATATTAGTTTTGACTTAGTTTCTTGTGCTTCTTTCTATGATTCTATCACTCTAATTTTTCTAATAAAGGGTGTATTAAGATATGACAATTGGTCATGATCATGGATCTAGTAATTGTTGGTTTCGTTGAACAATCTAACATGGATATTTAAATATATCAGGCTATTGCTAGATTCTCTACTAGATTTTATGGTGTGTTGCAATTCCAAGTAAAAGCAAACAGAGTCAGAGATTTCCATTCTACAAGTTTTGTAATGCAAGCCCATGACGTAATTTGCTTCTCTGTGGTCTGCAATTAACATATTGCATAACGATTAAATCTTTATCTCTAATTGTGTCCACATAAGAGGGATAGCCAGTATGATGTTAGTTGATGACTTTGGCTTGAGTTTCATCATTATGCAACACACACATATAAAGCCAATAGGACCTGCAAGTCTTCTCATAGATATTGGAAATATGTGTTTCAGTTATGACATGACATGCTGTAGTGTACTCATTACTAATTTGGTCCAAATATTGAAAATCACCATTCAGCAATGCACTACAGTGTTTTCTATGGCATATGGATGTCAATGGTAGTAAGTGCGCACCATAGCACATGGCATGCTAGTTTCCATATTGAAGCATGGAACTATTTCATCCAAAAGAAAATAAAATAGAACTATGAAAAATTGAATATAATTATAACTGAAAAACAGGAGGAACAGGGAGAGACAGAACACAGCAATTTTCTATGAGATTTCAGCAACAAAATCAAAACATTGGAAGAAAATATATTATGGAGTAGGTTTGATACTTTAATGATGATTCCGACATTGTCAGTGAAGGTTTCTGTTCTTAAGATCTTTGAAGGAAATCAAAAGCTAGGTGCCATGCACTTTTCAACCACTTTGGTATGGCTCATGCTACATGCCATGGTGCCACGCTGAATGCCATGGCATAGGTGGTTTTATTATGGTTGTGACCTCCCTAATAATGCCATGCCATGGAGGTGCTATTGGCAACACCGTCACCTGTTCTATATATGTGGATTTTGTTTTTCCAGTTATCAATAGTTTTTTTAGGTATCTTCTTTTTGTTTCAGTTTTTGTTGCTCTGACCATTGACACAGGAGATGTTTGTTTCACCAGGGAGCTGTTGGTTTGAGAATTAGAGTGTATGATCGGATAATGTGCTTCGTTAATTGTCACTTTGCTGCACATTTAGATGCAGTTGATCGTCGCAATGCAGATTTTGATCATGTATACCGAACAATGTCCTTCAGTCAGCCAACAAACCTCTTAAATACTACAGCTGGTAATTTGCTGTGCCTATTCCTGATTTTCTCATTTTCCTTATCTATGTATTTATTTTGGCCTGTTTATAGATCTGGCTTGCCATTGGTCCTTTCTGTTGCAGCTGGCACTTCATCTTCTGTTCCAACGTTTCGTGGTACAAATGTATGTGCTTGCTGTCCATTTTATTCATATAAGTAATGCTTTATGATGCACTCAGATTGTTGGATGAAGCATTGATTCTTGAGATTGGTTTCCAGTCCGCAGAAGGGATGCCCGAGTTATCTGAGGCAGACATGGTTGTGTTTCTTGGTGATTTTAATTATCGACTTGATGACATTTCTTATGACGAAGCAAGAGATTTTGTTTCTCAAAGATGCTTTGATTGGCTTAGAGAAAGGGACCAACTTCGAGCTGAAATGGAAGCTGGGAATGTCTTCCAAGGAATGCGTGAAGCAGTTATAACATTTCCTCCCACATACAAGTTTGAACGGCACCAAGCTGGTTTGGCAGGTTGGCCCCCCGCCCAAAACAAAAACGCACAAATGTTCTCATGAACTTGCAAAGAAACTTTAGCATTAAAAAGAGAGATGGAAACAGTCAATTATAAAAGATGTGGGTTGGGTTGCTAAATTTTTTCTTTAATCATGAGAATCCAAAGTAGAGCATTTCTGCAAATTATGCAGTTCCAATTCCAAATATTTTTTATTTGTAGACCAATAACATGCACCGGGTGGGAGAAAAGAACAATATATATATCCAGATTTTTATGAAGTGAAAAATTCTGTCCACACCATAAGTAATGATTTTCACAGTCCTCTTCACAGATGGCTTTATATGAATTGTTAAAATTGTAGAACACATAGGGTGTTGGTACCGAGCAATCACACAACAATCGAGAAAGCAGAAAGAGAGAAAGGGAAGAAGAAGATAACACACAGTGTTTATCCTGGTTCACCCAATGTGAGCTACGTACAACTATTCTCTATATTCTCCTCACACATTCGTTACAATGCACTCAGATTACAAGGAAATATATAAGCTTAGAAACCCTAAACACCATAGCTATTCATGGGCCCAAGTCCAAACTACAAATAATAAAACCCCAGGCTAACAACGGTACTAGGCCTCGAAAAAGTTCCGGGGGCGCTGCCCGCAACCCCCCGCCGGGGCGGCTCCCCCAGGCCCCCCGTGCTTATCTTCTGAAGGCAAAATATGAGTCATACCCAATATAGGGAAGAGGAAAAAAGGATATCAGAGACTCTGAATAATAGGATTTAAATTTTGCATCTTTTTGGGTGCTTGTAACTTGTAGAGGCTTGCTCTAGTGACTAGAATATTAGTGTAGGGAGAGTGAGGGAGGTAAGAGAAATCATATTGTAATGGGATAAACTAAATGGCAGTCTCCCTGTATATTACTAGGTTAAGACTGCAGGACAATGAAGTGCGGAGTACATCTGGATTCTCAATAACCTAATGCTAACACCACACAAAAATAACTCTTTTAACAATTAGATATTGAAAGGTGAATTATTTCAAGTTAAAACATTGCTGCTCTTATATTTGTACTTACTTTCATCCTTGCTGCTTCAAGATTTGTAAGGGTATGACTTCAGATTGTGTGACCTGTTTCTTGAAGGGTATGATTCTGGTGAAAAGAAACGCATCCCTGCTTGGTGTGACAGAATTTTGTATCGTGATAGCTGCACTTCTTTGGTGTCTGAATGCAGTTTAGAGTGTCCCATTGTCTCCTCAGTATTACAGTGAGTGCTCTAATAGCTTATATTTTATTGTTATTTGGGTATATGGAGTAAAACACCCTGCCAGACGGACTGTATATATTTTCCTAGATAAGTTTTATTTTTCTTGGCAATTTGTGCTGGGCTCATCCTATATAAGTGAGGGCTCGTCCTCTCTTGTAAATATACTTTATGTCTATATAATTTAGATACATGGACCCAATCATGTATCTCTCATTTTCTTTTTCCTCAACATATTATTTAGAGTTTGATGGGAGGCGATCCTATTCCATGCATGCCTTGTGGACATGTAGGATATTTGTGTTAGAACATATGTAGTCAAACCTCTGTTGTGTAAACACATGGATTCAATCTTGTCTCTGATTTCCTCCTTCCCCAACAATTGTACATATAAGGACTGAATTGAAAACTTTTTGGATTCAGGACCCAATTAAAATATAGGGCCAAAATATAATTTAAACTTTTCTGATTGTTTAGCGTTGCTCTCTAAAATATTTTAGAAAAGCATAAGTGGGAAGTAGCATCTTTTTCTTTCATTTTTTGTTTTGATTAATGTCATCTAACCTTCAATAGGTATGAAGCTTGCATGGATGTCACAGATAGTGACCACAAGCCTGTCCGCTGCATATTTTCTACAGATATTGCTCGAGTAGATGAACCAATCCGGAGGCAGGAATTTGGAGAGATTCTTGAGTCTAATGAGAAAATTAAATATCTTCTGAAAGAATTATGCAAGATTCCTGAAACTATCATTAGTACCAATAACATAATTCTTCAAAACCAGGACACGTTAATTTTGCGTATTACAAATAAATGTGCAGAAGAAAATGCTTTGTTTGAAATCATTTGTGAAGGTCAGTCCACTGTTACTGGGGATCAGAAGGCTACTAACCATCAGTTGAGAGGTTCCTTTGGTTTCCCAAGGTGGCTTGAGGTGATATTCTTTATTTAAAATAAATTTCTTTTTGGTACATATTTATGGTTATAGAATGAACTTGAAAACTAGAGAGATTTGAAAGCGGAAACTAACAAGTAATTTTTATTTCTAATCTAATGATTACAATGGATAAAATTGCTCCTTTATATACTTTATCACGTTTAATTCAGGAACCTCCTAAGAGTCGATTTTTTTTTTTTTTTTAATTCTGAAAAGCTTAACAATCTGTACAGGCTAATTAAAGATAAAATATAAATTGTATTAATTACTATAAATATAACCTCAAGTGTGTAGATAAGATAAAAATGTTAATGCTGATGAGTGCACATATAAGAAAAAGATAAGATTAGGAACAAATATATCTGGCAGAGAAGACATAAAAACTTTGTATGTTAGGAGACTAAACAGAGGCTCTAGTGTAAAAAGTGGTTCAATATGGTAGTTATAGTGGCCACTGCGGCTGAGCTGTTACAGCCGCATCACGTGTTGTGGTCTGCAATATAAAAAAGATAACCAAAATCTCCTCTAGAAAAAAATGGCTCTGGCTATTGGATATTTTACACACATGTGTACTCCTAGGGAAAAATTCTTTATGTGGATCAACATCATACTTTGTTTTTTGCTTCAAATAGGGCATCTCTCCTTTGCAATTCACCACACGATAACTGCTAATTTTTATGATTCAGGTGAGTCCTGCAACTGGTATAATAAGACCAGATCAAATTGTTGAAGTAACAGTGCATCATGAGGAATTTCCAACTCTGGAAGAGTTTGTTGATGGTGTCGTACAAAATTCTTGGTGTGAAGACTCCAGAGACATGGAAGCTATTTTGGTTGTTAAGGTGCATGGCAATTACACTATCCAGACAAGAAATCACCGAGTCCGTGTTCACCACTGTTATTCATCCCAGAAAAAATCTCTGATTGACTCTCAACCAGACGGCTCCAGGCATATCCCAGGAACTGTTCTACATCGATCTGATTTCCAACCATTGAGCAGTTCCTATGATGTGGTTGACCAGCTACAGCAATTGCATAGCCCTTAAAGCCGCAGTTAACGTAAGTGCCTGTAACTTAGTTTTTTAGTGGAGCAACAAACAAAAAATCGATAGATGGTCTTGTAATAGGCAATAAGTTTTGTTGTTTATGCTTTTGCTGCTATGATAAGCATATTGATTATGTTTGGTAATGGCTTCCTTTTCTTTTTATCATAGGGAGCTTGTGGTCCAACTTGTAATCATCGAGCTGATTGAACTGTACAGAAAGAAAGCAAATGCAAGGCAAAGTAGCGAGACGGCTTTTTACTAGATCCATTATTTAATTTATTCAGAAATGAGCCCAATTGTAAATGACTATGTACCATATCAACCAACACAAGCTGCGATTTTAAGGGAAAATCCAGTGACCTATAGTTGATTGTGTCGTTTGGATGACGATTGCTCCCAACAAATATTCTAATATTTTTTACTTTCTATTTGTCTCATTATTTGCCTGGAATTTTGTACAATGGAAGTCCATTTTGTTAATCGACTTCCTGTTATATTTTACCTTAATCAAATACTACTACATAAGAAAGATTGGTTATTGAAAAAATATTCTGAATTTTATATTTTCATTACTTTGCAATATTTCACAAGTTCAAATCTTTGAGCCGTCAAAAAAAAAAAAAGTTGAGTTATAAATGTAGTTATTCGAATAACCATTCGCAAAATAGATAAATATTCTCAAAGTTAACATTCGAGAAAAATATCTGAATACTTCTATATGATTTTTCATGCACATAAAATAAAGAAAATTTTGGACATTTTAATGCTTCTCATTATGAGTAACTGTTCAATTTTAACTATATATACATTTTTCCAGTGGCCTTTTACGAACAAGAAGCACTATTTTTTCTTTTTCATTTGTAATTCTTCCAATGGCATCAGCAATTCTACTCCAAAATCTCTGAACATTTAACGATAAATCTTGAATAGAAGAGTTACATTTTCAGGATTGGTTGAATAATTATAATAAAACTCAGTTTTGGAGGCGACATAGTATCAAAACCTAAGATGAACAACATCCTTTTTTTGACTGGGCATCTGCCTCCCCGTCCCCTTCCCCTTTTAGTACAACAGTCTTTCCATTTTCAATTCGGGTAACATCCTGTTTGTTGAGCTCTTGAGAAATCATAACCTTCCGACTTAGGATGTTGTAAATTTCCTTTACAACAGTTTCAAAAGCAGCTGCTACATTTGATGAATCAAGAGCTGATGTCTCCATGAAGAACAAACCCTGTGCCTCAGCTAAAGCCTTGCCTTCCGCAGTAGCCACCTCCCTTGCATCTTTAAGATCTGACTTGTTCCCAACAAGTATTGTCACAACGTTCATGTCAGAGTGAGCTGTTAATAAATAAACCAGTCCATTTAATACTTTTATTATAACATTCACAATCAGAATATGTGAATATATGTTTTTGAAGCAAGAAAAAACAAACATACAAGTGGCCTATCAATATATGTTCATGACTAAGGTCCTATTTTGATAAATTAATCCACAAGTACTTAAAAAAGAAAATAAGAAAGTAAATTGAACTGAAGTTATCTCAAATTTACCTTATGCATAAACTAATTTGTATATACTCTTTTATTTGGCTTTTCATTTTAACCTATGTATAAGTTAATTTTAGTTTATGGAGAAGGGAATTTTCAAACAGACCTTAAACCATGTTTATTACAAGGTGTATATTTATGCATGTGTCTATATGTATATTAATTTTTTTTTTTTTTTGGAAGCAAAAGATATCACATGTATATTTATGCATGATACATCCAATAAGATAATGTTCATTAACTAATAAAACAATCACCTAAGAGAAAGACTAAAGATTATAATCTTGTTTATTTACCAATAGAACCATATTAAGTACCAATAAGCCATTAAATTTCAGTATCATAATCACATAATGTTTTACTAAATTGTACCAATACCAAATTGAAGGACAAGTTAATAACCTAATTCAGAAACCTCACAGAAAATAAGCATGAAAAAACTTCAAGATGGTAAAAAGGGTTCAAACATAATTGTAATTCTTACTGTGAAGTTCATTAAGCCAACGGCCTATGCTATCAAACGTTTGGCGCCGACTGATGTCATACACCAGAAGAGCTCCAACTGCACCCCTATAATATGCAGATGTAACAGCTCTGAACCTTTCCTGCCCAGCAGTGTCCCATATCTGTGCTTTAACTTCCTTTCCTTTAATATCCATCTTCTGAGTTTGGAACTCTACTCCTATAGTTGACTTCGAATTAGGATAAAACTCATCTCTGGCAAATCGTGCAAGTAAATTTGATTTCCCAACAGCTGAATCACCAATTAAAACAATCTTGAAGAGGTAGTCCTCAGTCTTTTCTTCATTATAAAAAGCCATCTGTCAGACCTAAAGATTGCCAGTGTGTAGAAGCAAATCAAACATATATAATCATCATGGACTCTGGCCCTTTCCAATACTAGAATGTCACCTTCACCTAACATGAGAACAAGGATCAGAAAACAAAAGAGCAACTGCTAACAAAGAATTACAGAAGACAGGAAGGCTATATTAGTGAAACACATTGTAGTTCCACAAGAATCTTGAATATAATATATTTACCTTATGAAGCGACTGTTGACTGTTTCTAGCACATAGAACTGTATCCAACATTGGCATCAAGCCCCCCGATTCAAACAAACCAAAACTTTATTGAGTACCTGAAAGCATCAGTTTCCAAAATGCACCACTGTCAATGAAGTATTATATTTAATTCTATGACTTCTATTCATATCTAGGGAGTATTCTCAAGGGTAAATTATTTCCAGTTCTTTTTCCATTACTGTTTCTTGAGAAAAAGAAATGTTACTTCAAGTGAGAGTCAAATCAAAATGAAATTTGTTTCCAAAAATGGAAACAAATTGTCCATTAAACCACAGATCTGGCAATACAACCAACAAGCAGATAAGACATGGGCATGTTTAAAATATCATAACTCTCAACCACGAGTGCTAAAAAGTATCTCATATAATGACAATTCAATTGTACCATAATTTAACATAGGATCAACAGCAATTGAGGTTGATTGTAATTTTTGCTGGCAAACAAGCACTTCCCACAGCCCAACTAACACATTGGAAATTAGATTGGTAAAATAGCGAGTTTGATGGACAAGAAAGGAAGTAGGAGAAAAAGATCAGAGACTTTCTAAACATATTTCAATCCATCGTTTGTTTAGAGGGAACTTATTTGACCCCAAAAAATAATGTTGGCAAAGGACAGCCCATGTGATGGTAAGTTTCAAAATTTTCAAGGTAAACTCTAAAATGATGGGTTCTAAATCATTGTCGATAGTTATTTTCTTAGATATCTAGATAGAAAATTATGCAGAAGGTAAAGTCAACAAATAAAATTACCTCAACCTCCTTCTCTCCTTGTATTCCCCTCAACTCTTCAACTTCAGCTTACCCTTCCACTAAGTCTTTATAATCTCAAACCCTGGTATTGATTAAAAATGAATTAGATAATTCTAATTGAGAGATAAGGTGATTTTCTTAAACCATACAAAAGGGTAAAACTTAAACATTAAATAAGAAATGTCAGGTAGACCCATATCTATAACCAAAGGCAATATGATTTCAAGAATCAATTAAGATTATTTTTATGTTGTTTTGATCCGGGAATAATACAATCTAATGGGATAAGGGATGGTAGTTGTTGTTGAAATCCTCAAATATTGTCATGACTCAGACAATGATGCTAACGTTTACAGAGTGCAGTAATTTTATGGAGCATAAAGGATGTAACCAGCTTTTGTAACAAATAGAACAATTATTATAATTAGTTTTTGGGTGGAAGGACAAAGGATAATATTATTAGAACAAATAATGAACGATTACAGAACAAGCAAAATCCATCAAAACACAGGCACAAGAAAGATAGAAAAGAAAAACAAAAGTCATCAATAGTCAATATAGTATGTTCCTCCACAGTTGTTATGAAAGTTCCCTCAAAGAGAGTGTACCAAACACCAAAGAGAGGCCACAAAAAAGATCCTGTCCCATCCCATGCCAGATCAAAGTATTTTACTCAAGCCACATACACCAATAAGTAGCATAGATGAAACAACCCTTCTTTTACGGCTATAACAAATAATGTCCTCTAATATTCACAAAACATTTTCCTTTTTATCATTAAAAAATTCTCCTAAATAACGTAAGCCTCATATAACATGTTGAGACAAACCAACAATAACTACCTAACAAGAATTCCTCTGGAATCTTTGAACACCATTCTTAGAAACAGCAATGATAACTATTCTCCAAACAAGTCTTCATCTCAATATATTAAAATCATCACACTGATTTTCATTATTTCTATGCCATAGACAATACATAATCTAAATGAACACCTGACATGTTATAGTAATGAAGAAGACAAAGGAAACCACCTACGAACTCATATATAAAGACATTACGGGCATGATTTTCTCCTCACTTTTTGGTTTTAAAAACTCTTTTTTAAAATCATTTCACACTACTCAACAATCAATTCCTCGTCCCCAAATCTATTAATTGTCTTTATAAAGACAACTCAACTCCTCTTTAATTATATCTTTAAAAAGACAAGTCCTCCCCGGTGCCTTGCACTATCATCCACCACCTGTCTAATCAACCTTGTTTAGTTATGACAAAAAACACATACATCCTAATCCTAACTCTTTCAATCAGCATTTCTCTCTCTAAAATTTGTCTCCAAAACACAAACACACCCATTCCACACACACAACACACATATTAATTGACCTTTCAATAAATGAGTGGTCCCTACAACTCCTTTTGAATCTAGCTGACGCATTTTAAAACTCATAGCTAATCGTATCTGGTTGTGTAGCAATCACTACTCAAAACAAAACAAAACAAAACAAAAAGAAAAAAAATAAAAAAGAATGAACTAGAAAGTAAGGGGTTCAGTTAAACCATTCACAATCAACATTCTTATTTCAATTCAAATTTCAAAATAAAACTCAGCAAGTAACGGCAACATGCCATGTAACATGCGCATCAATCCCAAACCCTGTGATCGTGATAATTGCCGCGTGTCCAGAAGAAGAAGAAGATGATGATGTATCATATGGCTACACACTCTCTTTACCCAAACACTAACAGATAAACACGCAAACCAAGGGCACGGAAATCGAACTATTACACTACATATACAACAAGTTAGGCAAAGTATAAATAAAAACAAATAATAATACAAAAGCTGAAGCATATAGAAAACTGAATCAAGTTCAGATAAGTTTGCAATGTAACTGAAATTTCACCTGATGCGTTAATCAATCAATCAAATTATTCTTCGCGGAGTAAAACACATAAGAAGAAAAAGAGAGGAAAATGAAAAAGAAAAGGGAAAATTGCGAAGGAATTGTAAAAAAAAAAAAAAAAAAAAAAGAAGAAGAAGAAGAAGAAGAAGGAAAAGCGTGATTGAGGAATTGCCTGGGAGAAGAAGAGAAAGGGGGAAAGGAAGAAAAGAGAGAAGGGATCTACCGTTGTAATGTTGGGGCAGACGGATGTGTTTTCAACGTTTGCGTCTGTCTGCGGGTTATTTTGGTGAAACTAAACCAGTACCTTCTCTGCATCAATTCCTTTTTTCTTTTAGTTCCTTTTTAAGTAAATTACTTTCTCGTCTATTTTTAGAAAGCATTTATTTGACAAGGCTGTGAAGAGATGTTGTACTTTTTTTAATATATTTTTTAGTGAATTAACCATGGATTACCAAGAATTCCATGAACCGGCTTGGATCAATTGTTCCAATTTAACCACTAAATCATAATCTTAGACTGACTACCAGTTGTGTCTCTCTCTTTCTATTACCAACTTTATTTAAAATATTGAAGTAAATGTTTTTCCTTTGAAATGTTAATAACACTTTTCAAGGTACTTAAGCACTGTCCTTTGTTAATTTTTTTAATCTAACTCATCTATATTTACTGGAAAGATCTTGATGAAGTTAGGAATATTCATTGGTTATCAATGACATCTCTTGCCCTACTTATTTGTCATAGTTTGACTTATCTAAATCATCTTTTTATATTAGTTTTTTAAATTATTAAAAATACATTCTTTAATTCACTTCTTAAATCACATTTTTCTAATTAATTAAAATTTATTAAAAAATTTAAAATTAAGAGAAGAAGTTATTGAATATGATATGTGACTCACCAACTTTTATCATTTTCAATAATTTCAGCAAAATAGAGATAACATGTTTGAAGGAGTATGTTCCTAACATTTCTCTTAATTTTTATATATTAGTTGAAGAGAAATTAAAAATACAATTTTAAAAAAAAATTATGACTATTAATATAATTGTCACATCATCATTTGACATATTGATAATAAAGACTAAAAATATTAAGAAACAAAAATAATAGGAATAAAAAATCCTAAGATTTTTTAAGAGCTAAGAGTTTACGAAAAAAAATACATTCACTCAAAATACTTAATCAATAAGTCTTTAATTAAATTATTGACCTTCAATCAAAATATAAATAAAAATTAAACTATTGACCAAAAAAGACACAATATGTGCACAAATCAAATTTTAAGTTGGTTCCTGCAACTTATTTTTTGAGTGGTCCATTCTGAACTAGACAACCAATTCTTTAAAGTTTCTAATGTTAAAATGACCCAATGATGTTGGAATGGAAAAGCACAAGAAAAATAATGAAACAATTAGACCATCTATACATTTTTTTTTTAATCTTGTTTGATAAGAAATATCTATCAACTTGATCGATCACTAATTCCATCAAAAAAATCTTATTGTTTATTTTTAGCAAAATTCTCCCTTCTCAATCACATTTTTTTTTATCTACAACACTCGAATTCGAGATCTTAATTAAGAGAACCAAATTCAATATTACTCAAATTAACAACTTGTTAATCCACTAATACATGTTTGATTTGTGTTGAGAAAAACAAGCTGCGTGCTAACTGAAATTTTATACTGGCAATTTCTTACATGTACTTCCTGTGTGCATTTTTCAATTCACTCATACTTTCATTATCTTACATGGAACCGTAACGAGATTTGGCGGCACAAGACTCGTGTCTTATGTAAAATGAAATTGTGAAAACCCACGTCAATCATCAAATCAATCCAATTGCAAACCTATCATAGGGTGACCATCACCAACGGCTGCAAGGCCCCATCGTAGTTGCCTTTTCTTTTGTTACATTATGGAATGGAACGATTCTTTTACAACGTACACAATCCCATATATGATGAAACACTTCTTTACATGCTCAAGTGCCTTACTCCAACGGTTAAGATATCTTTCGATTAATCTAACAGTTCAAATTTAACTGCATTGTCACATGTCATAACTCAAAATCTGTGACATGGAATAACGGAATGCTACACTACACGCAGGGTGTAATACAATTTTCCAAATAAGATGAGCTAGCCAAATCAGTAACTTATTTCCTCTTCTATTTGTTTTTTTGCTTTTCCCAATTACATAAGGAAAATTAATATCTTGGAAAAACCGAGAAAAGTGATGGCCTAGTTCCACAAGCTTCAGCCATTGTGAAATATTCCTAGGTCCGGACTTATATGGAACTGTGAATCTGGTGCAATGCTATCCTCATTAACTCAGTCACCTTCAAGTTCGGCACCAAACTGCTCCAGCCGAATGGCATCTTCTTCCAGATCCCGGACTAAGGCATGGTTAACTGAACCATCATCTTCACTGGCATGTATCTGTCTACCACCAAACCTGATAAAATAAATGAGGAAAACAATGGCTAGAGTTCATATACAAAGGAAAAAGGTAAATGAAGATACAAATGAGAAATAAAGGAGAAAAGAAAAGGTAAAAGCAACTGCAAAAATGAGAAGAAAAGATTCTCATAGGAAACTATAATCTAAGAACTTATAACAGAGCTTGCAAGTGCAAGGTGATTCCAAGAGAAAGTCTAACTACAAAACTAGGGTTCTTAATCCTTGATGTTCGTTTTAAGAACTGAAAACAAAAAACACAAAGAATCAAATAGTGGCAGGCAGCTTAAGGGAGATAAACATTTGACTTTTAAGAAGAAAATTATAGAGGATGATAATTGGGAATCACAAAGTAGTGCTAATCTCATTTGGGATAAGATGTTTAAGAAGGTTGCTAAACCAATCTTAGGAGAATCGTTTTGGATTGAGATAAGGAAGCTAGGTGGTAGAATGGAAGTGTTTTAAGGTAAGAAATAAAAAGGAATGCTTTAAGACTTTATCCAGGTGTAATAATTCTAAAAATTGAACAACTTTTCATAAGACTAAATGAGTGTTTAATACAGTAGTTTCTAAATTTACAAAAAAAGAAGATTGAATCATATAATTAAACTAAATTATACAGGTTTTTTTATAACCACCTACTAAACAATATGATTTTTTTTAACCACCTAAGTTTCTGCCCCTGAAACTATTTTACTAGTACCTTTCCTAGTTGATGATGAATGCCTAAAATCAGATTTGGAGATGGTCAACTACAGAAAGTCATAAGGCCAAGGTCGAGCATGCTGCTTATATGATGCAGTAAGTTGCTACAACATGAAGGTTATGCATATATTGAACAAGAAGAAAATGGACAAAACGTAGATATAATTACCATCTTCCATTCATCAATTCTATACACTTTTGGGCATCCTTCCTATCCTTGAATCTTACCAAAACAACTCCCTGAGGATGATTCTCACATATCTACAGGAGAAAACCAGCAGGAAACATGAAAAAGCAGACACAAAATTAGGGAACACAAATACAATAGTTGCATGAATATGAATATATGATAGGTATGAGTAGTAACACTACTACGGTACACACTCAGGATACAGCAAAATTTCTAAAAACTAGGGCAAGGGTGTGGGAAGATAAAACACAAAATTATGGAAATATATAAATCAAGTAAATGAATTAGAAGATATATACAATTTGCATAACAGAATGTAAATGAATTAGAAGATATCAAGAGTTGCATGATAAATTGATAATATATCTAAAACTCATCTCCCCTCCTTTTAAAAAACTCCTAAAGAAGGGCTAAGTTTACTTAAAACCTTCACCTCCCAAATCCACCATCCAAACATAGCCTTAGGAACACCTATAACATCACAGATTTAGTAAGGACTATAGGAAATTATAAGCAAAGGAAAAATAAACATAAATGTATTTTTCACTCAATTGATTTAATTGGTAACAAAATATTTATTAGAAAAGAAAAGAAAAGATGGAAAAAGAAAAGAATATTTATTTTTTAAGGCATATAGATCAACTACCTTGACTGAATCTACAGGACCAAGCTTTGTACACTCCTCTTTAACATCTTCTTCTAGTTCTAAATGCAGATTTTCATCAGCCTGCATAGATTGGGTGATATCAGCAAATGTCCAACATGAGAAATAGCAGCACCAAATTGTAATTCCTGAGAGAGCAAATTTTAGCTCAACAGTCGTATGAGAAAAGCAGGAATCCTATCATAGTTATTAAAAGTGTACCAACCATAACTCAAATTCAAAAGTTAACTAAGGGGGAGAGATTGCCTGAGCCCACAAGGAGTATCAAGTCTAACTCATCCCTGAAAACTACGTCATGGGGGACAATATTGTGCAAGGCTTGTAAGGAATATTTTGGTCATATTTCTAGCTTATGTGGAAGTGGAAAATCACAATAATAAACATTACCATCCCAATAGAAAAGAAAAGATAAATTGGATCACATAAAGTACTTATTCTAAATATGTACTTTATAACTTTTAAAAATGTAAAAAACTTCAATAGCAGTTTGTTTCTGTGGTCTATATAATCATGTCCAAAATGATGGGCAGGTATGGCCCCTTTTATATCAAGTTTCTAGTGCGATAATTTTATCAAGAAAACAAGCAAAATTAAGTAACACCAACCCTCATTTCAGCTGGAGCAAACATATAACGAAGGATAACAGTTGCTGGAATTGAAACTTTTGCATCATCACGACCACCTGAGCCATACAATGAGAAACACATTACTATCAGGGATGCATGCTAAACAAGAAAATTAACTGAAAATGAATCTAAAAATCTCAAGTCAACCAAAATAATCTAAACTTCTCACTACTGAGGTTGAAAGGATTTTGAACATGAATGTGAGCATAGCATGCTTTCTAGATTCACCATCATCAAAAGCAGACAAGACAACAGAATACATTCTAGTAAAAAAGAATTAAATGATTCTCAAAATTTGCAACGGCTCTACTATTCAAAGAATAATATATTACAGACTTCAATGAGACATCAATTAGTTAGCTCCAAAATGCACTCAGTAGTTATTTCAATGCTTTGTTTCCGAATTTTCTTCTAAGATAAAGGCTTCACAAACTCAAATATAACTAAATAACTTTGTTTTATCAGACTTATGGTTAAGTTGTTTTATCTATTTCTAGCATAGTTAGTATAATCTTTCAATTCACGATTCAAATCCTACAATTCAGCTACCTAGCAATTCATATCATATGATAAATCTCGAATGACTTTGTATCTTACAATACATGAATGAATTTGTACAATTTCGTATCATTGATAATTTGATATGAATGACACAATTCAACAACTCTAATTTTTTTTCTTTTCTTTCACCAATTCTCATGAAAATTGACATGTCATAAGTTTAAATTGTTAAATGATAAGGAATTGAAGAGGCACTAGTGCCTATTTGATTATTCCACTACTTTATTTGTCACACACATTTAATGCATGCACTCTATTTTGGCTATTTCTTGCTTCCTTTCCATTCTTCTAAAATAAAGGCTTCACAAACTCAGATATAACTAATAATTTTGTTTTATATGATTTATTGTTAAGTTGTTTTATATATTTCTAGTTTATAAATATTACATTGAACACTATATATCATCTACATGATATATTTGAAGTGATGTTTTATTGCCTCTAAATCTTACGCTTTGATACAAATTATGATTCAAAATTCAAAAATTAGCTTGGGGATTCAAGATTTGAATCTCAATTTGATAACCTTTCTCAGTACACAACAAAGGATCTATTGACACAAGTAAAGACTTGACCCACTTACACCATCTAGAAATTTCTGGTAAAAATATTTTCCAGCAGGTAAATCAATATTGCATTTTAATTCAAAAAATAAATGAAAAGGGGAAATTAGGCTAAATTAAAGATTGAACAGGGAATCAGTCATATTCCAGAAACATCAACTTGGAAATTTTGGGAGACCAAACATACCCCATCCAAGCATTTTGTCTTCCACCTTTTTCAATTTCTTTTTCTTTTTACTGTCTACTTGCTTGGATACAAACTTGTCTCCTGCATATTCAAAAAAGCTCCATCAAGCAACAGCAGGCATAATAAATACTAAATTATTAATTTAATACATGGATTTCCATATGACCATATCTAACAATAATTATCAGAAGTTGTCATTGGAAACATTAAGAATTCAATAGCAGTTACCTTTCTGCTCAAATTTAGCCTGGCTGACAGACATAGGAATCTTGCCATCAGGGCGAAGAGGTGCTCCATCTAAAATTTGAATTGCCAAAGCCACGGAAGGTTCCTAGTAAATGCAAGCATAATTGAAACCCTGTTACATCACAACTATATGTCACAGGCAGAACAATAAAGGAAACAGTTACCTTAAGATATGTAACCAGAGCATCTCCCTTTTTCCTTCCTGTCTCTTTATCAACATAGAGCTTCACACGAGGCTTTTTGGTTTCCGGGTCCTATTATAACCATGATCATGGATTCATAAGAAGCCAGTGTGAGTCACGATACCCTCAAATAGCTAGTCTTCCATTTTTACAATCTTAGAATGTGTGTTTGGGCCTAACTCAACCTCAAAAGCTAGCTCATAGGGTGAGAATTGTCTCCCACTTCTATACTCTATCTTGATCTTATCTTTAGCCAATGTGGGACTTGAGTTTTTCCTAATACACCCCTTCACGCCCAACACTTTTTGGGCTTGGTGCATGGATAACATTGTGGGTGACCCTTTGAATGAATCTAGGATAGACTGTGATTTTTTTTTTTTTTTATCAGCAAAGATAATATATTATATATATGAAAAGAAGTACAAGAAGTACTGAAAAAGAAAGAAAAGGCCATCATTAAGCCTAACAAAGCTTTGGCAACCTAATGCAAGATAAAACCTGAATTAAGGTGCCAAAGAACAAGCTAGAGAGACCCACTTGATGACAAAAGAAAACAGAAGGCACATCCTAATTACAGCCTCCTCTACAGACAAAACC
>PYAF01004133.1:166605-180400 GCA_007407185.1 Glycine tomentella | reverse complement strand
TTAGAAAAAAATATGGAATCTTTTTATTCTTAAAATATATATGGAATATGGTGACAGGGTAAAAGTTTCCTCTTAATTTCATGGTGGATGGTGAGATAGAATAGCAAAAAAAAAAAAAAAACAATATTTTACCAATAATTTTTTACATATATGATTCATGTTAGCATCTTTTCTATTCTAGCTAACTGAATCAGCATATTTTGTACTATTCGGCAAAAAAAGAAGAAGCATATTCTGTACTATATATAATTTTGTATGAGCATTTTGGAATCTTAGAGATAGAGATATATAAGTAGATAATACTATGAGATAGTAAATAAATAAATAAGACTAAAATATATATTTGGTTTCATCTAATTTTTTTTATTTGAATTAATCTTTTAAGTTTAAAAATATTTACTTCTAGGCCCTCAAAAAATCTCTGCTAGAAAAATATCATAAGATAAAAAGCAACTATTGTAAACCTAATGCTTCAAACTAACTTTATTTTTTTTCAAAGTTATTAAGCTGAAATAATTTCAACATTTCTATAAAAATATTATAATTTTTTAATAGGCATATAAAAAATTAAATTTTATAAATTTTATTTTTTATATAACAAAAAATTTAAACTGATTACAGTAAATATTAATCTTATGTTCTTTTTGTGCTCATTTACTATAGGCTAAAATAAAGTCTTATCTTTTATTTTATATTTTTCTCTTGATTATACGAATTATTGTGTATATTAATTTGTTGAGTACTTTTTATATCTATTTATGTACTTCGTACTTCTCCAAGTATAATACCTGTTTTTGTATTAGGATGGCCAATGAATAATGTGCAGTATTTCACCTCCTTGTTGTGGTACATGACTGTTAAGTAATTTAGCATTTACTTTGATTAAAACTCTTGTACTTACATAAATAAGGCAAATTCTACGGAGCAACCCTTTAATTTTCTGGTTTCTCGTCTAACATGAAATGCGTTGCTTAATTAGCCTCGTATTAAGGGCAATAAAATATTATCCTCTCATTAAGTGCGATTATTATACACAGACAGGGATGTATGCCAAACGTGATAAGGGATGCCAAACGGCCGGGACAAGTAGTGCCGTCAGTCCCACACTAAATTGAAATTAATAGAATGTAGTATCATTTAAAATCATATTATAACCTTGTATTGTATTTGAAAAAAAATATTTATCACATAGATCTTATCGAAACATAACAATAAAGGAATGATTAGAAAGTTGTATGTGTAAGAGCATTTTTAATGGGGTGTTCACTTAATTTTAAATAATGTTATTTAAGTTTTTTTTCTACCGCAACATATGATATGAAATTACTTATAAAAGTATTGTTACTTATATAATTAATTATTGTTTAACAATATTATATCATAAATAATATATTTTAAAATATTGTAGGATCCATAAAATTAATTTAAATACTTATTTTAACAATTTTAGTATTGAAGTGAATTTTTATTAAAATACTTAAATTTATATGAAATTGTAAGATTCATAAAATTATAAAATTATGATAAACAAAGTATTATATATGTTCTAAGAATAAATGCACGGTCGATCCACCAAAATCCTTCATCTATGCTTTTATTTGGCCGGTGGAGAAAATAAAGAAAAAAGAAACATAACAGAAAGAAACAATAATATATAATAAAAATAGACTAAGGTTTTAGGTTAATTAATTGATTGAGCAATGTGTGACTGTTGTATATATTTCGATATCATATTTAATTCCTACTGATAAAAAATAATAATAGAAATAGTGAATTATTTAAATATTGTTTTCTTTAAAATGATCTATTTATATAGATAAATGAAAAATATAATGAAGAGAAAAAATGAATTATATATAAAAGTATTTTTTATCCTTATACTCAATGAGGTGTTTTCTATTCTTTATTTATTTATTTAAAAATAAAAATAAAAATTAATGTTTATAGTATTATTTATTTTATAATATTAATTATATTATTTTTATATGTAAAATATACAAATTTCCATTATAATTTTTTTATAATATTTAAGTATCAAATAGATTTTGAAAGTATGATACTTTTAGTTTAATCTATATGTTTAATATATAAAATATATCAGATATTTAATATTATATGTGAAACAATATTTTATAATTAAAACTAAATTTTCTTTTATAAATAATATTTTTGATAAATTTATCATAAATATTATTCACAATAAAAAAAGAAAAGTAAATTGAAATACTGTGTAAAATAGATATAAATAAGAAGATATGTATTAAAAATGTCTAATTAAAATAACAAGACAATGATAATGTTCTTTCTGGGGATTTAGTCCCTTTCCCTCACCAAAAAAGATATATACTCATTAAAAGTATTTTTTATACACAATATATTTTTATACTATAAATTTAAATTTTAAAGTTCGAGACTGCAACTTTTTTTTCCTAATTAGAGCTTATCAACTCTCTCTCTCCCTCCCACTCTGCCTCTAACGTGTGCATCAACTGTGAAATGTTAAATAAAAAAACTTTTTGATTTGATTCAGTCAATTGTATTTTGATGTTTTTTTAGTAATTAGCATACATCGTCACACGTAAAAATACGTAATGTTGTGTTTGGTTTAATAGAAACATTCTCCGACAACAGTAAAGAAGAAATATATTTTTAGTAACAAAATGTTATAATTATCTTGCCATATAACAACGTGAACTGAAAAGTGATGAATTTTTATTTATTTTTTAATCATCTTGGCACATAGCTTTTCAGTTTTCACCGAGTCCCTATAGGATGCGCGAGTCCTTTATATAATTAAGCTTCCCTCTCCTTTAAGCTTTTAAAAGCCGAAAAAGAGATCGAGGTACGAAAACGATAGATGGTTGGTTCGGGATATATATATATATATATATATATATATATATATATATATATATATATATATATATATATATATACCCATTTTCGTTCTTAAATGTGTAAGGTCCTGATAAATTTGTCATTGAAAGATGAAAATTCAAATTTTTGTCTCTGAAAGTGAAAAAAGTGTGACAAATATATCTTTCTGTTAACTTGCATCCATTACCATTAACATCAAGAACTAATTTGTCAGTGCACTACACATTCAGGAATGAATTTGTCAGCTCTTTATCTAAAATATAATTTAATCTTCATATTCTCTTTTTTTTAATTATTACAAGCATAATATTACAATAAATACTTAAAAATTAGGAAAACAAACACAAGTTAAAATAATCATAATAATAAATATAATATTGATTAATAAACAAAATTTGGTTGTTGTTCTGAAATTTCTATTATAACAATATTAGATAATAATAAAATCAAGTTGAGTCTCATTTTTTTAAGGATTAATTTAATGACTGTGTATTTTAATTTGTTCGAGCCTCATATTTTGGGTAAGTATTATAAGTAAAAACAAAGATAATAATAAGTATAATATTGATTATAAACATAATTTGTTTGTTATTCTGAAATTTCTATTATAACAATATTAGGTAATGACAAAATCAAATTAAGTCTCATTTTTTTTGTAAGAACTAATTTAATGATTGTGCATTTTTGTTTGGATCTCATATTTTTGATAAAGTACTGTCACATTAGAAATTTGAAAGCAAAAATATGAGATAATATTTACCCAAAATAGGAGACTCAAACAAATTAAAATACACATTCATTAAATTAATTCTTAAAAAAAAATAAGACTCAGTTTGATTTTGTCATTATCTAATATTGTTATAATAGAAATTTCATAATAACAAACAAATTATACTTATTATTATGTTTATTTTAACTTATGCTTGTTTTCCTAATTTTTAAGTGTTTTATTGTAATATTATGCTTGCAATGATTAAAAAAGAGAGAATATGAAGATTAAATTATATTTTAAATAAAGAGCTGGCAAATTCATCCCTGAATGTGTAGTGCACTGACAAATTAGTTCCTGATGTTAATGGTAATGGACGCAAGTTAACGGAAAGATATACTTGTCACACTTTTTTCACTTTCAGAGACAAAAATTTGAATTTTCATCTTTCAATGACAAATTTATCAGGGTCTTACACATTCAGGGACAAAAATAACTATTTACCCATATATATATATATATATATATAATCCTGTTGTTACTTTTTATAAACGATTCATAATCACATTAGGCACAATCATTAAGAAAAAGGAAAATAAGTGAACAGTGATGCAACTGTATTTCTGTATCATATCCCATTTTCTTTCTTCCATTATTTGGTTGTTCGAACATTTTCTAACTAAGAGTCACATACTAATCATTAAAGAAGGCGTTTCATATCATGTTATTCTATTTTCAGAAATACGAGAGTGACGATATACATATCGATGTTTCTTAAAAGGTTACAAGAATTTATTTCTGACTGAGTTTGTTGTATTCCCATAAATATTATATCTTCATGTTTCAAACAAACTCTATTCACATGATGAAGAGTGAGTTAGTGGGGTATATCATGAAAATAAAAGTTATTTTCTACAATAATTACTTATTTCTACTATATTATTATTAGCATATATATATATATATATATATTACTTTTACTTTTTTTAATTAATTATTTTTTTTACAATTATTAAATACCAACCAAACATGTGTATTGAAATAACATTTCAACACATTATATTCCCAAGAATGTAATTTTTGGGATTACAAAATTATATCATGAAAGAAATGCCCCCTTAAGTGTGAAAATTTAGATAAGTTAATTGACATTATTTGACAAATTTTAATTAGATATTTGTAATTTTTTTATTTACAAATCTGAATTTGTATTTGATTTTCAATTAGGTTATTGCTAATATTAAATTAAAAATAAAAACAAATTCAAAGATCTAATTATAAAAATAGTTTAAAGACCCAATTAAATATTAATTGTCAAATGCAGTAATTCATAGATATGCGTATTGATTTAATAAAAAATCTATGTAAGAGATTGATGTTTTTCTAACAAATATTCTTATATACATATAAATTTACTTTGTGTTTGATATGGGAGAATTGTCAGTGAGTTAACGTTCAAAGTTGTGGTACCCACAAGATAAACTTTGTCTTCGATGTATTTGGGGAGAATAGATGGGGCAATGAAATTTTGGGGAAATTGCTTTTTTAATCTCACCTCTACTCTTTCATGACTAAGAAAATTTGATTATTACAATTAAATAATTAATTTTGTTAACCAACTCAATCGGTTATTTTTGCATCATTATTGATTTTCTATAGTCACCAACACCACTTTTGTAAGGATACAATGATATTTTATGTGTGTACTTAATTCTCTCTTTTCAATTTCATTCATACCAAATAATTTTATGATACTTTTTTTTTCACCTATTTTTTCTCTTAAACAAACAACACAACATACAACTTTAGTTTTCCTTTAAAAAATTATCTCTATTTTATTTTCATCTCCTCTATTTCTCTCATGTAAATCAAACATCATAATTTTTTTTATCAGGTACTTAAAAGTTGGTATATTATCTTATATTGGTCTATTTTCTTCTTTTATAATAATAATAATAATAATAATAACATATAAATAAAATTTGAGAACAGATGAAGTGGCATGAAAGAAACGTGTTAACTCAAAAGAAGTCCAAGCCAAGGGAACAAGAGATAGGAAATAAAATAGAAGAGAAGCGTACTAAGTGAAATAAAATAGAAGAGAAGCGTACTAAGTATCAAAACGAGGAGAGGACGCGTCGTTTGACGTTGAAAGAGTAGCAAAGTACTGTTAGTCTGTTATTTTTTTTTCCTAGTTGGTTGTTGGTTTCCCTCATTCCCCCAATAATCAGTTTATACATACACCATTGCCGTAATGACCTTTCTTGTCTTACAACCGGTCGAACATGGCAAGAACGGCAACGGAACTTCACTTTGTACCGAAACACCAAAATAAAAACCTACACGCAGTAGTTGAATTGAATCTACCTTGAGCTGTGCTGGATCTGTTACCACTATTGTTCTTCTTCATATTTCTTTCTTTCACTTCAACTGAACTCCTTAGGCTACTCAATTAATGGATCCCAGAGGTGTACTGATATTAGTGGCGATTCTAGTTGCGGAAATTGGTTGCGTTGCCAACGGAAATTTTGTGTTCCCGGTGGAGCGCCGGAAAAGGAGCTTAAACGCTGTCAAAGCTCACGACGCTCGCCGTCGGGGTCGAATTCTCTCCGCCGTGGATCTCAACCTCGGTGGCAATAGTCTCCCCACCGAAACTGGGTTCGTCTTTTTGCTTCTTTTAATTTAATTATTTCTTGAATATGTTTAAAATATGTGATAAATGATCATTTTTTTTTTAATTTTATTTTAGGTACCTAATAGATTTTTCCATTGTTTTGAGTCTCCATATATTGAAATTTTTGTAAGAGACTCAAAACAATTTTTTTAATATATCATGAACTCAAAACAACTAATAAAATTAGTAGGGATCCAAAACAATATTGGGTTATGAGGGACCTTAAACATATTTAAGCCTTTAATTATTATTATGATTTTTTAAATATGAATTACGAAGGAGCTAGCAGTGATTATCTTAATTTCATGCTTATGTTATGTTGTTGTTTATTTGGTTTAGTTTGTATTTTACAAAACTTGGGCTTGGCTCTCCTCCGAAGGATTATTATGTGCAAGTCGATACAGGAAGTGACATTCTGTGGGTGAATTGTGTTAAGTGCTCCAGATGTCCCAAGAAAAGCGATCTTGGTGTATGTATCCATGTTTTGTAACACTTAACAGCTTCAATTCAGCTTCTGAATCGCCGTGTTGAATTTCGTGTTTTTGTTGTTGTTGTTGTTGCAACAGATAGATTTGACTCTTTATGACCCAAAGGGCTCGAAAACTTCAGAGTTGATTTCTTGTGACCAAGAGTTTTGCTCCGCCACTTATGAAGGTCCAATTCCTGGTTGCAAGTCTGAAATTCCATGCCCCTACAGCATAACTTACGGAGACGGAAGTGCGACTACTGGATACTATGTCCAGGATTATCTTACTTATAACCATGTCAATGGCAATCTTCGTACTGCACAACAAAATAGCAGCATCATTTTTGGGTGAGAATAATTATTACTACTAATTACTAATGCTTTACAATTCACATTGTATCATTTATTATTAACTTCTTGTGATAATGTTTAGGCGGATCATGTCTGCTGTCGATGTTCAATATGAGAGAATTATCTTGGTTGTGAATGGGATTTTCATTCTTTTGAATCAACTGTTTTTGATTATGTAAATACTTTGCATTCAAGTGGGAAGTTTCAGTGTATTATTTTTATTTTTTAATTAGAAATATTTAGGTTAATAGGTTCGTAGGTTGATAGATTTAATGAAAAATCTTACATTTTCAACTTCCCCTGTTTATATCTCTTTGGATAATCTCTTGCTGACAGGTGTGGTGCTGTACAATCTGGGACATTGAGTTCATCTTCTGAAGAAGCCCTTGATGGAATAATTGGTTTTGGACAAGCAAATTCTTCTGTGCTTTCACAGCTTGCTGCATCTGGAAAGGTGACAAAAATATTTTCACACTGTCTTGACAATATTCGTGGTGGTGGAATATTTGCCATAGGGGAAGTGGTGGAACCAAAAGTCAGTACAACTCCATTGGTACCAAGAATGTATGTGCAGTAACCTAGTCTTTCATTCTCATACCATGATATTGGTTATCATATAAATCCAAGGGTAACTTTGGTGGTCAAGCAATACTGAAACTACCAGTAATGGAATATCTTTTATATAACCTCATATCATGTTCACAAGATTTTTAGTTGGCTAGGTTGTTCTGTAATTGAAGTAGGGAGCATTACTTATTAATATTATTTGAAGATAGGAAATTTGATAGAATATTGGCGCTGCATGGTTTTTTATTTCTCAATCTGGACAAGTGTATTACATACATACATTTAGTGTAATATATTTATTTTACTACTCAAAAGATTCAGAAAATGAAGTAACAAAGATATCATTTTAAAGCCAATGTTGTAAATGCTTGACACGGGAGGGGAATAAATCATTCACATGAATCATCTCTAATAGATTTTCTTGTATATTACGATCGAATTTATTGTTGTACATCAATGTCATTAGTGCGATTGTGTTGAGCTAGACCTTTTCAAGTTTCTTGTCTTTTTTTTTGCCTTGCTGGATCTTGTTGGGATTATTTAATTTTAAAATTGTAATTTTTTTTGGCATTTATGAAATTCCATCTGTCTCTCTAGCTAGTAGTTATATGTGTGACCAGGCCACATAATGAAGTCTCCTTTCTGTTTTGGTTGCTTTTAAGGCCTTCAGCTTTATGAAAGTATATTCATCTGAGGCCTCTGGTTTAAGTTGTGAATTTTTTTCAGATACTTATAAGTTATAGTGTATTTGATTTTTTTTTTTTTGAAAGGCAAACAACATATCATTAAGAAAGTGCTGAGAGTAAATCACAAGCTGTGAAGCACTCCAGCACTAAAGAGCTACAAAAATTATTGACCCAACAAAATGGACCCGTTACACTACCACTTTAGCACCCCACAACCCAGCACACAGTGCATATCCACGACTCAAAAACTGAAAGGCAGCCCTGCACATAACAGTAAAAAAACATAGCTGTATTTGATATTCAGTTCAGATCTCGAGTTTGAAAAATTATGCATTAACTGTCATCTTTTAACTATTGTAGGGCACACTATAACGTGGTTTTGAAGAGTATTGAGGTTGATACAGATATTCTACAGCTTCCCTCAGATATATTTGATTCTGGAAATGGGAAGGGGACAGTAATAGATAGTGGAACAACCTTGGCTTATCTTCCTGCCATAGTTTATGATGAACTGATTCCAAAGGTAAGTGTATGTATAAAGATTTAACTGAATCAATATTTCCACTTGAGTATTCATGAATGTTCTTTATGATAGGTTTTGGCCCGGCAGCCTCGACTGAAATTATATCTTGTTGAGCAACAATTTAGTTGTTTTCAGTATACTGGAAAGTATGACGCTTATCTTTGAGACATTGTTTTATTGAAATTTTACATTTCTCTGTTACATTGAAACAAGTATTGCTTTATTCTTCGTTGTTTTTAATTGGCCTACAATATCACATAATTTATCTGAGATACATCAGGTTTATTTTCTTGGTTGTTTTTAGCCCATAGGGTATGATATCAAGTGTCAACATCATATTTCCATTTAAATATATCCTTATAAATATCCTATCTATGCCGGTTTGATAATATTCGGCAATCCAATATTCTGAAACCTGCTGGGGGAAAAAGATTGTGATAAAATAAAGGACATAACACAGTATTAAGTAGGATCAGAGGCTGTGTAATAAAATTTGTGTACTTAAGCAAGGATGGAGTTTTGACATATATTGACTTGGTGACTTTAAAATTACTGATTAGCTTCTCGATGAAGTGGATGTATTGGGTGCTATTAGGACTTTGTGAAACAAAAAAGTATGTGAATCCCCTTGGTCCTTTGAATTTCCAGTTTTGGGCTTTTGTATTATTTTGTCCTTTTTCTTTGTTTCTGAAGGGAGCTGTTAAGTAGGTTGGATGGTTATCTACAAAGAATCTCATGTTTGATTATTTTAGGTAGAATAGAGATATATAAAGTTTTTGTTGCTACACTACAAATAATTTATATTTCAAAAGAATCATCTGTTATAAATGGTTTTCTTCTAAAATAGTAAATGGGAATGAATTGTGCAAATGATGTTTTGGTAGTTGGAATGCATTTTACCTTTTGATAATTAAATTTCATCACTTCATGAAGACAACAAGTTCACTTTAAGTGTCTACTGTCTAGCGTATGCAGCCCTTAGTTTGTTGACCATTGTATTCTTTCAGTGTTGATCGTGGATTTCCAGTTGTCAAGCTTCATTTCGAGGATTCTCTATCTCTGACAGTTTATCCTCACGACTACCTGTTTCAGTTTAAAGTGAGTAGGAACTTCATTTCATTGTGTAGATGTACCCAGTTTCTTATTTGAGAAGCTTTGTAGATGCTAGATACTCAAATCACAAATATGTTTTTCATTTAAGGGCTTTAATCTTAAGTTAATCTGTTGTCTGAACTGATTTCTCCATCTCTTGAATGCACCTGAGTGTTTTATCATACATGCATATTAAATGCCATGTATAATTATAGAGAAATTTGTCTAATTGTAAATCAAAGGTTCTTATCTATTGTTCAATATCAACTATAATGATGGTTTAAATTGTCATCTGAATAATTTTACTGATATATTGTGTATCTTTTTGAATTTATTTGAGTACCTCAGTTTGATAAATTAATTACTAGACTTTAATTATGGTGTTTCTTAATTTAATTTGTCCTTGATTGTCCCCCAGGATGGTATCTGGTGTATTGGCTGGCAGAAAAGTGTGGCACAAGCAAAGAATGGAAAGGACATGATCCTTCTTGGAGGTACAATTTAGAATTAAATGGTGCTTATAAATTAATCCAGTGACCTGTACTTGAAACTTGGATTGTTAAGATATTTGGTCGTTAGATTATAAGTCTTATTGTTAGTGAGCTTCGACTTGTACTTGTAATAACATGTTTGGTGTAAATAGGGGTATCAGGTTAGGGCATTATATCACATCCTATCAATAATATGTTTATTATTGTTGGTTATCTCTTTCTCTTTTCTTCCATAACCCAAAACCTATAATTCTAACACTGGTTGTTCATGTTATAGCTCTTCAACTATTCATCTATTTGTGTTGAATTAAGTAAACTTTTGTAAAGTTACTTTTGGATCTTTACCTTTTCGTTTGCCTCTGTGTGTGTATGATACTGTAGCTAGTTTATTCATTTTGTAAATATTTTCTTGTTAGTGTTGGATCTCTGTATCATTTATTAACTTTAAATTATTTTCAATTGCAGATTTGGTGCTATCAAACAAACTAGTGATATATGATCTTGAAAATATGGCCATTGGATGGACTGACTACAATTGTGAGTACCAAGCCGCCTCTCATAATGTTTTATTTCCTACTTCGTTGTATGCTTTACTATTACTTTTGTTCCTTTTTCTTTGTTCATTTTTTTAAAATTGTTCCTATTTATGTCTTTTAAAAGTTCAGGACAATTTTAAGCACTACCTTTCCAATTATACCTAATTGTTAAATATTTTACATACCTATCATAAATTAAAGAGGAATAATAATGGAGGTCATATTAGAAAGTTTAAAATAATTTTAATGAGAGTATTAATTGCATTTCTAAATTCGTGTGCTATATCATCTTAAATGAATAGATAAAAAGGATCAGGAGTAGTATAACCCCAACTATATATTAGTATGCAGAATGTAAAATGCAAGGTTGTGTCAAGTTCATATCACCTTGCTTGTTTCCTTTTAGTACTATATAATTTAAACTAATTTCATCATTCTTAGCCCAAACCTACTCCTGCTTACAATTTTTTCAGGTTTATTTTGGGGTAAATTACACTTCTTTCGCTTGAGAGATACTTCAATTATTTGCCTTTCCTTCTAATTTTAACAATTACACTCTTCTCCTGATAAATGAATGTGCTACATTTTAGTCTATTTTATTGCATACGGATCTCTTAAAGTGGCAAGATAAACAAGTCTATAGGGGTATTTTTCTTCTCTGTGCAACTTTTAGTGTCTACACCTAGCTAATTTTGAACATGCTACTATTGTTTTAGGAATTTAGACATGAGAAAATGAAATGAAATTTTAAACATCCTAAGCCCAAATTTTATTTCGTCTTCTAAAGTTGTAAGCTTGATAGTAAGAGTTCAAAATTAGTTATTGATGATGCTGAGAGCCGCAAAGAGTGAAAAGTTTGTCCTAAGAGGCTGATTTACATTAAAATATATTAAAGTGTAGCATACATTAGTCTCACGAGGATGTTGTGATTTTTTAAGATTGAAAACGAGAGTTGTGTAATTCAAGCAATGTACAACAAAGGTTGTTAATGACTATTTTTAGGTGGAGGGGAGTGTAATTTATTTTTTAATGGTTTTTTTTTCGTATTAGAAATGTAAGAAAGGTAATTAATTTACTTGAGCCTGATCAAAAGAAGCTTCATTTGTTATAACTATCTTATTCATATAACTCAGGTTAATTTCTATTGGTTTTTAGGGTTAAAAATTTGTTGATATCAATGCATGTTAGAATAACTTAGCATTGTGGTCTCGTGTTTTTTAGGCTCTTCCAGCATTAAAGTGAAGGATGAAGCGACTGGAATAGTACATAAAGTGGGTGCACACAATATTTCTTCAGCTTCTACCTTATTTATTGGAAGAATATTGACTTTCTTTTTGTTGCTAACTGCCATGCTAAACAATTAAATTAACTTGGTCTTGATATAATAGGGATGACATTCATTCGATTTTGTTGTACCATAATTCTTTAAATGATAAGGTGTGCAGTGTGGTTGATATGGCATAGTCATTAGTCAATCATTACTCGTGTAGATAGAATTGAGTCAATTGACAAAGGGGCAAATATTTTTAAGTTTTTTTTTCCAGTATTTTTTTGTATTATTTTTTAATTGATTTCCTAATGAATGTATTGCCTTGACATTTTATGACGATGACGATGAATATTGTTGTTCATTCAAAAGTTAGTTAAATAATACAAATATTACTTGTAGCAATCAGCAATGCAGACAAATGAGTTTTACTAATGTCAGCACAATGAATCTTTATCAGCCTCTAAAAGTAAAAGAATCATTTGGTTGGGTTTTTTTAGCCAAGGGTAAAGCATATTATTAAAATGGGTACAAGAAGTATCAAGAGAGTTACAAGCATACAAAAGTATTTATAAATGTCACCCCTCCTAGCCTAATCTCTTCCCAGCAAGGTCTAAGTAGTCATGCAATTGTTTTCAATACCCAATAGCCTCCACCGATATGATAGACCAACCAACAAATGGTCACCACATGAGGTTTGAGTGCTATAGAATGATTACTGCATTGACAAACCTGAGTTACTAGACCACATTACCCAACAAAAAGAATTGAGTGTAACATCATAGAAATTAATCTTCGATAAATTTTATAAATATTTAATTTACATTAATAATATGGTGAAAAAATATAACGAGACACTATATGTACCAACAAATATATAAATTAATATTAATATATTAATTTAGGTGTAAAAAATGTTAATGATCCCTTTTAAGAGACTTAAAATAATATAAAATGGAAAATATCGTTGTAATTAAGAAAAAATTTTAGGAAATTTTTTATAATTTATTGTATATTATATAAAAGAAAAATATTATATTATATAAAATAAAAAACTGAACTTATTAAATTCTAGTATTTACCAAAAAAGTATGAATTGTACCCAAACAAAAATCTACTAAGCGACAACTCTAGCTCATGACATGACCCTGATGTCTTATCAAAATTTTGATAAGTGTTATTTGTTTTATCATGCCATGCGCATAATAAATTATTAGAAGATAAATTTAAATTGTTATTAATATATTATTATAGTATTTCAAAATTTGAATCCCAAAATCATCTTTATGGAAAAATTTCATTATTACTTTTTTTACAACTTAAAATTTTAATTTTTAATTTATTACATTAAATTAATTTTTTATCAATATATTATTACAGAATTTCAAAGTCTGAATCTCAAAATCATCTTTACTGAAAATTGTCATTATTGCTCTTTTTAACAATTCAAATTTTTAATTTTTAATTTATTACATTAAATATAAATTGTTATCGAAGATTATTACATAATTTCAAAATATTTAATCTCAAAATCATCTTTATGGAAAAAATTTCAT
>PYAF01004133.1:135535-149259 GCA_007407185.1 Glycine tomentella | reverse complement strand
ATGAGAAATGAATTTTGCACAGAATTTGAATATTAAACAAATTGATTAGAATAATTAAATTAAAATTGAATATTAAAATTGCACATTTTTAAATTTTAACTAAAATTACTGAAATTAGTATATTTGATTTTGTTGATACGTTAATATCAAAATTTTAGATTTAAATTTTTAAATAAAAGATGTAAACTTCAAAAAGGAATTTAAATTTTATTTTTTAAAAAATAAATTTTAATTTACAATTTACAATTTTAAAATTAAAATTTGAAATCTAAAAATATAATTTAAACGTTGAAGTTTAAAATCTAAATTTTTAATTTAGAATTTGAAATGGATAGATGACTTAGTGAAGCAATAATGTGGAGTAAAATGAAAAGAATACTTGATGATGCAAGTGGTAACTCTGAGAGTTTGGTTAATAAAAAACCATTTTTTGATATAATAGCATGAATATAATTTCTCTGAAAGGAAAATTATAATATAAAAAACTACATAAAAATACTATTTCGCATGATTATAGTGTAACAAAAAGTAAAATAGAATTTTTCTCTAAAAGAAGAGTAAAATAGAATTTGAGATCTCTTCCTCAATTTAAGTAACATCATATTTATGATAAATAATTTTGTGTTTCGATTAATGTTAAGACTGTTGCACATTCGTGAAATTCTAATTTTTATAATGCTTTCGTCCCTTATAATACAAAGATTATTGAGCAAAATAAATCATCAAATGAGTATGAGAATTACTCATTTCACTATAAGAATGTTGCTATTACAGTGGCTTAAAAATCCACTGTATACCAACGGTTTACAGACGGCTCACTATCCCTATGTAAAACTCTCATTGGTAATCTTACTGATGATCTTGAAAAAGCCCTCTATAAAATAGTGGGTTCAGCCCACTATAAATTGAAAGTGATATAATAGGTTAGTCGTCGGTAATTTGATAGTCGTCATTACAAAAAAAATTGATATTTTCGATAGACAAAATTTGTTGGTAATTTGGAATTTTTATGGTTATCAAAAATTTTAATTGGAGAAATTTATGTCGGTAATCCGTCAGTAATTTTTTCACGGATTGGTCTGTTTGTAATTTCTAACGGAAATATCTGTCGGTAATTTTTAACGAAAATATCCGTCGATAATTTCTCATGGAATGATTGTCTGTAATTTTCGACGAAAATATCTGCAAAAATCCATCTGAATAAATTACCGACTCCATCAATAACTTATTGGGTGTTAAAAAAAAGAAAGAAATTTTGTTTTGCTTTGTTACTGTAATTATTTTAATACATATATATATATATATACACACACACGAAATTATTACTACCTAGGTATATTGATTATTTTCTAATACAAATAATTTTAAAATAGTATCAGTTTCTATATAATTCTAATATTACTAATTACATAATTTTAAATGCAAATAATTTAAATAAGTCAAATACAAATTATACAAACATTGGTTCGGATTTTCAGAACATGGAAGCAAGTCAAATCACTAATTGTAATAGGTGAATCAAAGAAAAATGTGAACAAAAACATCAACTCACAAATCCATCCCTAGAAGATTGACAGTAGATTGATACACATGGGAAACTTAAAAAAATTGCAACATCGGAAAAACATGGTACAGGGAATGCTACTATTAAGAACACAATAATAAATAATAAATTACGTACTCTATTATCCGGAGGCTCCACGTTATGCGCAGGTAAGGGGGAGGAAAATTGTACGCAACCTTACCCCTACATATGCAAAGAGACTATTTCCGAATTCGAACTCATGACCAACAAGTCATCAAGACAATAAAAGAAAAAAAATTATTAAAAGAAGAAGTTACATGCATAGATCACAGCTGCAAGAGGAGGGCACAAAATCCTCAAGCTTGGCTTTGAAGATATCAATTCCAGTCTTAAAAGTCAAAACTTCCACAACCTATTTCACAAAATATATAATTAAAAGGAACATCAAATCAACATCCATAGATAAATTAATTGCAAAGACAACCACAATACAATCAAAAACATATTTCAACAAATAATTAAGAAATTAGAAGAGAGATTGTGGATGTAAGAGGCAAAATCAAGTCAATAATTTAAGAGTGACCTAAGAATAAAATTAAAGGGATTTGATCTTGCAGGGGCGTCATTAGAAAATTATGAAAATCTTACTGGAGATAAAAAAAATAACATACAAACGAACAACTTAAAATTGGCTTGTGGCCTTTGGTTTAAAAATCTATAAAATTTGTACTGTTGGTTATGTAAAACTATAGAGAGACACAAAGTAACCATGTGGTTTTGAGAGAGTGAGTCAATGAGCAAAAAATTTCAGAATAACACTACTTGACTTGTTCAGAACTGAATTATTTATAAATAAATTAACTGGTTTTTCTCAAAACATTGAGCCATGAACTTTTATAAATTTGGAAGAATCCAGAACTGAACTCATTATCATAGAATACCTATGAAATGTCATACTTTCTTACTTGTAAACTAGAGCAACGATTAATATCATCAATTAAAATCATATGTCATGCGGTAGACATAGGAAATTCCTGCACGCATACCTCCCAATTTTTACAAACTCAACAACAACAAGCAATTCAAGAATGAATTTGAATAAGCTTTAAGACACCGGTCCTTCGCCAACTTTGTTTGAACTCCAAGGCAATCACCAAAGTTGTTCTTAAACCCATATTTACAGCACACAATTGAAGCTCAATACACATTAAAAGTGAAAATGGCAGTAATTTAAACAAAAAATACATATAGAAAAAATGAGATTGAATGCCATAACTCTTATTTGTATTTTACTTCTTATTGGTGCTGTTGGGAAATCTTCACAGATAGGATCACATACATAGAGTGGCTTACCCTTAAAGACATTAATGCAAATCCTTGAAAGTTTGTCTTCTTTTAATGAATGCCTTAGACCTTCTTCAGACGGTAGTTGGAGTCGGTGGCTCTCCTAGGGTTTTCTCATTTGGGATCCTAGGAAAAAGGATCAAGTTGTCCATCTTGTTGTTATTCGCATTGTTCACCTTGGTCAGAAATCAGGGTGGTTGTTCTGAGCTTTCTATTTAAAGCAAGCAGTGTCATCCTTGACGATGGCCTATGGTGATGATGAATTCGTTCATCCTGACAATTGGGTTGGGGTAAGGCTAAGCCAAGCTACCACCTACCCCTCGTTTGAGGTATCTTGCGATAGGTTGTTTCCCTTCTGGGCCTAGAGCGTACATAAATGATGTGGTCCCCGGATGTTGTTACGAATAGGTATTATTTATATAGGAGATTTTTCTTTTGTATTGTGATGAGTGAGTAAACTATAGAGATAAAGGTCTAGATCAAAACCTTGAGACTGAAACTTTTGTTTTTTTTTCTTTCTTTTTTCCTGGGGAGTCATCCGATGAATTGATTGTTGTCCTTGGGGTTTTAGTTCTTGACCATGCAAGCTCGACTACATTCATTGGAAGTTCAATCTTAGGCATGGGGATCAAGCTTAAGGAAGTGAGAGATCTAGTTGCAGTCCTTATGGAAGTCTGTGGGCGCTTTCTATGAGAGGGGTATATTTTCATTGACTTGACTCAGCTTGACTTACTTGACTCAGAGATTAGGGTATCGCTTACATACGGCGAGATTCATTGGTTCAAATCCAATATTAGGTATGGCCGAAAGCCCCCTGCACCAGCATGACAGCAAGCATGGACTGGCGGAGTCAACTGAATGACCAAATTATGAATCTTACACAAAATCCGAAAGCAAATAATTAATAAAAACAATTCAAGAATGAGGAGGAGCTGAAGAAGAAGAAGGACCTCCTGAGGAGGCTCTGGGGGTTCAACGTCTCTGAGAATAAGGGGCCGTAGGTGGCGACAAGGGTTTGTCGTTGCTTCTTGAGGAAGGGAAGGGTAGCGGTGGGAGAGGGACTCATACGCATTAGATTTTGTGTCTAAGAGAGGGAGTACTGATACGGTGGGTGTTGTACGTGCTAAGTGAGGGAGCTTTTAGTTTGTTTTGTTAATTTTAATTAATATATTAAAAATAAAATTACGGTGAGTTAAACATACTAAGCTGTAACCTTTATGTATATTACAGTGGGTTAAACTCTGTAATCTATATGTTAATTACAATGGGCTTAACTCACTATAACTTTTATTTCAATTACAGTCGACTATATCCACTAAAAAAGTCGTCTGTAATTACTTTAATTAAGAAAAAATAAATTAATAATTTGTAATGGGTAAATAGCTAGAGATGCCAAAGTTTTGTCAATTTTATTAACGACTAAGTCTACTATATTTTATTGTTATTATCGATGGAAAAATTGTTTGTAATTTATCGATGGCTAAATATACTGTAATTTGTTTATATTGTAGACAAACTCTAGGTCCACTATAATAAGCCCACTCGAATAGCCAAAATTCTTGTATTGTTTTATAAAAAATTAATAGTAGAAAAGTCTGTCTTACTTCTTTACAGTGTTGTTGCATGTAGCTTTTGTTTTCCGATCATTGTTGCATGTAGCTTTGTTTTTTTTTTCCTCATCATGATTAGAAGTAGCCATTATTTGATAACACATATGCAGAAAATAGAAGGAGTAGTATTGAAAAGCAGTAAGTAGGGAAATTGCAATTTATAAAGCCAATTGTGATCATCATCTTTGTTTCATATTGTTTTCGTAATCATAACTTGATAATTACAACATTAATTGTGATTAAAGTTCTTAAAACCAATCAACAAATATTGGTTAGGAAAAATAAAATACTACTAGTTTTGTTCTTAGGACCAGATTAATGCTAAAGCAAAAAATATATCGTGAGATGATAGGAAAAAGAGAGCAGATAGCCACGGCATAGTTAATACGATGTTATTAAAGCACAACAGACATGTTACACTAAATTTTAATTGCGATTATTAATATGAAATGAGAGTTTCTTTTCTATCAAAAGAAAATTGAAATGGTAGCTAGTTATAAATATTTAAAACAAAAGATAGTCATGTCAAATGGTATTGAAAAGTCATTAACGTGTCCATGAATATTTTAAATGAGTTTTAATTTTATTTTAAAAAATATAAATTTGTGCATAAAATTTTTATTTAATCAAATCAACGATTGTGAAATTAAAATCTCAATATAACGATTCACAAAAAATCATATTTTTTACATATAATATATAGAAAATCTCGATACTAAATTAATTATTAATTTTAATCATAATAATTAGTAAAATTTTATTTATTATATAATTATTAACTTAATATTTTAGTATAGAAATTAAATAATAAATTATTATTATATATGTATAATATATCAAATCAAAAAATTTCAATTCAATGACTAATAAATTTTTAAGCTTTTTTACTTATAATATATCAAATCAGTAATTTGACAAATTAAAAACTTGATCCGATTTACGAAAATTCAAGCTTCCTTTGCATTATATATATATATATATATATATATATATATGGATTAGATTATATATTAGTTATAACATGTATTATTAAAAAAATAGTATATAATCAGTGATAGGTGATAACATATATTATCAGATTTATTAATTAGTATATATATTTTTTATTGGAACTAATATATATTATTTTATCTCAAAAAATATATTATTAATTAGCATATTACTTTTATTTATTATTGTATAACATCTAAAAGGAGTTTGAGGGGACCAAAGTCACCTCGTGTCCCCACAAATCCGTCCCTGGTTATATCAACAATCTATTTACGTAAATACGTACATACTTGAACTTATTAATTAGTCCATTGGGACTCAATCTAGCTACAATGGGTCAACTAATAATCAAAATCACGTTCAACTGAAAAACGATTTTTCTTTCATGTTTCTTTAATGACACTCCTAGAGGGAAAAAAATGATGGATATATATCATAGTATCGAACTATATATATATGTCGATGGTGGTAGGTCGCCAAAAGTCATTAATATCAGAAGATCAGGAGGATTGGCCAGATAAATAGATTATTCATGCATGGAATGACTAATGATTTAAGTTGATGAACTAGAGGCAACCAATATATTAGATTTTTTTTTACCAAATATATTATATTTTCTAATTAATACTACTTTCAGCTTTTAGATTTTATAACTAATTTTACACACTAATTCTTTGAATAACTTAAACGTAGAATTCATAATTCTAAACTAACTAGAATGAAAATTAAAATTCCAAATTATAATTCTAACTCTAACAATTCAAACATAAGAGAGAGAGAGAGAGCAAGGACACAAGACCAAGTGTCTTGGAAGAGCAAGGACAGACTCTCCAAACAACTAATCAGCTATGGCATCCAACATAAAAACTGTACCACAAAAAAACCATCTCTTAATTTAATTTCAGAATATATATTCTGGAAATGTATAAAAGTGATCAAAAGGATAAATGAAAAAATAAAAACAATTGAATGTAACGTCACATAGTATGTGATCAAATTTTGTGTTCAAATAACAAATGAACAGCTCCACTAAAAAGCTAATTTAATTGATGTTAACTGGGGCTTGAGTGAATTCTCATCTCTATACAGCAACCGCAGCTTCTTTGAAGCATATCCTAGGTACTGGTATATGATGCTGTTAAGACACTGTTTCAGGCTTAATAAGTCAACTGTTTCTATGAATCTTAAATCTGTTGTCCTAGATTTAGCACCAGCAAATCGCTTGTACTCCTCAAACACAGAAGATAGACACCAACTCTGCAATTTTCTCAAGCAACCAACAACGCAGCCAGTTCGGTGCTGCATAAAACAATACAGCATCAGAAATTCAGAATATTGGAATTAATTTATATCATTAATTAAGAATAGAAAACCAAGTAACGATGAGAAATAAATTGCTATAGGTGAATATTGATATATACCTTTCCTTGGTTGCAGTGGATTAGAACTGGATGATTTCTCACATCTGAAACCGCAAAAAATGAAGTTAGAAATAATATATATATATATATATATATATATATATATATATATATGAACAAGAGATAATAGCAGAATAAAGAGTGTTATGGTAATTAGAAATATTTTTATCCAAAGATAACTCTTAAAAACACTCTCACTCAATACAGTTGTTTTAAAGAAAAAAGGAGTACCAATTAAAACTTTGACAGCCTCCAAGATGTTATCCCTAACGGCAGACACAGAGAGGTCCTGCAAAAACATAAAAAAAGATTCGATATTAGCATGAAATCGAATGTCTTTTTTAAGTTTATAATGCAATCATATATATATATATATATATATATATATTCATATATTTCATATCTTGATAGGATACAGACCCGAGGTAACCTAATAATTAATTGGGTTGATTAATAATGATTTTTCATGCTCATTTGTATTGCTTGGAAGAGGAAAATACATGTCATTTTGTATTCGCAATTTCTCATGCCCCTTTTCGTCATTAATATACGAAAAAGGTGTTGTACTTTGTTTGGAGTTCAAGTTGTGATGGCTAATGTCAGTAGGAATAGTTTTAATACAACATCCGGATGGCTTCAAAGAAAAAGGTTAAAGAAGACTTGGTGGATGGTGTGGTTGGCCTAAGTTGAACAATATGACTGCATAGAATGATAGAAATATATAATATAATCTTTATAAGGGATAGGTTGTAAATGCTGTATATGTGTTGGATCTAATAAAGTTTAAATCTTGATCACGGTTAAATGCAGGAGTAAAGGGTTTAATTTTTATTTTTTCCTGTATGAATGATCAATTAATCCAATGTTATGTATGAAATGGCTATAGTTGAGTAAGAATTTAGTGTAAAAGGGTTGGATATCCCTTGTACCCCTATCATATAATATGATTTCTTGACGGATAAAAGAAAAAGAAAAGGATGTTAATTACGTACCGTCTTGCCTTCCATACCAAAGTGAAAGAGCAGAATATTTTGCGACTGAAGAAACTCCAAATTTTCTTGCGGATAGGGTTCGGGGCACAAGTATCTGCAGTAGTCACCAAAACGGTACCCCCGTGAGTTTTCATATAAAGGAAAACGAACGAGAGAAGCGTAAATTAAAGAAACGTTAACCAATTACATGATGGACCGAAGATTGAGAGATTCAAGAAAGGAGAAATTTGAAGAACGAGGGAAACTGGAGCGATAAATTCCCTCTTCAACCATTGAAAAGTTAGTTGGAGCAACAACAGCTTCATCTTCTTCGTCTTCTATCACCACTCCCACCATCGTTATTCTTTCAGCCTTCGCTAACAACTGTAATCAAGGTTCCAAAGGGTATATATATATATGTGGCTTCTCCTTATCATTAAATGAATAAATTGTCGCGTGATATATCATATATCATATATATCTTTACGAGTTCAAGTTTCGCGGTTATCTTTTTTTATCTGTAATTGAATAATTAATTATCCTGATCGAATAATATTAAGTAAAAATACACTAGATAAATTCTTATCACGTTATGATTGTCAAAGTGGACCAAATCAACTTGGAAGGTTTGAAAATGATATAGATAGATGGCGGCTTACCAAAAAGTTACCCGCTTTTTTTGTTATTAAAAAATTATACACAATTACGAGGATTCGTGGAAGTTGTTTTTTTAATATTTACCTCTTTGCTTACGTAATATTTTTGTATTAATAAAAAATAACAATTGTAATCTTGAAAGAGTTTGAGATTTAAGAAATAAAAAAAAAAAGAGAGCCCGAGATTCAAAAACAAGAGTAAGATTCAAGTGGGTTCATTAAAGTAGCCCCCATCAATATTTGATTAAAAAAATGGATTTGGATTTGGACTTGTGGACAAGTCGAGCCTCATCTTCCTTCTTCCTATAACTTTTTCTTACAACTTGGTTCTTATAATGATATTTTAATACATACATGTATATATATTTTTCTTTTATATAAGTTATTGATTAGTTATTGGACTCAAATATTGATTTTCTAAGTCTAAATTTAAATTATTTACAAGTTTTTTCACTGCAAATGTGGCAGATGTACTACATGTTTATTTGTTTTTAGATGGGATTGTACAATTTAATTTTATCGAAAATTAAGTAAATAGTCAATCTATACATTGATAATATAATTAATTTTACATATCCAACCATAAATTAATATTTATGATAAGCTTGTTACAAATTAATATGCATTATTACCTTAAAAATAATTCTACCATAAGATTTCTCATTAATTGATAATGTCAATTTATAATGTATAAAAATTTGCTAAAGAGCAAAAAAAAATGTTGTTTAATGACGAGGATTCTGAGCAACGGTAAGGGCCAAGAGTTATATAGTGTTTCTCTTTTCGTTTATGAATATTTAATATTATGTAGTCAAAAGAGTTCCATTGGATGATCAAAATCATGTGCGTAAAATAAAACAAATTAAATGGTCAAACTGTTCTAAATTCAAAAGGTCAAAACTGAAAAACGGGAAAGTGTTATCGAGTAAATGAATCAAGTCTAGACGACCTAGTCATCACCGATTTTGACTTTAAAAAATGACTTTCAAGAATCAAGATGTATAAGAAATGAATTTAGTTTTTAATAATTTTAAAAAATACAAGTTATTTTTTATTTTGTTACGATTATAAGATGCTTTTATTTTGAAAGTTAATAAAAAAAATCATAAGATATCGATCCAAAGCAGCTTCTCGAAATAATTAGAAATTGTTTTTTTATTCTATTTTTTTTTCAAAAACTTAAATTAAGTACACAATGGAATTTTTTAAAAAGTTAATTTTTAAATAAAAGTAATTTTTAAAATAAAAAATATTAAAACAAAAAATAAGAAAAAATTCAATATTTAATGGAATGAGCTCTTTCGGTCAACCTAGAAATGATTTAACCAATAAAAAAAAGTTGATCCACTCATTGGAATCTTGAAAGTTGAAAACTCATTGACGGATGGGGTTGCTATTGCCCCATTGTCATTTTTAATGGTTATATCAAGGAACTGACACTTAATTTTTATTTTTTTTTAAATGTCCTTTTTACACATATAATTTCATTGTATATTTATCGATGAAATCATATTTTTGTTATATTAAAGGGGTGAAAAAGAAAGTTAACAACAAAATTATGATTTTGTTGAAATACTACTATAGAATCATATTTTTGTTGTTCATTAGGGGATGTTAAAAAAATAACAACAGAAATACGATTTCGTAGTATTGTTTCAACATAATTGTATTCTCATTATTATTTCAACAACAATGGTGTGCTACTTGGTGGCGTAATGTAAGCAGGGTGTATAATAACCATGGAAAAAAATGAATTTCCTATATTCCGTCACAAAAGCGTTAGCGACAGAATTAGCGACGGATTTTGCGACGGCCAGAGAGTGGCACCGTTAGCGTGAAAACTAGCGCTGTTAGCGTGAGAGGTACGTCAGAGTGGCGCGATTAGCGCCAGTTATGGCGCTGTTAGTGTCAGAATGGCCCTGGAGACCCCAGATTCGAATATCTGGCGCGAATAGCGCCAGAATGCTCCAGGAAGCCATTTCTTTCGAATTAGTGGCGCGATTAGCATGGGGTGTGACGCTATTAGCGTGGGAACGCGGCTGGGGGCCTATGAAAGGTCATTTTCACGATTTTTGGGGGAAAAACTCTTCCTTCTTCTTCCTCTGACCCAGGGCGGCCATTGATGACCAGAGAAGCTCCATATCTTCTCCATACTTCATCTAAACACTTTCCACCCAACTAGAAAGTTGATTAGAACCCCTCTATGAGCTAGATTCCAACTTCAATTCTTCGAGAGAACCATCAATCGAAGAGATCCCGTTCTCTAGGGGACTTTGCAAAACTAAGTTTTGGAAGGGAAAGAAGGCGAGTCAAGGACGCCAAAGCTTGGAGAAGTGACTCTCCAGCTTTCCTCGACAATTTAGAGGTAAGAAACTCAAGTTTTACCAATTGATTTGTGAAATGGTTCTTAGGGTGAATAGTAATCCAATTGTGTTAGGGCTGGAATTAGGCTTCGATTCTTTAGAAAAATGTGTTCAGGGGGTTGTTCTGATGAATACTAAGCTTTGAATCATAACTTTTGATGAAGTTTGATTTTGACTCTGAGATATGTATGAATAGGAAGAATGTTAATGAAGTGGAGGGTATTATGATAGATATGAGCTTAGGTGTTGTTACACTAGTTGCTCAGGAGGCTTAATAAACGGTGAAAACATGTTGGATTTATTGTTTTGAGCAACTTGTTTATCCTTGAAATATGGAATGGTTAAGCAACATAATGCTTTGAATTGAACTTATGCAGAGTCTAGGGGGACTCTAAGAACTTGGTTGGATCAAGATAGATCCTGTTGAGGGTCTGTGAATCACCTATAAGGTGGTTAGCTCTGTTAACCCTAAGATAGAGAACAGTGAGGTTTTAATGGAAAGGAATAGTGTTTCCTTTCATTCTAACGGCTGAGGACTGTTATTGATTGATTGTTTTATGCCTTGTGTAGGGCGTGATAGTGATATTGCTGGTGGTTGTGACCACGAAGCCGAGAGAGTCGATGTAGCGCTGAGAGCAGGTAAACTCTTTGTTCTTGGGAGTGTTTCTCTGTTTGTGTTCCACCATACTCTAGAGGGAGTGATGGTTATTGTATGAATTGATGCATGTATATTGAAATTGTGTGTTACTATTTTGATTGGAATCATGTACTTGATATACATGGATTGAGACTATGTGTGTTGATTGATGAGATTTCTCTGGCCAGTAGAATTAAATTTAATAGACTATATATATATATATATATATATATATATATAAGCCCTGATGTGAGATGTGCCCACATAGATGGATGAAGCCTCCTCAGGCAAGGAAAGAAAGCCCTGGTATGAGATGTGCCCATATAAATGGATGAAGCCTCCTCAGGCATGATTAGTATGTCCTGATGTGAGATGTGCCCATATAAATGGATGAAGCCTCCTCAGGCATTGATATATATGTATGTATGCTATGTACAGGTGGTAATATGACTTGATAGCTGTGATGGCTAGTTTGTAATGTCAATTTTGATATTATGTGCATGGAAGTGAACCAGGGGGAGGAAAGACCTCCAAGGACCCTGAGTTTACTAAGATTGTTATCTCACCCCTGTTGGGGATTATGTTTTGCAGGTGATGCTCAGGGAGCGGCTGATAGATTCCAGGGCAAGAGGCCCGAATAGAGGGATATAGTTCTGAGGGAACCTTAGGCATAGAGTGAAGAGCATGTTGGCTCTATCTTTTGATTTTATGCCTATGTTTTGTACCTACGAGAAACATGTACAGTTTTGATAAATATACTTTGTATATTATGAGAATTCACTATATATGATGCACATTGGGTGTTGTTAATGACGTATGATGACGTCATTTTGTTTACTGCTTCCTTTTTCATTATCTATGATAATTGCTGCGCTTAACAACCATAAGTTAATGTTAATAAACCGGATGCATACGGGTCGTTACAGGGTGGGTGGGTGGAAGTGTGAATAGACACAGTGGTGGTGCAAGAGACTCACAATTGTGCAGAGGGAGTTACACAGGTGGCTATTGTGGCGGCGCAATGGTGGTTGGACCGTGGTAAAAAGGGTCACATGCAAATTTTGTGTCGAGAGAAATGCGTACGGGAGGAAGTAGGTCGGGCTACTCGTCGGAGGCCTATGGCTCGACCTATTTAAGGTCTGGCCTAACCCAACTCATTTAGCAAAAAGGTCATACTCAAACTTTTAAAAAACTATTTAGTTAAATAAGTCAGGCCACAAGTCTTAAGATAAACCTATTAAGTCTGACGGGCCGACCCTTTTAACAATAATATTTTATCATAAAAATATTATTAATATGATATACAATATTATAATTATTTTATTTAAATTACAATAGTATAATATGCTAAGAGGGTAGAGACCAATAGTAGTTACCTTGACCGATTGACATGGAGGCTCTAACCCGAAGATTGCATGGTACCTTTCCAACTTGTACAAAGTGAGCCTACTACTTCTTATTGGAGGTGGAGGGTCCTTGTTAGATGATGGGCTTGTAAGTGCACTGATATTGAGCAAGTGCCCCATAATCCTATAGGATATAGATGGTTGTTTGTTTCATGCACATTCACTATTGCTTCATGTGCTCCTCATTATTTTCCATTTTGCATTTCGAAAATCAAAACATACTTTTTGAAAAATAGTGGAAAGTGCATGAAGCAATAGTAAGAATGTAGAAAATACACCTTATAGAGATTGACAAAAAAAAAAAGCACAGGATAGACATAATTTTCAAGAATTTGGATCGAGTCTAATGCAACCCAAAATCAAACTCATAAAATAAGACTTGAGATTAAATTAGACCCAAATCTATATATTATAATAAAACAATGTCTTTCTCAGACACATATCACCTTTTGGTGAAAAATATTTCCTCCAAAAACTTTATTTCTTATTTTTCTTTTTTTTTCTCTTTCCACTTTTCTTCTGTAACTTTTTTGATTTTGATTTTGATTTTTTTATCATCTATCAATTCTATATAAAAAAAAAATTATTATTTATCATACTTAAATTTTCTTTATTTCTTTTTTTTCAAACTTTTTTTTAACATTTATTCTTTCCTCTTTTTCCTTTCTTTTTTTATTTTACATTTTTCTATCATTTTTATTTTCTTTTTGTGTGTTATTTTTTTCTTTTTATGCTTTGTCTTTTATTTTTCCTTCTTATTTATTTATAATAAAAATAATATATTTATGAATTCAATATCTA
>PYAF01004133.1:110999-132456 GCA_007407185.1 Glycine tomentella | reverse complement strand
TCCTCAACTGCAAATTTCAAAAACAGATCAGAACTCAGTCAAGTTTTCGGAGCTGCTGGAAGTCTGGAACAATACCAGTGTGGTAATTAATTCGTTTGTTTATTATTATATTATAAACTAAACTAAAACATAACAGCCAGCAAGAATGTCAAAAAGACATTCAGTTTTCTTTGCCCAAAACAATAGCCCAATAATTTCAGAACCGAACCTTCCCCTGAAAGCATCCATCGATCTCCCTAAAACTTGTGTGGAAAAGATGATTGATTAATGTGGTCTTCCCTGCTCAAAAGAAAAACACACAAAATATTAACTCTCACAAGTTCATAAGAGAGAAAAGGAGAATAAAGCTAACGAAAAAACTGCATGCACAATAAATAAACATTGATCTCCCAAACATTCAAGGATAATGTGTTATTTCTTGATGTGGGAAGGTTCAGATCAAATATTCAAGAATAATGTGTTATTTCTTGATGCCGGAGAGACGCTCACTTCAACTTTCACACTATGTTTCCATTTTTTTGCTCTGCAACCTGTATGTTTTTCCCATTCACTAAGTGTCTGCTTTCTTGAACCACAAGAGCCACACTTGCACATGACTCTGCAAGAAAAGGCAATCACAATCTGCTCAATAGAATTCTTCTGGGAAGAAATCAAGTGCATTCACCTAAGGTTCTTTTATTTTTCTCAAACCGTATTCTTTAAAGAACTTAGTCATGGTGATAACTATTAGGTAATTTCTTTTATGAGATAATACTCTTTAAATGCTAACATAACCTACAAACTCATAAATAAAATAGATGCATATGCATTAGCTAGAGGAAAAAAAAGAATATACAAAAACCAACTTCCTTCAGAAATCCCTGGGGGCAAAAGAAAAGACAAAAGTAGAGAAATGGAGAGATCATCTCGAGGAACATGAAATAAGGACCCTATGAGGGGAGTATTAAAAAATTTCCTTCCATCATATATAGAAAGTCAAATAATTAAATAAGAATACTCCCATAATATCCAAAAGTGCTGAAGGCTTACAGATGAAGCTTTGGGATGTAAAAGCCTTCCATGCCATTGCACACCACCAATACTTTCTCAGGTATCATAGATTTCAGGCTATTCTATATTGATCTGTCTCAAAAAATATCACATAATAAGACTTGGAATAAAATTAAATTCTGTAAATTAGAAGAAAAAGGAAGCAACAAACAATTACTACATACTCGATATTTGACTTGTATGTTTGTGATGCTGGTAATTTACAATTGAATTTTCCCTTGCAATCTGGACAATAGTAATCTGTATTTTCCAAATCCTGTAACCACGAGTCGGACCTTTATCTTAAGCCACTTCATTAAAGAGAGAAATTTAAAAAATAAAAAAATAAAAAGTGCCATCATGTTTAAGCATGATACAGCACCTTGAAAAGTTTGCTGGATATTTTATCACACTCAGCATGCACCCACACATTACAACCATCACAACACACCTGATACAAAGAGTTCAATCCCAAAATATGTCAAAATTCAGTCAAATGAAACAAATTAAATTTATAAGAAAAAAACTAAATTGATGAAACAGACAATCTCACCCAATTCCCACCATCTGAGTGATGCCAAATCCTTTTGCAAATGCCACAATATTGTTTTGATTTTCGTAACTGTAAAAACATTAAGAAAATTAAAATCAAATGTCTGCTATAAAATTTAGTGAAAAATTTTAAAGAATTATAAATGACCCATTCATAACCTTAAAACAATGTTTGCAATAAAATTGGGGTGCACAATTTGAATCCTTAATTTTCTTCATGGTTTTGCATGGAAACATCATACCACAGCCAGCACAACACCTTGTATCCTGCACAATATATCCACTGAATAAAAATATACAAATAACATAAATATATAAGTAACATTTTTCTCCAGTTAACTCTTATCCAAATCTGCTTTTCAGAGTAACTATCATTACAGGACAAAACATCATAGTAACATAACTAACAAGATCACAGCATAAGGTTCGTGATCAGCAATTCACCACAAATTATTTTCATCTCTGATACAGAAGCAATAGAAAGACATTCCCAAAAAGAATTGTAAAATATTTATTCAGAATATGAATTGATTCAACAATTCACCACTTGATTCAAACATGATTTCCTACTTGAGTACAAGAGGACTGTAATGATACAAGACTACAACCTACAGACAGGAGCAGTGCCTCCTTGTAGTGGAGGGGTCCTTTTTGGCTTCACTCAATTCTTTTGAAAAACAGTAGCTTTATAAGGTAATTATAAGAAATTTAATAAATACTTTTACTAAAGCTTTACTCAAGGCCTGAATGTTAGTTTTCTTTGTTGACCATCCTAGGTTCTTTCCCATTTTTCTAGTTCCTACACTTGCTGAAGAGTATATATCATAGGCACCCTGTCCTTCCTCCACAAATAAGCAGTCATATCATAGGCACTCTGCCGCACTTCCTCCACAAATAAATGTTGACTACCGCAACCTTTGTCAATGATAACTCAACATGACTAAAACCTCTTTCTTATGCATAACAACGTTTATAAAAGCTCTCATCCAGTCACAAAACATAAAATATAAAAACTAATCTCACCTGATTCTGGCCATAGCATTCCCCATCAACATAAGAAACAGTGGCCTCCATAAGTCCATCAGGATGAGCATCTACATCAGCTACTTCTTCTCTTCCCAAATGTGATTCCAGAACACCATCTTCTGCCAGCATTGCCTCCTCCAGTGCCATGCGGAAGTCACTCGGTTTGCTCTTGGACAACCGGGTCTGTCCCTGAAATCTGAACAAAGATAATCTTTCATCAATTAAACATCCAACATTCTTACAGAAACAAGACAGCACACCCAAAACTCATTCAACCACACACCTGTCCATGAACTCTGAGAAGGGGAACACCATTCCCTGCTTCACCAACGTGTAGTCCTGCATATATAATTCTCTCAGACCTCAACACTAAAACCCAGAACCAAAATCTCATTAAATCCATGACACCATAAACAACACTTGCAGACAACCTCACTCACCCTTTGAGTTCCATTCTTTGAATAACCAAAAAACATCACACAAAGCGCGCCGGGAACGCAGCAGCTGAGCACAGACTCTGGAGCCTCCAAGACAGGATCAATCACCACAGCAGGCTAAGCCGGGTACCTCTTCCCACACTTAGCCCAAACGATATCCCCCAAAGCAAAATCCTCTGGCTTGTAAACCTCTCTCCTCTTGTCACCAATGGGCTTTTGGTCCACACCCTCAAAACTAATCCCAGAAGTATTACTCTCAGCCTTAACAACGGTCCTTTTACCCACACTCGACGATTAACATACACTATCACTCTTCTCCACTTTCACACCAATACCACCCTTTCCATCCTCCACAAAACTCTTAACATTATCTTCAAAGCTCGAGTCTCCATCTGCGGCGTCCAGGACCGAGTCCTTGAACCTCGACGGAAGCAGAGAGAGGTTAGGAGACTAGGGCACAGGCAAAGAGAAGGAGTATGGAAGACGATATGATGAGAAGGCGCGACAAAGAGAGGTAGGAGACTAGGGCACAGGCAAAATGATTTTAATTAAAAAGAAGGCTGAAATTATAAAATGAAATAAACAAAGACGGGCATTAAAAAAACCGTCTTTGAAACCGGGTTCAACAATGACGGTCTCCTAATAACCGTCTTCTTTATGATAAGCTGTCCTTGTAAAGTTCCATTTAATTGCAAAATTGTCACCGCGTGACATACAAAGACGGTTATGAAACAACCATCGTCGATTCTGTGTCGTAAAAAGGCCTATTTGTAGTAGTGTATTCTGTCTCCCATGATATTTCTTCAGTATCTTTTGCACGGGATGAAGATTATTGGAATTGGAACTTAAGTGATATTGTTATGCATAGAAAGTCAAGCTATCTAGTTGAAACCGATGAATATGGAGATACACATAACTCATATATATCTTGAATGTATATGCTTGGATGTACACTATCAAATCAATTCACCTCATGTAACGAACATCAACGTAAACACAAGTTGGTGGAGTAGTGAATGTCCAAAGACAAACCTAAGTAACAAATTTAATGTCGTTTCCTTCACTCACTGGCCTCTCTTGTATAGTAAGTCATCATCAACAACTTTTTGTAATTTTTCTTCTTCTATTTTTTATCCCTATATCTCTCTGGTTTAATTTTGTTGTGGCCTGTTTATATTTATCCTTTTTTTATGTAAAACAAAATAACCATTATTTATGTTGCTTTTTAATTTAATTGTTTTGGACTCTAACCATAAGTACTACTGAAGTAGTATATCCCAAGCGAACTTTCCGGTGGATCTCTCCACCTCGTGGCATTGCGGACCAAATCCAGTGTTTCTTGAATTTAAGTAACAAGCAACATTGGTTATGATGGAAGCTTAGGGGAGTTAAATGAATTTTGATACTTTTATTTATATAATTTTATAATCTACACAAACTAATTAATGAACAAGATATTGTCATACAATATTTGAAGGCTGAAGCACTATAATGTTATCTAAGCACCCCAAAAAAATTATGATTTTACTTTTTACAAAATAATCTAAAATGGTAATTCAAATTTCAATTTCATGAAATTATTGTATTGAATTGAGTTTGATTGCTTAGAAATGCAATAGGAGGATTTGAATAGGTGGCGAAACAAGTTACTCGGCCCATTGTAAGTTAGTCTGATGCGAGATATTGGCTACAACAAACTGGGCCAAAAACCCCAACTTCAATTTTGTCTTAGTCCTTGTTACTAGGTACACTCTCATTCCCCCCTTTTTATATTTTTCTACAAAATTTACCCTTTTAAACCCTTATCTTATATCTCTCATGTTTGTTACTCTTTAAAGTCTTATGTTTATTGTTATTTAAACCCTGATTTGAGATCATCTTCACCCATATTCATTATATAATATCATGTTTCCTACCAATATTACATGTAATATTGTGCATTTTTCTTCACATGGAATTGCATTTCAAGATATGTACGTTCATCATTAACTTTGTCTATTATACATATCAATTGCAAAACAAAATTGTCGATGCTGATTTCTACGTAGATTGTAAATTTTTTTTCTCAACTTAATATTTTATCTTTATTTGGTTTAAAAAATATCAAATAAATTTTTGAAATTTTTAATTGTTTATCTATTTCCTAAATTTATCAGTTTATCATATCCCTAAACTAAACATATATTACTATTATTAGTTAAGTTATAAAATAGGAATAAAGATGACATTAAATAAATTAAGATGCTAATTTGCTTGTATACGATATATCAATTATTTTTTGTCTTTGTTATCGTTGATTTGAGTAGTATTTTACTCAGTTATCTTAAGTAAGGTTTTGAGCTTGAGCCTTGTGGATGAAAAAAATTATGATTGAAAGAGGAAAATCCTCCTAAAGGTGGTCAATAAAGTTTTTCAACAAAGATTAATCATTAACAAAATCACATTAATTATTGGATTTATGGAGAATTTGTTTCTATTTATAGATTTACAAAGTTAAAAATCACATTAATTACTATTTTATTAATTATACAGTGACTTCTCTCTTTATTTTTAATAGTTTACAGATAAATTAATTGTGGAGTGGAAAAAAATGGATAAAAAAAATCCACAATTATTTCATTAAATTAAAAAAAATTGTTTACATCTCTTATTTTTTACATAAAAATGAAGGTAAAATAGTTAAGGAATTTTGGAGGTTTGTTTGGAGGTATGAATCAAGGTTATTGATAATATAGACTTTAGAATATCACATTCTCATATATTCTTAGGAATAATTGATTTCAGGAATATAAAAATACACATAATTATCTTATTTCTTATTTCCATAGAGAATGGTGGATAAATTAAATTTTCATGTGAATAAAAATTATTTTCTACAATAACTATCTATTTTCACGTCATTATTTCATATTTCTTTTATTTTATTTTTTAATTAAATAAATTTTAATCTGTTTTTAAATTACAATTGTCAAACAAACATGTGGGGAAGTGATTCCCGACAATGAAATTTCATGTATTAAAACAAACGCCCCCTAGATTAATAGAAAGAAGAAAAAAAGAAAAAAAAAAATAGGGAGGAGAATAGAAACTAGAAAGAGTAAAAGCAGTTGATGTCGTGTTGCACAGAAGTGAAAAACCGTAAAAAGGCTGAGAGAAAGAGGGAAAGGGGAAGTGTTTGTGGTGTGAGTTTGGCGGCACCAATAAAATAAATGCAAGATAGGAAGAAGACAAAGCAGCGCGTGCGAGCAACGAGAGTGAGGTGATGTGAGCACTCACGTTTTAAGTTACAAATTATTTAAGTAAATTAAAAAAATTGTTCATTGGTTAACGAGACGACTGAGGCGAAGGGAGAAAAGTCAAAAAAAAAAAAAAAAAAAAGATGGCACGTGTGGGAGAGAAAGAAAAGATGAGAGTTGTGGTGAGGTTTGTGGGGAGGAGAAGTTTTTCTTTTGAGGAATGGGGTGGTGGAGAAGGTGGCAAATGACAATTCAAGTGAATAATGGAGAACAACAACAACAACAACCTCAACCTCATCGTCCCTAATCCTCAAGGTTCTTTTTTCTCTCTCAAATCAATCAATTAATTCCTCATCGCTTTAAAAAAAAAATTCACAATCTACCACCTTCATCACTCACCCTTGCTACTGCTATTCTTTCCTGTTTCCTTTTTTGCAAGTAAATGCGGAAAATAATTAAAAGCAACAATTCGTGTTCCAATGCTGTGCCTTAGGACTTGGTGATGATGTCACGTGTTCAATTCAGATCATAATTTAAGCTCCTATGACTGAATCAAATTCAATTTCCATCGAGCCTTGTTTTTTTTTTTTTCCAGACAAGTTATGAAAAGTAAAATAATTATAATTATATTATCATAATTTAAACTTTTTCCTAACGGCAGTTGCACCGACACTTTTATTATTTTTGTGATTGAAGGTTTGGAATTTTGTAGACCAAGTCAGCCATTGTGTACATTGATGATGTGATTTCAGTTTCAACTTATATTATGCTGTTCACACTTTTTTATTTGTGATGTTCTTTCAGATTCACTGTGGATGATGAATTTGAGGACTGGGGAAACAATGGATTCTGGATCTTATCCGGAGCGTCCAGGGGAGCCGGATTGTTCATATTACATGAGAACAGGCCTTTGTAGATTTGGTGCAACGTGTCGATTTAATCATCCTCCTAACAGGAAGCTGGTATAAATTGAGCAATATGTATAATGTGTTTCAAATTGGATGTTGATGCATAACTCTCCTTGTTCTTTGCACATGTTTGGTTACCCGTTGGTTACCTTTTGGACGTGGATCAGCCGAAGCAATACTAGCTTGCTTCTTTGCCTTTTTTCCAGATTTTGACGTGGAATTGAGTATTAATGTGAATCCGTGACACCGAAACAAACATACTCTTAGATGGATTCATTTTGAATCATTCCAATTATCATCATAAAATATTAAAATCTCCCTAGGTGGTCAAAGAGAGGCACACTTGAATCTATTTGCTGTTCTCCTCTTAACATTTTCTGTTCAACACATTTTTTCTTGTTTGTTGACCATGTTCCTATTGAAAAAACATGCATTTTTATTCATTGTACTGGATTATGACAACATTTTAGCAGAGAAAGATGCACAAAAGCACCATGGAGAATTTCACTCTGTTGTACCTTACTTGATGGCACTCATAGCTAGCTTTGGGCGTGTTGGACACAATATTTGTTTTTCCCTTTTTGCAGGTGTATAGCACATTTTTTATGCATGTTCGTATGTCAATCTGCACTTTCATGCTCTTTTCAGTCACATGAATATAATGTTGAATCTTACTGTGCTGTTGATGATTTTTATTTCGATATCATTCTTTTACATGGAGAATATAAATACCTGATATGTTTTATCGATGATCTTATCAGGCTATTGCCACTGCAAGGATGATAGGCGAGTTCCCAGAAAGAATAGGGCAACCAGAATGCCAGGCACGTACTAGTTTCTCAACCTTTTTACTGCAATGCTGAGCACTAATTTGTAATATTGTATCTTGGCATGCATCTTTATTTAAACATTCACCAATCATCATAACAAAGTGTTTTTTTTCCTTGTTTTTCCAGTACTATCTGAAGACAGGAACATGCAAATTTGGAGCCACATGCAAATTTCATCATCCTAAAGATCAGGCTGGGATTGCTGGAAGAGTTGCCTTAAATATTTTAGGCTATCCTCTCCGCCCTGTTAGTTTTTAATATTTTCCCCTCATTCATTTATAATTATGACTACAATAGTAGTTGCTCATAAATTTGTGGCTCATTACTGTATCTTTGTTCATTTGGTAACCATTAAATTGTCAGACCTGCTTTCAGACCTGCATAGATTCAGATGTTATGGTTATATTTTCCAAAATTTTGTGTTCTTGCATGCAAATATTTAATATCTGACCCCTTAACCTTTCATAGTTATTTTGCTTGCTTTCTGCTTGATATTAATGTTCTCGTAACTTACAATGTATTTCCGATGTTTCCTTATTCTGTAGAATGAGCCTGAATGCACTTATTATTTGAGAACCGGACAATGCAAATTTGGGAACACTTGCAAATTCCACCATCCTCAACCAAGTAATATGATGCTCTCATTACGGGGTTCTCCTGTTTACCCTACCGTCCATTCTCCAACTACGCCAGGTCAGCAGTCATATGCTGGAGGAACATACATTCCTAGTCCTCGATGGCAAGGTCCTTCAAGTTATGCGCCCTTAATTCTACCTCAGGGAGTGGTTTCAGTGCCTGGGTGGAGTGCATACAGTGTAAGCTCATCCATTATTTTTAGAGTTCATAAACAACACCCAGAAGATAGTTTTATTCTGTGTTGTGGCTGATTCTAAGGCACACGATATCGGGATTATTATGTTAAACGTATGTAGAAGGTCATTTATTTCCGTCATCTATTGCTCCCATTGGATTTTGGACAGTCCTCGTTGCATCATGGATGTAGAGTGTAGACTAGGTAGTGCAAATAAGATGTATTCCCATCCCATCCCATGTACCTTTCTATAGAGTCATTATTCCTCTGTAAAATTGAAGTTGTACCTGTGTTGATGTGAAATTTCATGGTATTTGTCTTTCAACAGAATACATTGGCGATCAATCCTTTAGTAATAATGCAACATGGCACATATGCACACACCTGTTTTGTTGAACCTGACATTGCTGATGTCCTAATGGAATATTTCTTTTGCAGGGTCAAATGGGGTCAATCTCTACTTCAGACAGTCCCCAGCAAGCAATGAGAAATGGTCAAACATATGGAACTTCACGTCAAGGTGAGCTAGCAAATGCAGGATCACAAGGGGCATATTCTCAATTCCGTTCTGGCACCGTTCCAGTAGGGTTTTATACATTGCAGAGGGAGAACATATTTCCTGAGAGACCTGGTCAGCCCGAATGCCAATTCTACCTGAAGACAGGAGATTGTAAGTTTGGTGCAGTCTGTCGGTTCCACCACCCACAAGAGAGGCTAGTTCCTGCTCCTGACTGTGTCTTGAGTCCCATAGGCCTTCCTTTACGTCCTGTAAGTTGGGGTTCTATCTACCTAGTTGGTTTTTCATAGGCTTAAATTCATTATTTCTGAATTTATTGAGAAGTTCTGAATTTAAAAAGTATCATATCATTAAGTATGGAAATGGTGTGATTTTCATATTATTTCTTTTTAAAAATTGTGTGAAGTCTGCATAGTATCATTTTGTATGCTCTTCTTTCCCTTAGGCGAAGTGAGAGATCATTTGTTTTTGGTAATTGGAGAAAATGGGAAGATCTGCAAATATATGTGTTTTTTTATTTTCTTTTCACGTTAGTTTGGTCTTGTGAGTTGTGATTGAATTAGTGCAATCTGATAGAGACAGTGTCCCATTTCTTACAGGGAGAACCTTTGTGTGTCTTCTATTCTCGTTATGGCATATGCAAATTTGGCCCAAGTTGCAAGTTTGACCACCCAATGGAAATTTTCTCTCCTAATATCTCTGCATCGCCTTCAGCTGATGCCCCGAGCAGGCATTTGTTAGGATCTTCATCTGGAACTGCTGCGTTAAATTTATCTTCGGAAGGAATTGTTGAGTCAAGCTCAACAAAGCCCAGGCGGCTTTCATTATCAGAGACAAGACAGATTCCTTCTGGTGATGATGACATTGATGATGATGGATGATGATGTCTCTTGAAAATGGGTCATTTGGCTTTTACAATTTTTTTCTGAGGGGGGAAATGATTAATCTGTAAATTGATTTTCCCATTGCTGGAGATGTACAGAGGTCATGTCAGGTTGATTCTGTCATTCTGAAATTAAATGCAGTTGACAGATTCAATTATTCTGGATTTCATGTTACCTGGCTGATTCAATAAATTTAAGCAAATGTTGTCACATTTGGTCAATCCCAACGTGAACAATCCTTCTGTCCTTAAGCCACAACTCTTTCTAATTAACTTTTCACATTATGTAAAAAACCACTTACTGGAAATCTGTAATGACCAAATTTTACCTCTGAATTATTGGGTGCCGGGCTGAAACGTGAAACTCATTTCAAATCCTCTCATTTCTCACTGCAGTCGGGTTTATGCTGTCTACTGTGCATGTATAGAATTCTTTTCAGTGGCAAGCCAACAGTATCGCTAATACCCTTCAATTTTTGAAATTCTTGCACATTCTTACCAGAATTTAGCTGATCAAGTCAACTATTCTTTTGTATATCCATGTAAATAACAACTGCTGGAATGTAATTAGAATCTGTACCTCTATTTTCTCCTGATTTATAAACTATCCGTGGTGATTGTCCTTGACAGATTTTGTTTGGCAGACGTTGAGGGGTAAAAAGTCTTGATTATGAAAATGTTGGAGGCAGTGAAAGCTGAACCTCTACTGATGTACTTTTTCCAATATGCCAAGCCTCAAAACGAATGGTACTTTTGTTCTTGTAGAGAATGCTGTGGGGTTCAAAGCTATAAATTGCATGGTCCCATTACAGGTGGGTTGATTGCTTTGTTGCAGCCTAGATGTCTTTTTCTTGCTTGGAGTTCGCTTTGCAGTTCAAATGCATCAATTCATAAATCTGGAGTTTATATCTTAAAATGGAGGCTTTAGGAAGTCGCATTAATATCGCCGAAGATAACACGTGTCGTATTGCTTACCAAATCTCGCCCATGTTATGACTAAGATGCAGGTATTGCTAAACCAAATCTCTTTTCCATAGGTTAACATTGTCCTGAGAGTTTAGTATGCTAATTTTTCCATTTTTATTTACAAGACTCAAGTTTAACATGATATTTTTTGTTGTTGTAAGATTCAATTTATAATATTTTTTTATTAATTATTTTTAATCTATAAATACTGTTCATTAAAAGAAGAAAGAGAATATATTATTAAATCATTAAAAAGAGAAAAATATTAATGATAACAATAATTTTGAAAAAAATTATATACCTAAGATATATTTATTGTTATTGATTAAATTAATTATTTTTTTAATCTTAATGAATTAGATAATTAAATCTTATATATATAGATAGAGGAATGGAGGGAGTAATTTGCAGCATATTCGAAAATAAGATGTTATTGGATTCCGCCTGCCCTACAGTCTTAATTTGTCCTTGAAATAATATAATTCGTGCAATTGCTATTTAATGCAGAATAGTTGCATCCAGCACTGTCATGCCGAGTGACGGAGTGAGTAGAGGAAGGATTTTCTGTTGTTTGCAGTGTTTCCCTATTTTGTTTGGGCCTATGTTCCGTGAAGCAAATGGGTGTATGTGAAGTTTGTTGGGGAAGAATGTGGATTTGATATAAAATATATTCTATGAGGAATGAAAGAAATTTTAAGTGTAACTAAATTTTAAACTAAAGATTAGTTTTACAGCTGATTCAAAGGATTAAGTCTATAAAAATATCTCGAGATTTCATTTGATAGCCAAAGATCATAATTAAGATAATTGCAAAAAAAAAAAAAAAGCTAAAACAACCACTAGTGTCGGTATTAGAGCGAGCGTGGGTTGTACACGTGCTATGAACAATACAACCGTTGATAAATATGTCCAAGCAGGTGCTGACGAAAATACATAATGGAAGACATGGTGAAGAAAACAGGTTAAAGATGAAAATTGTTCCGTATGACCGACAATCTCATCCACTATAGTCAAATCAAATTGAAAATGAAAACACGTATAAGAATAACATCATCAATATCAATATCATCTTTAATAAATTAAAATTAATAATAAATAAATTTAATAATAAATTAAAAATAAGATAAAAAAAAAGAAAAAAAAATGAAAAGAAAAAGTAAAAATAAGATAAAAAAGATAAAAGAAAAGTTAAAATAAAAAAAGATAAAAGGAAGAGAAGAAAAAATGAAAGAAGGAAAGAACTAAACAAAGGAAATAACTAGAACATACAAATATTAATAGTTTAATCCTCTACTAAGTTTATAACTTTTTTCCACTTCATCTTAAAGACATATCATCTACCAATTTGTATCTAATTACATTATGTTTTGTTTAACTACTTTTTTCAAGTAAGTTTTGATCAACCTCTATCTCTTTTTGTATCTAGCTCTTAGTAAAAAACTCTTGTAAAAAAAAAAGAATAATCTAAAACTTGATTGTTAATTAAAGTGAAAAAAAGAAAGAAAGAATAAGAATCACAATAAGAGCAAAAGCAATATTTAGTATGTGGAATGGAAATAGGCTAGGTCACCTATCAGGGCCTTTGGTCTGACCTTTTTAAATAAAAAGGTTAGGTTTAAGCTTTAAAAAAAGTCTATTAGATCTATGAGACTGACTTATTTAATATATATATATATATATATATATTAAAATTTAAAATAATATAATTCAAGGGACCCTTAGCTTGCTCTTTCTCTATCAGTGTTACTTGTGAATAGGGGTGGAAAAAGTCTTTTTAATTAAAAAGTTGTAGGCTTTAAAAAAAGCTCACTAAACTTAAATAGTGAACTTATATAAACTATAACTTATAAAATCATATTTGATAATTTATAATTTATAAGAGAAACATATCTATTATTTTTTATTTTTAATTATTTATTTTTATTTAATCAGGTTTTGTATATAGATTTTCAGATCAGATCATACCTTTATGTATGTCATACTTAAATATTAATAAATTATTTTTAATAGGTAACAAGTCAGATTTAAATTTATTAATAATGATGTAAACTAGATTCAGATATGTCAAAATCTGACCTGACCTAACCTATTTAGATTTAGGATCATTTGTTTTCCAAGGTGAGCCTCAATGTGATGTGGTGAGTGCCACCTGATGTCTTTTTAGAGAGAGGAGGGCCCCAAACTTTCAGAAATTCTTGCTCTCATATAATGTAGTTGACAACTTTCCAGTGAATGTGGTCTTAACAAGTTATGTCAAATAATTTACATAAATTAGTGCATTATTATTATTTAAAATAAAATATTTTTCTGTAAAAAATAAAATAGTTTTTTCGTATATAAATTTGTATAATTATTTATTATTTAATGTAAAATGATGGTATATCAATTTGTAATTGTTTATATACACTACCTACTAAGAAAAGAAAAAGATTATGCTTACATGCGACTAATTAAGGATTTCCCCTCAAATAAAAATGAATCACGAGTACAATGTTAGCATTATTTAAAAAATATTATGTTGATAGTAATATTTTGTTTGAATTTTTATAAGTATTATACAATTTTGCAAGGTGTAAGTAAATGATTATTATTTGGAAAATTCTAACCAATAAGTACACTTGTTAAGAAATCTAAATTATTTTTTATTAAACTGCATAAAATTATATTATTTATAATTTTATTATATTTTATATAATTTCTATAAAATATTTTTTTTCTTTTAATTCTTTAACCAATATCCTAAAAACACAATCTAATCAATAGCCTTCTATTTTAACTTTGGCTTATAACGAGTTTTGAAGATATTAGGAAATTGATGACATATTCAATCAAATTTCATGGGATTATCAACTCTAGCCTTAACTCTAGAGAGTAGGGAGCATAGAGTAGAGACAAGAGGGGGTCACTCTTCATGGACTCTGATTTCAAAGGAAACACTTGTCCCTGTCCTTCCTCTGCAGTCTTTAAGGTTCCAACAACTCAAGAGAGTCTGCGAAGCTAGCTATGCACTATGCAGTTTAGTTTTCGCTTAACAAATTAAACTCTCCACTTTCCCAACAAACCTAAGAAGAAGCACTTGTCAAGATGCCCTCTTCTGCTCATGCTCATGGCCTCATCATCATCTCTCTCATTTTTGTGTGTATTTTTTTACCCAATGTGAATGTGAGCTTCTCTCCTCTCCCCCTGAACTAAATGTCAATGAATGCGCAGAAAAATTGTAGCTGAATTTTCTTTTCATTATTAGCAGGCAAATGGTGGTGCAACTTCCATGCAAATGATGATGATGATTAATGAGAGCAGAAGGAAATTGGGAAGCTTCCAGATATGTGCACTATGCACCTGCTGTGGTGGAGCCAAAGGGATCTGCTTGCCCTCTCCATGTTGCTATGCCATCAATTGCAACATTCCCAACAGACCTTTTGGCTTTTGTTCCTTCACCCCTAAAACCTGTAATTGCTTTGAATGCCATCTTTAATGTTTTCTCTTGCAAATGTCCAGTTGAGAATATTGGACTTAATCATAATTTTTCAGCTTTCAATCAACATACTAATTCAGGTGTTTAATTTGGTGGGGTTGGAATAGAGGACAGTTAAGCCTTAGCTACAAACCTGCTAGTATATCTGTAATAGGTTTTTCTGTTTGTTTCATAATGGGTCATGTATCAATGCAATGAGCCTTGGGATGTGTATTGTTCTCTCTTTTCTATGTGTTTTATTATGATGCTGATACCAACGTTTCTGTAATGTTAAATTAATAAAGCATGGATATTGCACTTGCATATCCGTATTGGTAAATTTGTGAGACAGAGGCGTCTGGCTTTAGGCTTTGGTTTGGAGAGTTGCATATAAATTGTGTATCTTGAGAAGAGTTTTTGGGAATCTTTCTGACATCCACTCATACCTTCAAATTTTGGTAAGCTAGTTTGTTTGTTTTGTTGATCTATAAGGCAATGTGTACAGGTCATACTCTCCCCCGCACATACCATTTAATTCAGGATAATGTTAACCAGTTCCTGTCTTCCTGAGTACATTGGTTACAGATTTTTATTAAAAAAATATTCATTGTAAAAAATATAGGTGAGCTTAAAAAAGTCATATACTATACTCCCTCTATTTCTTTTTTTTTTAAAAAAAAAAAAAGATTTCATACATGTTAAAAAAGTTAATTTACTTTATTAAATTGTGTCATTTCAATTAAAACATATTTTCCCCCCTAAATTATCCTTATATTGAAATTTAATAATAAACACAAACTCGTTATTGAAAGATATTTTGAACATAATTTCATTAAATGAGACAAAAATAGGTAAATTTTACTTATATTTGTGAAAAAAAATTGAATTTTTTTCCTTGAAAATGGAGGAATACAATTTTATGCGTATAAATAATTTTTTCTTTTTTCTTTTTAATTTCTTAACTAAACTAACCACACTAATTAGTATTTATCTTTTTAAGTATCACCAATTAGTAACTATATTTAGAATGTCTTGTGATTTGTGAAAAAGTATCTTGAAGATAAGTAGCTAATACGTTGTACTATTAAATAATTCTATTTATTTAAAAAATAAATTTTTATATTTCCTTTATTGTTAACATAAGAAGTAAGAACACTTGTTAAGAGATTCGTCTTTACAAAATTGATATTGCTATCTTATTGCAGTGAATTTTTAACGCTACTGAAAACTGCCAGTGGTCACTACTAGTTGGTTCGTTTTAGATATTAAACTGTATCAAATGCTTCTCCTCTTTGCTATCTTTAATCTATTGTGATTCAAAATTTGTGATTGTTATGTGCGTGCTAGGAAGGAAACAAAGTGCAGTATTATGTGGGTTACGGAAGAAAAATGTGGAATCAAGTGATCACAAAAAAAAAAAAGATAAAATGAATACTCAAAAGGTAATAAAATCAATAATTATAAACTGTCTTCAAATGCACTTGACATCAATTAATTTCCTCAAATCAAAATCCAAAAAAAATATTGACAGTAAGATGTTTAGTCAAGAAAAACAACGCTTAGAGTCTAGCTGATTTACAAGTTTCTAACTACCCTCTCATCATCTTTTTATATACCATCAAAGCTGATCCAATAAAGGTGAAATTTTTTCCACTAAAATGCACCCAGCTTATTTAAGATAAAACTTTATTCCAGGAGTCATGTTGTCCTTGAGATTCTGTAAGCTTTCTGTCATACCCATGGTCAACACTTGCTTTAGCTGCCAGTAGCACTTCTTCTCTTTACACAAGTGACATTTTTTTTTTGTACAAAGTTTATATAGAACTTCTTTTACCACTCCAATTCCTGCACTGGCTATTGAAATGGATCGACCCAACATTTATCCTCCTCAACTGCCTTTTCCCAACGTTTTCTAAAGACTTCTAATTCTTGGTAAGAAAGTCTCCTCACCTGCATCACCCACAAAACAATGTTAGTAACGACAGAACAAAAAAAATTAAATAGTGTTAGCTAGAAAGGTAGCTAGTGACTATTTCATTGGCTATTGCACCAAACATCAGAGGGGATCCCCAATTTTTAACTTTTTCTTTTCTTTTTTATCAAACAAACTGACACACAATCCAAGTATTAGCCCATCCATAGGCACAAGTTTTGCAAATAATCTGACTGTTACCAGACTATGATTCTGAATTGGACAGCAAAATGAAACATGCTTTTAAGTGAGGTACATTTAGAGAATACTTCAAATGACAAATCATGACAACATGGTAACTTACATCAACTCTATGATCCTTTTCCTGAGAAGAAACCTGCAAGTGACAGATAAGTCTCAGTTTCAAGGAAGACAGAATAAGAGACAGATGCTAGATAAGAAGTGTGCTGAGAAATTATAGTCTTTAGAAAGTTAAAACAAGTCTTTCTTCATAATTAAACTCTTTAATAAAAATGGCACTTTTCTGACCATAGTCTTATCTATGCCTCCAAGGGTGGGACGATTGTAGTGGACAATGTATTCAGCATCCACAACACCTACGTTTTTTGTTCTATCACCCTGTATCCATCAGAAATAAGGTCAGATTGAACCAGAAAGCAAAAAATAAAAGGCGATTGATAAAAGGACAAAATTTAAATAGTTTCATGAATGTTGTTGGTGTTATTCTCCAATAAAAAATGGCATTTCATCTAGGTGTCACTATTGATTTTAGTTACCATGATTATCCAGATAGAAAATTGATTTTGATTTGAGAACAGTATCAACAATATATGGTATTGCACATAGAAAAATGGAAATCAAATTTAACCAAAACATAGCTCAACTTGCATTAGCACAGTAGCCAAGCTGCATGTCTAGACCCCATGCATGGATCAAGTCATTCTGTAAAAATAAACCACAGATGGTGAATAAATATGAAACCATTATAGAGCAATGCTTATGTTAATGCCCCAAAGCAGCATTAAATACTTAATAGTACAGAGTGGTGAACCTGAATCATATACCAAACACAACGCCAAGCAGCTCTTGAGAAAACAGGAGCCATCATTTCTATCCACCTGAAGCAAATTAGTTCACCTTTAATTTCTTGAACTGTGTGGAATAAAGGGAAATCCACGTTAAATTTGTTTACCACAAAAATACTTACCCTGTACAAGGTGGGGCAGTGCTGCTTTTATCACATCCTTTACCATCATTACTAGCTTTATATGTCCTTCTGCAAGCACAACGACCAAAAACATGCACAAATATGCTTTAAAGCACCCTTATCTAGTTACAACACCATTAGAAGGGAAACACACAAGTTCTCTTTTAGTTTTTTCAATAAATGTTCATTACCACATATTGAGGGGGTTTGAACTCAAAATGTCTTTCTCAGATTAGGTGTACAGTGTACTGTTTGGTTAACTACATTAAAGTTTGAACCATAAGCAAACCTTAATTGCTATATAATTAAATCAACCTCCAGAGGATTTCCTTCTTGACATATAATAGCAGGGCCTTATTCTAAAGAAGTACTTATTGAAATAGTGAAGACTGCTATAATGATATAATCAGAACTACATATTTTATTGTTGAGAACATGAAGAGGACATATGGGTGAACCTGTGCACTGATGACCTCCTCCCACGTGCAGTAATCTGATGATGCACTTCCGATTTTTTAGGATCCAGTGCTGGTTGTGATATCTCCAGCCCTTCACGTTTGATAATAGAAACGTACCTGAAAATAATTTCACATGGTAAAATACATTTCAGACATAAAATATTTGAATGAAAAAGCAAGTGCATAAAATTAACAAAAGTTAAAACGGAATTCTACTTACTTATCTGGATGGAAATGCTCAACTCCTAGGTCCTCATCCCAAAGGAAAATATAATCATATTCTGCAACTATGTCAGGGTGTAAGAAACGTTTGGCAAACCACCTAGTCAATGAAAACGTATTTATGATATATGAAACATGAAATGGTTTAAAATATGGATGGGAATGGAATGTAAAATCACCTAGACACGTACCATTTGCTTTGATCAATTGCCGACACATGAATGACAAGACTACTCCACTCGAGATCCTTCCATTCGTCAACAATACCATCATAATGGAAGAGCATCACGACGAAATTACTGTCTATAAACTGTAATATAGTGTAGAAAGAGGGTCATGACCCACAAACAACATAGAGTATAATTTGCAATGAATAATTTGTACAAAATTCATTAGAGTACCTTTTTAACCATCTTGCTCACAAGATCTTTCTGTTTTATCCCAACTGCCATTGCAAACAAATTGGTTGATGCATTTACCTTAAGCTGTCCAAATTTAGCAAATTTTAGTACATACCATACCAGAAGCAAAGAAAAAATAATTAGAACCATTTGACACAGGTGAGAATGATGTGTGTTCTATGTCAATAGAGTGACAATTGAAGGCTACGTCAATAACCTATAAAAAAAGTCATGTAGAAACTCACTTCTATTGTGTGATGACCCTTCTTAGTCACGGGAGGATTCCATAAAGGCCGCAATTCCAAACTGGAAGTGGTGGAGACTATGCCTGCAGGTAATGCTTCACTTCCATTAGGCCTGCACTGGTTCTACTAAACAATATAAACAAATATAAGCACCAAAGTTCAGCACATGAAACAGTGCAATGATTAAGAAAAGCATGTAAGTGAGAGAAAGAACCTTGCATTTATCAATTACTGTGTCCACTATTACATTCTGATCTGCGTCCACTGCGGTATCCATTTTCCAGCCTGGTAGTTTCGGCTGCATGAAATTTGGAAGAACATGAATCCTACTTAGTCAAAGTCAAATTCTTCATTCTGAGACAAGGATTTTATGTATACCTCTTGTGTGAAGGACGAAGTCATGAAAAATAAAACAGCACAAATTAAAGAAGCTGCTGGGAAGATGGCATAAAGACATGATTTTCTACTCTTTGTATCAGCACCAGAAAAAGCCTGGTCCAACATAAGACAAGGTTTAGATAAAAGCAAAAACACAACATTTTTATAGAATTGAAGACCCTTTTAATTCCTCTTTTCATAAGTTCTTAAAATTCTGATTATGTTTTTCATCTTTAATAATTTCTTACACAACAGAAAAGAGGTAGAGCCGCTATTGGCAATTTGGCATAGGCCATGCAAAATCACGAAAGCATTAAAATTTAAAACATATAAGAACATAAGAAAGAGCATGGTTATTGGTTGGCCTTATTATTTGTTTTAGAAAAAAAAAAAAAAAAAAAAGGAAAATATGAATTGGAAGCAGAAGGGATGACAGAAAGAAAGGGTACTCGAGAAGGTGACTTCATAATATCTGATTTTCAAAAGCAGAGAACGGCGTTGGCGTTGTGTTGTTGTGATCAAAATCAAAAGCAGCAAAGGTAATGGAAAAGTGTTTGATTAGCCACAAGCAATACGCAATATTTGAAAAGGAGAACTGATGGAGAAGATGGTGACGGTGATCGTGGACGTAATTGTAATTCAAATACATAAGGTTTAGAGAAAAAAATTGAAAAAAAAAGGATAAGTTTCTTTCCCTTTAATTTTTTATTTTAGATATATTTAGTTGACGTAAGGAGCGGGAACCGAACAACGCGGTGCCACAAACAAAAAACAAATTAACATATCAAATATTATTGCTCCAACATATTCATCTAACGTTCTTGTTATCTTTTTCTTACTTGAGTATTAAGAAAAACTAAGGTTGTTACAAATAATATACACACCTTTTGTCTTGTGCTGCTTGTTCAGTTCACTCCCATCGAATCTCTAATACGATATTATTTTTAATTTTTGATAGGATACGATATATTTAATTTAATTCAATGGCATTTTATGATTGATGATTATTACGTATGTTGCGTGTTATAAGTTTATTCAACTGATTATATTATTCCCGTGCTATATGAAACCTATCCTATTGGTAGGTTGTGGCGCAATATCATGTGCTTATATTTCAAGCCATTGAAAAGGTAAACAAAGACGAGCATAATGGCCATATTTGATTTTCTCTCCATTTGGTTATTGACTCTCTTTTTTCCCGGGAGTTATCACTATCAATTATCAAATATAGTCTCATCAGCGAAAACAAGTTGGCTTTTCCTAACTTGCTTTTATTTACTATCAAATATACTTCATCCAACATTTTTATTTAGATAGGGACAAAATTTAGACAGGTTTATTTAACTAATTAGGTGTGGAGAAATGCCCAGTGGTACACTTTTTTTGAGGATTTTTTTATGATTGAGTAAAATTTATTAAAAATTATTAATTTTTGGTAGGTTTTGTTTCTAAAGTTTTAGAGAAATTGTTGCCAGCATTTTTCATTGGGTGTGTGTACGAAATAATTAATGGAAAGTTAAATAATTGGATGAAGATTAAATTAAATAGGTTTAAATATGTTTTTAGTTTTTTAAATTTGAATAAACTTTTTTAGTCCTTCAAAAAAAAATTAGTGACCTTTTTTTACATATTCTGACAATTTTAAAGAAGAAAAATAAAAACATATTTTGAATTAAGAAAATAAAATTTTGTGACGCGTTAACACAAAGAATGAGAAAGAATAGTTTTCAAAAGTTTTGAGAGACTAATAAAAACAATTTTTTTAAGGACTAAAAAAAATTATGCAATTTAAAAAGACTGAAAACTTATTTAAGCCAATTAAATGTTTAGATCATATATTTATATTAATAAAATTAAATAATATCTTTATTTTACTTATCGTATTTTTCTCTCATTTATTTTTTTATTCTTTATCTTTTAAATCATTTTTTAATTATTATTTATCTTTTAATTTGAGTTTAAAT
>PYAF01004133.1:69572-97574 GCA_007407185.1 Glycine tomentella | reverse complement strand
TTTTTTTTTTTTTTTTTTTTTTTTTTTTGAACTTTTGATAGTTAACATTTGTTTTAGTCCTGATCCTGATATAAATCTCTGCAATCCTTTCCATGAATTTATTTTGAGTTTGTCAGTAATACATATGCAGAGTATTTTCAAAATAAGTTGGTAGACACAATACATTTCATGGAAATTCTTAGTTTAAAAGATAGTGTTGAGAAAGACATTTCTTCCGCAAGCTTCCAAATTTGGCAGAGCAGCTTCCTCAGCAGATTGTGTTGAAAAAGGTAGGACTCTTTGGAAGTTCTAATTTTAAACTTTAACATGTTCAATATTTTATTCCAATTGATTATGTCGGACAATTTTGGTTTTCACAGTTACTTCCTTTATTAGCTTCTGCTCTTGAATTTGGTTCAGCTTCCGCCCCTGCTTTGACTGCATTGTTGAAAATGGGTTCCGGTCTTTCAGCTGAGGAGTTCTGTGTCAAGGTGTATAACAACTTCAATACCTTTATGATGCCCCTTTTCTTCTTTCTTTCATACAGTGTTTGGTTCTCTCTCTCTGACCTGGATTTCATCTCATGCTTGTATTGGATTTCACTATATAGGTGCTTCCAACAATTGTTAAACTTTTTGCATCCAATGACCGAGCTATTCGAGTTGGCCTTCTTCAACATATTGATCAGTTTGGGGAGTCATTATCACCGCAAGTTGTCGACGAGCAGGTATGTTGTCAGAATGTCAGGATAAGATTGTTTAATTTCTTCTCTTATTTTTTTTCCCTTTGTGGTACAATATATGGAGTTTCATGTTGTCAACATGAATATTTTGCATTTATTGTTTATACATATGATCAGGTTTACCCTCATGTTGCAACTGGGTTTTCTGATACATCTGCTTTTCTAAGGGAACTTACTCTCAAGTCAATGCTAATTCTGGCTCCAAAGGTATGTCTTTTTATTTTCATCTTAGAAATTTTTTTATCTCCTTTAGATTCTACTAATTTAGTTTAAAATGAGAGATGTTATTGGTCTAATTAGAATTTCAGACTCATGAAATTTGTTATGACAGTTATATTGCTAGTACCATTTTTTTGGTATTTGCATGGAATGTATGGGCTGGGTACAAAATTTGTGTTTGTTAAATGCAGCACATTTAACATATGGCTTAAATTAGTTTCAGCACATGTATATATTATTAGGATTTGATTAACATTTATTGTGTAATATTACTGTAACATCTTGCCTGTTAAGAAGAGGTCTGGATTGTGTCAGAGCTTGGGAATTAGCATCACAGAAGAGCTGCTATTGCTCTTAGATTTTGCAGCTTCTTGAGAAAACTCTTGAAAAAAAAGCGATAATTTTTTTCCCCAAAATTTCATTATTTCCAAACAATTGAACAAGTACTTATTCTAATACATATTGAACAAGTCAAGGAGGTCTAGCTCAGTTGGTTGAGCAGGGTGCGTGAATTATTGTAAACTCCCTGACACTATCTTTGATTACTACTGATAAAAAAGTTACATATGGAAAAAGCAAGTAATATTACATATATAATACCAAATGGTCACTGAATTCTGATTGATTCTTAAAATTGTTTTTAGATATTTGATAAAAGAAGAAATCAATTGAGACACAAAATTACAGAGAATGGAGGATATGGAATCCTCCTAAACTAAGAACAAAACTGAAAAGTACCAAGAAAAAGAAGTTCAAAGAAGCAAAGCTACCCAATCCCTCAGGGCAGACCCAAGGTCCCCCCTGATTTTTTTCAAATCATTTTTTAATATTAGGTAACTATTACTAAAAAATAATATTAGGTAATTATTTTTCTTAGAAAATTTAAATATGTAAATAATATTATTTAAGTATTATTTATCGTTTTATTTTTAATAAAATATTATATTCTTTTATAATATTTATTGTAGAGATAATTGTATTTTTTTGCTCTTTCTAGATAAAATATTTGAGTATCATTTTTAGAAGTTATAAATAATTGTAGTTTGTAATCAAATGATTTTATTAGCCTTTCAAATGTGCCAAACTTTGCAAACACTGTAGATAATTGACAACTTAAATTTTGAAACACATCAACAAACATTCTATCTTTCTATCACCATAATCCGATAATGTCTTTATATTTTTTTGTCTTGTATTTTTTTCTTAACTCTTACCATTTGTGAGGTTTTACTATGCCTTTGATCTTAGTACACATATCCAGACTCTATGTTTTGCGTAAATCTTAGGAAAACAAATTAGATATCAAGTTACACTAAATTTTTGCCATAACTTACTTTTTCAATGTTGTAGCATTTGTCATAACATATAATTTTCTTTTTTACTTTTCCAACTTTCTGAAACAGTAAATTATTCTTCAATGGTTGTTGGTTACTATTATCCTAAAAGATAATTTAATGAGTAACATAATTAATTCAAATTTAGTAAATTTTTGAAATATGATTAAAAGGAATTTTCGTAAGAAAGATATAGTTAACATAAATTCCAATTTTTATTATAAATTATGAAATTGCTTATTGTAATTTGCAATTTAGGGTCTTTAAAAATATATTTAATATCTTCTATGAAAATGTATTATTCTCTTATATGTTTTTAAATCATTTTAGAAAACATATAAATATTTTGTATGAATTTTAATTCTTACATATTCATTTGATTTTGCCCCCCCCCCCCCTCCCCCACTCATTGAATCCTGGTTTCCGCCCCTGCCCTCAATATATACGTTAGTGAACTGAACCCCATTAAAATGCCATGTTTTTGAAAGCTTAGTTCCTTTGTCTTTATTGTTCCTTTTCTTCTTTCGCCTCCCAAATATTCTCTTCTATTTGATGAATAATCTTTAGCAGTTAATGTTTTTATTTGTTAAAATGCTATTTGTCTTGTAATTGCAGCTGTCTCAAAGGACCTTTTCAGGATCATTATTAAAGCATATGTCAAGGTTACAGGTACTGCTTCTTCCATTAGACTTTAGACTATCTTTTAATACTTAAAATTTGCTGATAATCTGACTGCCAATTCTGAATCTTTTGATTGAAATAGGGCCATTATAAGTTTTTTGGGGGGGACGCGGTGTGTGTGCTGGGGGCTGGGGCATGGGTCAGGCAAATGATAAAATAATCTTTCCTGTTTTTTCCTTTTCTGAAATTTATAAAAGCTACAATTTATTTTGTAGGTTGATGAAGAACCAGCTATACGAACAAATACTACCATCTTATTGGGAAATATTGCAGGCCACTTAAATGAAGGGGTATGATCAAGTAATGTTTGCGAGTTCCAATAGTTTGCTATATTTTTATTTAATGTTGGTGGCATATATTCATTGGTTAATTAGCTCTTCAAGCTATTTTTTCAGACAAGAAAAAGAGTGTTGATAAATGCATTTACAGTCCGTGCTTTACGTGATACCTTTCCACCTGCTAGAGGAGCAGGTATTAGAGTTACACCCATCATATCTATTACTCTTTTTCTTCAGTTTTGCAGTTGATGAATTATTCAAACTGTATTTTCTCACCATTTGAAATTTTGATTTACAGGCATTATGGCTTTATGTGCAACCAGTTCCTACTATGACATCACAGAAATTGCAACTCGGATTCTTCCTAATGTTGTTGTACTCACAATTGATCCTGACAGGTTATATCCTGCTGTTGGCTTACCATTTCCTTATATTCACTTGCAATTTGTGGATAAGTTTGCTAGTAAATTGATTTCCCACTAACTAATATTTTTTAGTGGTTTAAATATATATATATATATATATATATATATATATATATATATATTAAAAATGGTCGTATTGCACTATTGCTTCTTAATTCCCTTATTATTTTTAATGCTTTTGTTTGACATTAGGCTCTTTAAAAATGGATGTTCTTTTGTACAAGTATTTATATTTGCGCTATGTGCTACTTTGGCTGTTTTGCCAATCCTAGTTTCTAAATAGAGATCTTTCTTGTTATTGTGTCTTTGGATTCTTTTTCTTGTTTTGAGACAGTGATTATATGTTATTCTTGTCATGATTCAATCAGTGATGTGCGATCTAAGGCATTTCAAGCTGTTGATCAATTTTTGCTGTTGGCGAAGCAACATTATGAAAAGGTATACTAGGAAATTCTTTTTGGCTGTTACTCAGATGCATAATATGGTTCTTAAATCAAGGTGTATATCCTTGAGAAGAAAATAAATTTAAGTTTAGATTTAATTTATTTAAAACCCTACTTCTGATTTCATGTAAATCCACACCAATATATTAAATTAGAATACACTCTCTTGGGGGAGGCTTATAGGCTATGTTTTGTTTGATAGAGAGGAATGGGATGGAATGAAATGATACCAGCTTCCATTATTTGGATTGTTTAAAATAAGATGGAGTGGAATGTAATTGATGTAATGTGTTCCATTTCATTTGATCTGATACCCTTCTTTTTCTTCCCTACCAATTCTCCAATTTATTTTATTCCAATCTACTAACCATTAGATATTCAAAAGCATATTCTCTCTTAAAGAATAACAAGTCATTCTTAACTTTTTTTGGATTCGAAATTGAAATTATTTAGAATTAATAACTACAATTTTAAACTTCTGTATGATTTTAAGCGGGCAAGCCTTGGCGCAATGGTAAGGTTGTTTCCTAGCAATCTAAAGGTCATTAGTTCAAATCGTGGAAACAGCTTCTCTCTGCTTACAGGGGGCAAGGCTGTGTAATTCTACCCTCACCACATTTTTTTTAGATTTTACCTAAATTATTTATGCATATCTCCCTTGCAATTTTAAACATTTTCTCTTTTAATTTAGATTTTTTAGATTCTACCTAAATCTAGAAATAGTTGTGAAACAAAATACTTGCTAGTTTCTGCTTTACCTTTACATAATAATAACGCTCCTTGTTAGTTTTAATTAGAAACACATTTATTAGAAGGAAATTTTATTGTTTACAGAAAGCGTAATTATTCCACTTGTTTTGCGGGTTATCCCCTATGGCCTTCTTCTCATTATATAAACTGACAAAATCTAGGATGGTTGCCATGGGCATATATAGCTGCAGGTACATACCTAATGTATGTACAGACTGGGTAATCTTTTGCTTATGCACTGCCATGGTCCTGATTGTAGTACTAAAAATATTTTAAAAAACAATACAAGTATGACAAAAAGCTTGAAGCCATAGGTAATTATGGGGTGTTTGACAAACATTATCTGTATCAGACAATTATGAGAATAACCTAATATTAAAAGTTTCCACCTAAGAAGTTTGGTGTTGCACCAAATTAAAAGGGGCCATCTTATGTGGCAGGCCAGTTTTTGAAGTTTTGTAGATCAATTGTAAGTTTAAATAATTGTCTTAATGGTGACAAATTGTTGCCCCCTTTAATGTTGAATTATAATACTGATGTTCATGCTCTTATCTAGACAAATACAGCAGAGGCTACTGAGGGTATAGGCATGGGAATCTCTTCAATTCCCGGAAATGCTGGTTTACTTGGGTAAGTCATTCCAAACTTTTGCCAGGGTGTTCACATGTTAGACAATAAAGAGAGAATAGGTAGTCAGTATGAGATTTTCGATATTAATTAATTTAGATTACATTATTTAAGATGAAGTTCCCCTTTCTGTTCTAAGTTAGTGTCAATTAAAAATAAATGGAATGAAAGCTAATTCTTGATTTCTTGTCTACCTAAATAGAATATTAGTAGTAACAATAATAGCTAAAAACTTGATTTAGGTGCCACATATAAGTGGAGAACAGGCATTGCCTGGGTTACAGAGTGAGAGTGGATAGTAATGATCAGAAGCTTGCAGTTACAACTACCTATTGATAGTATAATTAGAAGTATATGTGCATGCATGCATGAATGCACATTTACATATTATATGTCTTTGATATGAGAGAAATCCTAGCAACACGCTCTAATTTTCTCTTTCCAACACTTATTGGATGAAATTCATTACTAATTATGTAGGCCTCCTTCCTTATTTGGTGGGTCCCATTCTTAAATTAGTGGGACCCATATGAATTCCAACTAATAGGAGAGAGTGTATTGCTAACATTCCTCTTGATATGATGGTATAGTAATAGTATACAGCATAAGAAATTGTCTTTGGTTTGGGACTTTGGGAGGGTTGTGTATAGATTACAAAGTTTACTATATATGAACTAGTTCAATGATGCTATCTTTTGTTATGCCACTCTAGTAAAGGTACTTAATCAGTTGCAAAAAATAAGAACCTGGCAGTAGTTGTCTTGTCTAAACAGTCTTCTTTAATTGCACCTGTGCTACTGAGCAGTTGCTTCACGTTATGTATTCTGACTTAACTCTCTTCACTGTGTAGATGGGCTATGAGCTCCTTGACTGTGAAGGGTAAACCTTCTGATCATGCTCCAGTTGCTTCTGTCAGGTCTAGTGCACTTACTCCAACATCTAATGCCAGCCCAGGTATGCCAAATGATCAGTCTCTTAGCTATTTTAAATATGATTTTATTGTTGTGTATTCCTATGAATATGGGATTAAATCTTCCCCTCCCCATTTTGGCCTGCTAAGCTTCAAGCACTTAATTATTTTCGTAACTTTACCTAAAAAATGTAGCATGAGTTCAACCACCCAATTAATCTTTACAATTTAACTCGTGTTTATTTCACTTCTTTTTTGTGTATTCAAGCTGTAGATACTCCTTCAACAGCACCTGTTCGTGTAAGCTCCACACCAGATTTTGCTGAACACCCTGTCCCTACATCCCCAACGTCAACAGATGGCTGGGGGGAACTAGAGAATGGACTCGACGAGGAGCGTGAAAATGACAAGGATGGGTGGGATGATCTGGAACCACTTGAAGAAATGAAACCAGCTCCAGCTCCTGCAAACATTCAAGCAGCTCAAAGGAGGCCAGTTTCTCAACCTGTTTCGCAGGTTATTAATTATTCAATTATTAGTATTTTGGAGGGGATTTCCTCATTTCCTTGCCTGCTTGTTACTATTTAAAATTTTCCGATGTCAGATTGGAAGTTATTAATCCATGTACTGGCATTATAAAATACTTAAATGTCCATGCCTATGATTAATGACAAAATCCTCACAAAGTGATTGATGCAAGTGTATGAATTACTAGTTCGGGTTTGCAACTAATGACTTGGTGTTTAATGAATTTGTATACTCACCTTTCTCTAAGGCATGAATTTTGATCCTTTGTTGTACGCTAGGATGGGATTAATTTGGTAATTATTACCGAAAAAATTACAGTTATGTTTTGGAGATGCTGGCTATTTTATTTAGCTTTTGATCTGTGCTTGAAACGTGAAAGCTTACAATCCCTAGATGCAAAAGGAATATTCCCTACCCCATTACTTTATTTAAATTCATTTACTTGGTGAATTTTATGTTCTCGTGTACTAATTGGAAGGGTTTTCTTTTCTTTTTTAATTTTAGCCTCAAGTTTGCGATCCAAAAGTACACCAAAGTTGAGCAAGGATGAAGATGGTGATTTGTGGGGTTCCATAGCAGCTCCTGCTCCAAAAACATCAAAACCTTTAAATTTGAAATCAACTGTAACTGATGATGATGATCCTTGGGCTTCCATTGCTGCTCCTGCACCCACTACTAAGGCCAAGCCCTTATCAGCTGGCAGAGGACGGGGTGCTAAACCTGCTGCTCCAAAGTTAGGTGCTCAGCGGATAAACCGAACAACATCATCTGGGATGTAAACGGAATCGCCACTTGCCAGAGAACGAAAGGAACAAGGAAATATTGAATCTGTACGTTGCCTTTTTATTCTGGTGGCCGGTGATCATGTTAAATTACATTTGTCCTTTCTATTAGCATAATTGGGTTTGTAAATTCTTTTTAAGTGTCATTTTTATTTCAAGGGAAATCTTAAGGGCAGCAATAGTTGAATTATTCCAGGGCAACAAGGCTATGGGGTAATTAGTTTCATATTGTTATAGGAAAGTTTTTTTTGTCGAATTATTTCCTTAAATCTGTTCTATACTCAATGGTTCTAGTACTGTACACTTGCTTGTGTATTAAGTGGTGCGGTAATTAAGCATATAAACGTCAACTGACTACTGAGAGCTTCTTAAAGGCAAGAACAACATCTTATATCCCTGGTTTATTTTGGTTATTGTGAATAATAAATTACTAATTGCAATTGATCACATTGTAAGACGAATTGCAATAACAAAGTTGGTTTTGATTTCATTTTTTATGTATTCCGATCTAGCTGGTGAAGTGAAAACCCATATGGATGAAGATTACACAGTGGAAGTTTCCATGACACGAAAAGGGTTTGAGATCATGCTCACATGTAATATAAGCATGGTATTCAAAATTGGACTGGATTGATCAGTTAGATCAGGAACTAGTTAAATCATTGATAAGGACAATTCAGAAAACTAGTGAAATAAAAAAAATTGCTTGAACCAATCTAGAATTTGTCAAAAGCATTCAAACTTGGATGATAATGGAAGGCAAAAAATTGACTTGAATTGGTTTTTAAATATTATTTTTTTCTTAAATTTTTATCGTAATATATTTTTAAATTAATGAAGGTTTATATATGATATTTATATGTAAAATATTATTACTTAGCTATTTATTATCAAATGTTTATTTTATAAAACATGTAATATGGCTTTTTATATTAATTTAAAATTGTTATTTTTTATAATTTTATATCGTTTCAACTTTAGTCTACTCATTATTTAATTAATGAATCATAAATTAATATGTTTGTTGGTTTAATTACTGATTTAATTTTAATGTGTTTGATCCTTTTTTACAAAGTAATGTCGGGAAGAAGAAAAAAACTATAGGGAAGGAAAAGTGTTGCATTTTTCTTAAAATATATTAAATTTACATTATTCACATGTGTTGACGGCCTATATTTATTTATTCAATATAAAAAAATTAGACAATAAATTGCATGATTATTAAAAACAACATTACTAAAAGAATAAATATATTTTTGTATTATAAATCTATTGTTTAGGTACAGACAACTCACTTTGTTTACTTTCTCCAACTTTTAAGTTTTATTATTTCTTTTTCTTTTTATCATACACTACTCTTGCAGATTAGCTAAATCTGTTTTATCATCTCAAATTACTCTATTTTTTTTTTCTATTTTTAAATTTATCTTCAATAACTAATCTAGTTGGTATACTGCACAAGTCAAATTTAACACACAAATTTTATGATTATAATTATTCATCATAAAAAATTATTCATATCATATAATTAATAAAACTTCATAAGTTTATTTATAGAAGAATATTAAATAGAATAAGTTAACCTAATAAAATAAAATAATTAAAAATCATTAATAATTTTCTGTTTTAATATATTCAAAGCATCATAAATGTGGTCAAGATTATGAGATATATTAAAACTAAACTAAGCAAGACATAAATGAATTTAAATTAGTAAGAAATAAAGAATTTAAATTAATATATAAGTTACAGAGATAAAGATAATTGAAGAGATAAGGATAATTTATACAAAAAAAATCCCTGTGAAATCAAAAATGAAAGAGGCAAATTAATTTAAATCGTGAAAGAATTCAAATCAAAAGATAAAAGAGGAAAAAGAGAAATCTTACGAGAATTTTTAAAATGAAAAATATTTACCCGAGGGAGAGGATAGTTAAAAGAAAAAAAAATTAAACACGAAATTCAACATGAGAGAAAGTAAAGATTATACTATATAACTATTCTTTTTTTTTTTATAATGATATTGTTTGTGTGAAATATTGAAGATTTAACTTATTATTAATTTTTATTGAAAACGCTAATTGATTCTTTTTAATCAAGTTTCTCTTTTTAATCATATTCTTTTCTCCTAATATTAAGACTTGAATCTGAGTTACTTTAAATATTTTAGTTTAATTTCATTCAAATCAACAAAAACGTTGATAATTATTCAAATTCATTGATACAAATATTATTTTTTAAACAAAATGATGATAATTAACAATATCTAATATTATAATTTAAATTATTCATTATAAATTAATAAAAAAAACCTAATACCCACAAAAAATTAATTTTAAATTCATTAATCTAGAGGGGGAAGGAAACCTGTAGTGTATATTAGTCTTCAATATTTATCTTTTTAATGACGTTAACTTTAAAATTTAGATGGATAGTTTTGAATCGTTCTAAATAAATAAAGGATGAAATAAATTTATAAAAAATAAAACATCAAATTGAAAAGAAAAATTAAGATAAAGTACTACAAAAGTTTCATAAAAAAAGGACTACGAAAGTCATTTAGTCATTTATTTATTATGATTTTGAATTTTGATATAATTTATAATTATTTATTTATTATAAATTTTAATTATACAAAAACAAATATTTATAATACATGAACTAAAATATTCATCTATTTTATATTAAGAAAGATTACCATTTAATTTTTTATTTTATTTTTACAGTTATAATAAGGGGAAATGTAAAACTAAAAGGATATTTATGTTTGAGATATAAAAGAAGTAAAAAAAAGTTGTCATAAATAAAAGAAAAGAAAAAGGAGGGGGCAACTCCCGTCGATTGAACAAATCTGAAGCAAGTAGGATACTTCTTTCAAATTTATGTAATTGGGAACCCTAAATCCCCAAAGCCTTTGACTTTGTTCAATCCTTCGACATGAGTATGACCCAATTCGCCATGGTATGCTTCTTCAGTTCTCTCTCTCTCAACAGACGTGAATTATTTCCTCACGTATTCCAATTTTTTGCTGTCTTGCGCTCCCTCTTTCTGGGTATTATGTTTTTCTAGGTTGTAGCGAATTACGTTGTTAAACCTCGAAGTTAAATTTTTTTAGAACCCTTGGACATGTTTTAGCACCAAGCTTGTTCCTTTTTCTTTTCTCATGTTAATTGAAGGTTTTTTTTTTATTTTTTTATTTTTAGGACATTTGCTTCTATGATTGGTGTCAATTTAATATCATGATTGTCTGATGATTTTTCTTTAACTTAGTGTTATTTGAACTGGCATGGCACTAAGGAGCATCTCTTTAGAAGGACTTGGCCTTGCTGTGTTTAAAATTTTAACTGGGTCTCAGTACTGTCTGATGTTTTTGTATTTCAGGTTGAGGAATTGGCTTTTCTTGTCAAGGACAATCTTCCTTGCAAGCATCTAGTTCTCACAATGGAAGAATCCCTTGTTAACTTTCTTCAGGATGATGACACTAGGTAACATTTATGAGATAGTTTGAGTGGTGTTTAACTTGAGTATTAGTCCAAGGTTTTAGTATCACAGTTCGCTTATTATTTTCAAAACCGCGCATTTCTTACTTTCATGGAATATAAATATTGTCTTAAGGACTTAATGTATATTGATCAGTGTGTAAAGGGGGATTCTGGAGAATGGCTCCAAGTTTCGTTGGTCATTTAGTTTTTGTGGCAGTTGAGCATATGCATGTTGTGTTAAATAGTTGTTTTACATTAGTTGGATTTTTTTTTTCTGTGGTAGGATGGTATCATATAATTATAATATGCTGTTTTTATTGACTATAGTTCAGATGGGATCTTGGAATTGGAGCCAATGAACTCTTACAACCGTCTTCTATTGCATCGCCTTGCTGAGATATTTGGGTATTTTTCTCATGACTTTTGTTTGTCAATTTCAAAGTTCCTGCTTTCATTTTGAATGTGTTTAATGCTCTTTTATTTGATGGTTTTATAACTGGTGCCAGGTTTGCACATGAATCTGTTGGCGAAGGAGATGATCGCCATTTGATTCTGGAAAGATGTCCAGATACATCCATGTAAATGAACTTCCCTCTTTTATCTCTCCTGGCTCTTTTTATATCAAGCATAATTTGGATTACTTTATTTTATTAATATATCAGTAATTGTTGCAAGGTTTCTTTTGCGAAATAACCTTTATGTTGGGTGGATTGCAGACCTCCAGTCCTTGTTAGTGATATCCTATGGAAGTATGATGATGAACCTCAATCTTTGGTTACATCCCACCAAATATTAAGGAGAAGTGAATCCTCTCCAGGTAATGCATGCTACTGATTCTTCTCTCCGTCAGTTACCATAGCACATCATGTACAATATTGATCCCACCTACCTTTAAAATCTACCATTATAAAAGACATAACATATAATGCATGAAGTGAATGAGATTTACTGTTTACTATTTTATTTAAAACTTGGGAATACTGTGGGAAATTTTTTGTATACTAAAATTAGTTTATTTTTATATTATTAATTATAATTTTTTTATTGTATACAATGTACTTCTCATATGGAAAATAGTATTTTTCTTATGACTTCTTACCATTACATAGACTTACTGTCTTTTTCTATGATGTAGATTCTTGTTCTGTTTTGTGGGCCTTAATTTGTGTGCTGCATCTTTTAGTCTCGCAGAAAAACACAGCATCCCTTTCACAGTCACTGGAGGAGAGAAAAGCAGCTTATTTAATTGCTCGTGAGCGAATTTTCTCTATGAAGTTGGAAGAGGTAAAAGAGCCTGGTGAACAAAAGCCACGGAGTGTGCCTGTGGTCGCCCGCAGAATGATTGCCCATGCCCTAGGTCAAAGAATCCATACAAAGAATCAGAATGACTTGGCTAGTGATAGTATGAAGGATGGAGTCCTCGCAGATGAATTGAATGCTCAAGATAAGAATAGGGAAGAGTCCACTCTCAAGAAAATTTCTGAAGAGTCTTCACACCTAAGAGGGAATTCAAACAACAGCATAAGAAACACTAGCAGTTCTAATGCAGCCTCACTTATTAAAAGGAATGATCAAACAACAGTTGACAAAGATTTGCCACAATTCTCTCAAGAAAGAAAACAAGGGCTTAGTGTAAGTAAAGACTACATGAAAAAGGAGCACTTGGGAGCTGCAAAGAGAATGTTTGCTCATGCTTTAGGAGTGCATTCTGGGAAGGATGGTTCTGTTCCTAGAAGTAGAAGTGGAGAAATAAAGAAGAATTAGATGAAAATGTTGCGAAATATTTAAAAGCAGAATGGTATTCTGTTGCCCCAAATGGACCTGGATAGGTGCTCCCCAAGTTTCAATCAAAAGCACGAAGATGAGTAACGAGCATGCTTTACTCAGGAGATTCATGTGAAAGACTATCGTAGTATAATGTTGCTTGCTTAGTTCTCTGATTGTGCTGTACTAAATTCCCTAGCAGTCAAGTGAAAGGGAATTCTTGAAAAAAACTATCCAGAATCAAGTTTGACCTGATTTGGAGTGAACAGGTTATGGTGTTTTGGCCCCTCATCTATATGTTGTTGTAAGACATGTAGTTCCAGTTTCATTCTACCTGTTTAGTTTATTCTGTCAACGTGATGGTTTTTGTTATGGCTGTTCCAAGGGGATGATTTCCCCTGTCATGGAGGGTGTTATGTATATAATATGTAAAATCACAAATTTCTTGTGTCATGTTTAGAAATTCCAAATTTCTTCCTCGTTTCCCTTCTATGGTTACAATTGTGTCATTTGTTACAAAAATTAAGGTGTCATCAGCCAGTGACGGTTAGATTTGAGAAAATATTAAAAGTTGTTTTTTACTGTTTTCTATACAAACTTTGGAAAATAGGAAATAAAGTTAGAATAAGGTGATATTTTTGTAATTTAATAGTGTAAAGATAAAAACAGAAAATGTTCTCAAATGAAACGATTTTATGTTTTTTGTCTGGATGTGAAAAGAGTATCAAAATCTTTATACATCGTTTTAGAGAATAGAATAGGAAGGAAAGAAAGCTCCTGGCGGGAAAAAAAATTAATTCATGCTTTCTGTTTGTCGTTTGAAACGCTGCAGCAAGGGAGGAAAGCACAAAATGTTTGCGGTGCTCACTCCCTTTTCAAACATTCCATAATTAATCTAGGTTAAATTAGATTTTATTATTTTGTAGAACCATTGATGACCTTGTTTGCATAATTATCCGATTAAAGTATAGGACACACTGATTTTTTTGGAGAGAAAAACTTAATTTCTAAAAAAGAAAAGGAAATACACAATCTACTTTTGTTCAATACTATTATATTTAGAATTAATAGTCATATAACTATTAATAAAAACAATTATCTCTTTAATGAGCCCATTTTTTATTCCTAAATTATCTTTTAATATATATATTTTTTTATTTTTTCATAAACCTTTAAAATATAATTATTGTCATTACTTTTTCAACTACATTTTCTTTTTTAAAATAAAGATAGAAACACAAAATATTTTTCTTTCAACTAATTATTATAAAAAATCATCAAAACTATCATACATAAAAAGATATATAAAAAGTTACAATCAAATGACAATATAAAATCTATTTTATATTTTCAGTGTATAACTTATTTTTTTTATATTTAAAATAAAGGTCTCCCAAAATAATTCAAAATGCTCATCACTAGTTGAATATTGAATGTTTCCATTTGACCCTGATGACGTGAGTACATGGGCTATTTTTAATTTCAGGTAAAATAAAAAATACCAAAATATATTTATTTTTTTAAAAAAAATTATACATGCATAATTTTTAAAAAAATTAATATAAACGCAAAAGAATTAAAAAGAGACACTTACTTTAAGGGGAAAATATACAAAGAAATTTAACCACTCAATAAAGTCTGATGTAATACTATTTAAGGTGAATTTTACACTAGCATTGTGTGGTTTGTAATACAAGTCCCTACTAGCTCAACGTATTCTGCAACCCGCTAGGGTTACTCAGGGACTGTTGCAACTTGCAACATCAGCTGAGTATTTAAGAATAGTAAAAAACAGAGAGGAGCCATGGCCAGCATTAACATGCTTGATCAACATTGTCCATCACATCTCAATGTCTTCAAGATCAGGGAGAGGAAACCGAAGAATCGCAGCAATGCCACTTATCTGGGCCAGTTCTGTCCATCAATATAAAATTGGAAAAATTCAATTAAAAACAAACAAAATTAGAACATAAATGTTTGTGAATAAATTTCATTCACTTCCATGAAGCAGCTCTAATAACAAGGAGGAAGAAAAACATAATGTTTTAGTTTATTTCCCATCTTATTACTTATCTTCTTCTTTCAATAATTGTTCACCATTCTTAGTTTCAAGGATTTCTAGGATTAGTAAATATCCCACACTACACCCACCCCCCAAAACAGTAAACAATAATGAAAGCAATAAAACTCACGTTCTCCAGAGACATGCATGGACGAAAATACATGGACAGAGCCCCCTGAATCCTTAACAGAGTTGACCAAGTTAACATACTTTTTTCTTGTTGCTATATCTGAATTCCTATAACCAAAAGCAAGTAGCGAAGTCACAACTCTATCACAACATCAAAAGGAGCATTTTCAGGATTACAACCCAAATCCCAAGCTAACAAATAGGATGGTAAGGAAAACGCAAATATAAAGTTCAGTTATCATGATGCTATACTGGCTCAAAAGTCAACCAAATATATTTCTATAAAAACAAAATTGTCTGAAGTAAACAGTAGTTTACAAAGAAGTTTAATCTAAATTCTTAACCATTTCCAAGGATGGAAAAGTGATAGATAAGACATTGCTGAATTAAACAAAAAAGCAGGATACATGACTGTCAAAATGAGTGTGAATCAGATAGAATAATCCAGCATGCCGACTTTGATTCATAATATTTTAGGGCTATATCATACAAACCTGAAAAGCTCATCCGTAATGAGAAGCGTTTGTACAGCTAGTCGTTCATTGGCAACCTCAACATGTTTCATTCCATAACAAGCACGAGATGGATCCTGTTCCACACCAAAGATATTTAATCAGGATTTCCTAGATTTCTGAAAATGCAAAATTTAGGTAAGCCATTTTCAAAGCATTTGTCATGACAAAAATTTAAGAGAGAAACTTGAGCACTCCTTTTATGCTAAGTTGATACTTCCTTTTGATTTTGATTCTCACTCTAAATTACATTTTTAATACTTGATTGTTCACAAGGGAGGACAATGAGGTTTTCCCATGATAAATCCTCTGCAAGATCGTTTTTTTAGCTTATCCAGCATCCACCCAGTTACATTCATATCTTGGTTGTACTCAACAAATATCAATCATTATGTAACATGCATAATAAGTGGTTTCTCCAATAATGAACAGCACAATAGACATCGTGAAATTAAACAATTTAGGACAAGGAGTAAAAACATAATTCTGTATTATCTTGAGTTGGTTTTCATTTCTCTATTCTTTTAAGAATACCAAGTTGGGTACTTCTACTCGTATTCAATAGAACATGTTGAGGAAAATCTTTAGGAAAAAACTACTTTATTTGGATTGGGAAAATGGCAGTTTTATGGAATTGTGTTACTCTCAAATCCATAGTCAATCTTATTTCTGATAATATCCATTGACAATTAAATCCAATTTTTCCCAATACTCTCATATCCATAATGGTGTGAAGAAAAGATGGCCTGATTTTATATATATGTCATGTCATATCCTACCTTACATGTATCCTCAATTACTGATTATTAATTATAAAAAAGAAAGTTGTATTCTTATTACTGTATATCATGGACCTAAGCAATTATATTCTACAATCAAAGTAAACAATTACAAGAGCCTGAAGCAGCTCTCCCATGCTGGGAAGGGAAAATGTTAGCACCATATTGTTTTGAGATAATTTTTTCCTTCAATTAAAAAAATATGTAATTTGATTTTAAACACTAAAGAAAAAAGATTAGAACGAAAAACAAAAAAGGAAATTCTATAGAAGATGTACATCTCTTATGTAGCTTCAATAAACTCAGCATCTAACTAGAAGTCATTATACCAATTCATCATGCAACTGACTAAAAGTCTAAAAGATCAACACTCTTCTTTAGACATACGACTATGAGCAAATAGAAGTTATACAAGAACTTATTGATCCACCTAAATTTAGTGTCTCCAATTGTATCAAGTTCTTAAAGTCAAACAAATTCCCAAAGGAATTCAAAATAGTGGAACGACATTCCAACCATAAAAATAGGCAAGGCAATGTAAACAAAATGATTTCAAAAATAGAACCTGACATTTGAAAGCATGTCGTAGAAATCCTTCATAACTCGAACCTGAAGGAAAACAAAGAATAAATCTAATTCCAGGCTCAATAATCAATAGAAGATAAGTAAGCAGAATATGGAAATTATTCAACATATTCAGCAGGGGCTGCAGGGCCAAATGGAAAAGTAAAAAAGGTGTACTGCTTTGGTTTTGATGGTACCTCTTGTGCTGCTTTAGTATCTTTTATCAAACTCATGACATTTGGAGCATCCAAAACCTCCTTTAAACTATGCCTACAGATAATAAATAATAATGCTGAAGAGATAAGATAAATCAGATAATGCAGTACCCGCAAGCAATTGAACTACAAAGTTAATCCTAAAAACAACAGTGTGCTGATATATGCTTGCTGCCGTGTTTGTTTGTTATTTTTTTTTTATTCTAAATAAATGGATGTCTTTGACAGGAAGGCACATTAGACTTCACATTCACTTAAAACCCATGTACATGGAGCAAATACAATGCCAAAACATATTCTAGTCACCAGCTTCAAACAATATGGGTACAACTTTGTTAAATCAAGTGTTAAAGGTAGGCACAGCATATCAGAAAAATTATGCTAGTGTCAATTATAATTATCTAACAAAGCTTTTGTAAAGTCCTAGAACTTGCAAATAAAGAAAGCAACCATACTTGTATCCTGAACTTGTATGCACAAGAATGATGCGGGATTTGTTTTCAATAATAGGTCGCAACTCTCTTCGTTCTGCTTCCAAAAATAAGTGACGGTGAAACTGATCCTGAAACAGAAACAGAAACAAAGGTTTAAAATATAAGCATTACAAACATCTCTATACCAAAATCCTGTCTGCACTTACGCACGTACAAATATTAAAGATAAATGCTTTTTATTATTAATAAATAATAATACATACATGCAGACACACTCACACTTGTATCAAATTTGTAAATATTCACCACGAATAAGCCCAAATAACACAAACAGGGAATAATTACTTACCTTTGTAAATCCTGGACTTGCAATTACAGCACAACGAACCACGTTGAAATCTATATGTTTCAAGAAAGCCTGAAAAGATTGGTAGAATCCAGTCTCTTTGTAAATGCCCCTTTTATGCTTTTGTTTGATAAAAGTACAAATATAATATTATTAAAGATAAGAAAGAAAGACTACAGTAAAGATCACGATATGTCTTCTAAAGAAAGGAGCAAAAGAAACATAGAAGAGACAATTTCATTTATACAATAAGGACATATTTGATGCACAGGCATCCTCATCCAGGCATCTAATATCACTGGACATATTGGATTCTTCAGCAAGATGCCAATATTTGGTACATGGGTATGATATTACCATGGGCATCTCATGTTACCATGGGTATGAAAGTGGCTGTAAGGCAGTTAATAAAGAACCATCATTTCAAAGCTAACATATATAACATAACACAAATCAGGTTATAGAGATTTGAGGGGTATTTCAATATGCAGTATATCATTAGCATTCATTTCATAAATTTCATAAACACCCTCTATTGAAAAAGAAGTTTTATAAATCAGCGTAAATCCTTTTCAATTTTTTATATGGAATATGTATCACTAATGAGAATAAATGCTCAAGATAAGAAATCAAAGTCCTTGGGCTGAATTTACCTGCAAAACATTCTGAAAGAACTTATCCAAAGCCTACAAAAGGGAGGAGGATGCTTTAGATTTGTATCACTCAAATTATTGAATTCATTCACTGATATCTTACAATAGAGAGAGATCATACTTTCTCATAACCAGCAATTGCAGGCCCATGTTTGCGAGGAATTGATGTTTCTATCCGCGAACGAGTAACAGTCATACTGTTTTATTGGACAAAAATAAGACAAATCAATTCATTGCAATGACACGATAACATGCCAAAAGTTAACTAGAATATCAACAAGAAGATCATGTATTTAATTTCCCTTGTTTGTGTTTACCCACAGAAATCAACCAAATATGACTAACACCAACCATTTTTACTAGTAGACAGGGCTGAGCAAATTATCTTATGCATAAAATGCTATTTATAATGTATAAATGAAACATATTAAAGTGAAAGTTAACCTTCTACCAACAAGGAGGATATGGGCTAATCCTTCTTGCATCAACACCACAGCTAGATCAGCACTTGCACCAGGATCTGCAAATGTGCATGGAATTTATATTCACCATTTTTACTACAAAAATTTACACCAACTGACCAGATGAGGAATATTAATTCCATTTTTTGCTTGATAAATATGACTATGATTCTAGATGAAGCATTTATTTCATTCTTTTTACCATTTTTGGTGTAAACTGCCTGCTTAAATGTGTGCAGGATTTAAGACATTACATAAAGTAGAAATTCAACAATTTGATCAATTGATACCTATTTGTCAGATCTAATGTCAGGAAAAATGAATATGCAAGCTAAAACTTGTACTGTTAAAGAAATATCTTCATTCTTCAAATTAGCAGATTTTGTAATTTCCATGCACACAGATTACGCTACTCAAATTCCCATAAGTATAAATGTCTATAAGAACAATTGGGAGATACGTATAACTGATAATGTACCAGAGGCCTGCTGTAGTACCTCCAAAGCCAAAGAATCCCAAACATCCTACAAAAGGCAAAATGTAATCTTCAGTAATCATGGTTCTTCACAAGAGTATATAAAAAGGAAGTAAGAAACTATCAACATGCAATTTTCTTAAATATTCGCCTTGGCTCCTCCCCAATTTCTTTTGTTACATTCATAACTCTAACCATAATGACACAATGATACATACAAGCAAAAGGCCTAGCTTGTATGCATGGGAAGCACATATTTAACAACACAAAAAGGAACAGCAAGTCAGTAACAGGAACCATAATGATTTAAGAGAAAAACCTTTCTGAGCACAAAAGGCCGCTGCAGTTCGAGTTCTAAAGTATGAAATGCTCCAATCTGCAGTGAGTCACAAAGATGAGAAGTTAAGTTTAGCAGTAAACAGTTTGGAGTTAAAAAGCAGGATGACAGTTGCAGTTTCAGTTAAGTACCTTGACATATTCATTCTCCAAAATGTTCTTTCCACGAACACGCAAAATAGAACCTTCTTTGTCATAATCAGAAAGCTAGTATAAAAACAAAATCACGATGAGTCAAAAACTGAGAAAACTAATAGAAATCCTATTGAAGTGGCAAAAAAAAAAAAAAAAAAAAAAAAAAAAACCTCTTCGACTTTAATTTCCAATTTGAGCTTGACGCGTTCTGCTTCCCTTCCGCCATTAGCAGCTTCTCTTAGAACCTTCCTGTTACAATGAAAATTGAAAATTGAAAAATGAGATTAAAGGATGGAAGGAAGCGAGAATTGAGAGAAAGAGTACCTGACAGTAACGGCCATGACAGAGTCTCCGGGAGATATCAAGTTATACGCAAACCAGAGATCATCAGAATCCACTGCCACCATCTGCATGCCATAATCGTAAGCAACAACAAGTTAACGAAAAAATTAAACGAATCAAAGTATATAGAATTGGAATTGCACCTTAACGCTACCAGGTCCATTAGGTACGAGGTCTCTCCGAACGATCTTCATGGCTATTGATTTCACTTGGTTTTCCCTTGGGTTCTCTCTCTCTCTCTCTCTCTCTCAAACGCTTGAAATTACGGCCGTGCAGACGTACAGCAAGCACCCGCACGTCACTGGCTCACTGTCACCACACGACAGCTTTCGCAGGCCCAATCCTTTTGCAAGTAATAACTGCCTGTGGCCCAAGATAGAAAAACCAATAATTATAATTTTTTTTCCTAGACTATATATATTTTTCTTTATTTCGAATCAAATTAAATTTTAACAATCTCACGTTAAGTTGTTGGTTAATTATATAAAAAATATTATTATCTTATTTATTTTCAAAATTTTGTCCAGCCAAAAAAGATTGTGTTAATAGAAATAAATTAAAAATAAAATAATAACTCTGTAAGTAAAAAGTTAAAAAAAAAAACTAATAAACATACTTTTTTATATGTTTAGTTTATAATTTAAAAAATAATTTAAAAAAAAAACATCAATTCTCAAATCTCAAGAAAACATACTCAGGTATATTTCACATCAATCTCATGATATAAATGTATTTTGATTCAGTGACTTAAAAATAATTTAATCTATTTACTTTGTTAATTAGTGGTGCATTTCAAAATAGAAAAAAGTAAAAGAAACATTATTTTTAAACAAATTAAAACTAAAAACATATTTTACTCTATTAATAATCACACCAACATGGATTTACTGATTAAGAACCTTAAACATCATATTTTTTTTGGTCTATTAGATGATTAATGCTTACGTAAATCTTAATGCATGTTTGAATACTGCATGCAAAAGAAACCGAGGTGGCATTCTCCTTAACCTGCAGCTGTCAACTCATCCCTCTCTTTCTAGCACGTGTCATTAACAATCAGATGCGAATGATGAACCAGACACTCCTTCATTTTACCAAAACTAATCACTGAATTTAGCATTGCCAAAGAGAAGGTGAAGCCGGTGGCATATTAGCTCTTAGAGGTTAGAAGTTAGAAGTTAGAAGTTTATTTATCTTCATTCGGTTCAGGTAAAACTCCGATCTACCTTCTTTTTCAGTTATCTTTCCTCTTTTCCTGGATTTCATTATATAAGACAATTTTCTTTTTTCTTACAGAAAAGTTATAAATTTGACGGAGAATTAAATCTATTTATATTTTTATGATTAATTTTTTTTTATTTTTCCTCATCTTTTCACCTCTTATTTTGATTTATTTTTACTTTTTTTTCTTATTTTCGCTTTTTCTTTGACTCTTTTTCTCTTTCATTATTTTATTTTCGATCTGATATTGGATTAATGTATTATCGACCTCAAGTTCAGATCTATCATTAAATTCATCTATTATCGATCTCAATTAAATTGAGTAATGTATGATGTTGAGTCTTCACTTTGCTAATTAGTAATGCTTTTGTAAGAGTCAAGGCATATTACAAGTTTTGTTTCAACTTTCAGTGACATTGCTGTATATTATAGGATGGAATTGGAAGAAACAGAAGATGAAGAATGGTATAATAGTAGTAGTAAATACTCGTTCAAAAATAATGCTAGAAATGCTTGCAAGGTGAAGGGATGGGTGCTCAAAAGGGGACTCTGTCTGGGAAGGAAGATCTTAGTGGCTGGTTTCGTAGCTTCTGCTGTCCCGGTTGTTGTTCCACCTCTTGTTGTTTCTTCTGCTATCGGCATTGCTCTTTCTATGCCTTGTGTTATTTTCTTGGCTAGCCATGTTTCCACTCTGAGTTTAATGAGTAAGTTGCTCCCTAGGCCTACTCCTCAGGATACTTTGTTGCATGAAGAGATGTGTTTTCGGCCAGGTAATGATGTTATACACACATATAAAGAGGAACAAGTCCTTGTATATGAAATAAAGAGAGACATTGAAATGGTTGGTGTTCAATGTTTGGAGAATGGGGAAAATATGACATTGGGGAGTGAGTGTGGCCCACAAGAAGAAGATGCCACCGATGGAATGGAAGGACGCTCTAATGGGGTGCAAGAGCAACCAATAAGTGGGGACAATGGGGTTTTAACAATGATTGAAGAATTTAAGTCTCCCTTTGATGTTACAAATGTTGTTTTAGAGGAATCCGAGGATCAGGCCATGGAGGGTGACATAGAGGAAGAAGAGTTACAAAGAGAAACAAAGGGGCTGTTAGAAAAAATTAGAGATGAAGGTAGAAGTAATATGGCACAGGAGAGAGGAGAATATGTAGAAGGAATATGTGGAGGGGCAAATGAAAGTGATCAAGAATTTGGTTCAGCTGTTGAAGATATGGAGATGGAGGTAGCATGGGAAGACACACATAGGGGTATCATTGAGGGGACTGAAGAAGACTTGGGAAAGGAAGAAGATCCAAATGTATGTGAGGAGATGCTTCATTCAAGAAATGATGAAAGTAAGGATACTATGTTAGAAGGAAAAGAATTTGATGATACAAATGATTCACTAGTAGAGCCAATGGCTGAACCTTCTGAACTGCTGATTCCAGCTGAACCAATTAGAGATTTGCCTATAGAAGCACTGGTTTATAATATTTCAGTGGACGAAGACTCATCTGAGGTTATCAGTGAAAATATTGGCATACATTTAGTTGCTAAAGAGGAACCGGAGCTTCCGCCGGATTGCCCTACTACATTGCCCAATGAGAAGTTACGTAACAAAAATTTTGACTTTGAAAATCAAGAATTACAGTTCCATGAATTAAATGAAGGGATGTACCCGTTAGATGCAGAAGCTAGAGAAATTGCTAATGAAAGTGTACTTGATTTGTTTGATGGAAACCAAATAGACCGTGACGAGTATGCATACACAATTGATTTGAATGAAGGTTAGACCACAGAATATGTTGCCATTTCCATTCTGTGTTCCATTTACTGTCTAGAGAGCTAACATTTATTTGGAGCCCTGATATCTGAATTAATTTATATGTTTGCAGGATCTTCAAATGTTGTAAGGCATACAGATTCTATGGAGGTTCTTGTTTCGTCTGCAGAAGAAGAGTCTAGGCCATCTGAATGTTCCTCTGGAGAAAACCTTGTTTGCCCTTCTCAAGAGGTCAGGATCTAATTTAAGTGTATTTTAAGACAGTTTTTGTTACTACATGATGAAGTGAATATCTAATTATACCTTAGGTACTTGTGATAATTGTTTTAATATTGTTTTGGGTGCTTTGAATTCTAAATAATTTTGCCTATGGACTTTACCTTTGACGACGTTTACAGCATTCCATTTGGAAATAGTTATATATACCCAGTATTAGTATCAACCATAATAGAAAGATTTAAATGTTTTTATTTTTTAATAAATACTCCATTTTTGTATTTGATCTCTAATAAATTTTTGTTATGTTGAGTTTCTAATAAAATAATAATTTTGTTTTAATCATGGATAAATTAGTGAATTTTGTATTTATTTCATAATAAATTAACAAATTTTGTTTTAATCTCAATTAATTACAAATGAAAAAAATTTAAAATATAAAATTTACTAATTTATCTGAGATTAAAAAAACATCAAGGACGCAAACACAAAAATTAAGGATTTATTAATCATAAAAAATATTTAAGCCTAAAAAGAACATATATTCAGCAATAGTAGAGACATGACAAAGTGCATTCAGAGCACTTAATAAGTAAAATGCCTAATGTTAGGAGAAGTTCTACCCACATGAATTTGTCAGAGAAATTTGTTTGTCTGCATATTACCATGTGAATTGGATATATAGATAAACTTAAAGTTTTATTGCCACATATTTAATTTATTATGGCTATTTACTTTAGCTATTGCAGGTTGTGTTGGATGAAGAGAAAATATGGAAAGAGATGAATGTGATACGAAAGATAGTAGGATATGAAGGTAGAATGCAAGCATCATGTTCAGATGAATTAAAGGCTCTGTACATGTTCACTGGAGTTGAGCCCCCAACTTGTTCTCTCGATGATCCCACTGAAATCAAGGAGAAGCTTCACTTCCTTATGTCCATCGTTGGAATTAAGTCGAATGATGCTTAGACACGTCACACATCTGTGTATTGTTTTTTACATAATTTCCGTTAACCTGTAATGTGTATTCTTTATATTCTCACTGGATTTCCCTGGGGATATGGAGACCCAAGAAAATGAAAGGAAAAATATTCAAAACTTGCTTCACTTGCTGGTTTAGAAAAATGTGAATTTAAAAATATGAAACATTTGGAAACAATAAAAGTTCATTAGATAACACTAATGTTTAATGTTTAAATAAGGTTGACGCAGTGGTTAAGCATCTTGTGTTGACACTAAATAAGGTTTGATGTGTGTAAAAAAAAATTTGGGCCAATGGTAATCAAACGTATGGTTAGCAAAATTAGTTTCGAATTTCATAGGATGGAGACATATGTTTTAGACCAAAAGGAACACACATTTTTTTTTAAAAGGTTTGAATGTGTAAAAATAATGTTTAAAATTAAATAGGTTTAAAAGAATATAAGTTTAAAAATATGAAAAATAAATCTAGTAACTTCATTTTGGGTTAAGGCTTATACACTATGTTTTTTTAGGATGGGTTACCGAATTTTGATATTTGGCAAACATTATTTTTCTAAATGAATCTTTGCATTTTCTTTTATTAAATATTTAATTTTTATCTTTAATTAAGTATCTATTTAGTAGAAAATATAGTGTTTGATATCTGTGATTTGCAAAAGTAGTCAAATTTATGATAAACAAAATTAGTTTCAGACTCTAAAGTATGGGGAATGGGAATACATGTTTCAGACAAAAAAAAAACATACAGATGTTTTTAGAAAAAGTTTGAATGTGCAAAAAATATTAAATAAGTTTAAAAGAATATAAGTTTAAAAATATGAAAAATAAATCGAGTAACTTCATTTTCGGTTAAGGCTTCTGCACTATGTTTTTTTAGGATGGGTCATAGCTTTTTGGTATCCATACCGAATTTCGATAGTTGGCAAACATCTTTCTTCTAAATGGATCTTACATTTTCTTTAATTAAATATTTAATTTTTTAATTTAATTAAATAAAAACATCATTATTTAGACTCTCTTTCTCTTTCTTCTATCCAAATACCACAGCAAAAGAAAGAAAGAGGATTGCAGTGGAAGAATTGTGAAAACATGGAAATGAAAATGAAAGTTAACGGCTAATAAATAGAAGAATAGTTATGGTCTAGAAGCCAAAAAGAGAAGATATTTGACAATTGATAATTTGCTACACAAACAATCCTTTTTAGAAAACTTTGTGGAGACTATAATAAAAAGAAAGAGAGAATTGAAGTGGAAAAACTGTGTAAACGTGGAGAACAAATTAAGGGGATTTTAGTTGTGAGTATCCAAAATTTTTAAATAACAGCCAAATTTTAGTTTTAATTTTCTTTAAAAATTAAACCAGTTGTTAAAATATGATTATTTCAAATAAACTTATTTTTAAAGTTTCATATTGTATTAAATTAGTTTTAGTTTAAGAATGTTTTTGTATGAAAGTGATGACAATGATGATTGTGATGATGTAAGTAACAACGATGACGATAGAGACATCGATAGTAATCATAGTGACAATGATATCGAGGTGGTGGCGATGCAGGTGGTGGTAATGGTGACAATGTGATGGTAGTAGAGGTATTGGTGGTGACAACCAATGATGACAACGTTGGTGGTGGTGGTGGAGTGATAAAGGTGGTATTATGACGGTGGTAGCGGTGGTGGTTGTAGCAATGATGGTGAAGTGTGATGGTGGTGGTTGCAAAAATGTTGGTGGTAGTTGTGGTGGCGGTGATGAAGGTGGTATTGTTGGTAGTAGTGATGGTGGTGACAATGACAATGGTAGTAGAGGTGATATAGATTGTGGTAGTGGTGGTGGTAGTAATGTTGGTAGTGATGGTGATGGTGATGGTGATGTCGATGGCGATGATAGTGATAGTAACGGTGATGTTGGTTGTGAGTGGTGGTGGTGTTGGTACTGGTGCACTAATGGTAGTGGTGATAACAATGTTGGTGGTGATGATGATGTTAGTGATAATGGTGGTGGTAGCAGTGCTTTTGGTCATGGTGGCAACGACTAGTTATGGCAACGACAACAATGATGATGGTGGGGTGGTGGCAATGACGAAGGTGATATTGGTGGTGGTGGTGGTGGCGGTGACAATGGTGGTGATGATAGTAGCAATGGTGATAACAAAAATTGTCATTGTCAAATGTGAAAATGTGTTTTTTTTAATTAAAAACCAAATTCATAAAACATTTTTTCTTGATTTTAAAAATGGATGTAAAAGTGTTTCAAAAATGATTTAAAAACTATTTCAATTTAATTTTTGTTAAATACATTGAAGTTCAAAAATCAAAAACTCACAATCACTCCAAACTAACCATAAGAGTTTCTTTTAATTAGATCCATGTTTAAAGACAATGACGAATTTAAAAAATATTTTTAGTGGAGACAAAATAATAATTTATAATATTTTATAGGAAAATTATTATAGAAAATATTTTTGTGGAGGCAATTGTCTCCATTCCTCTTTATGTACATCTATCATTTTTTTTAGGATGATACTCATGTTTTATATTAGATTTCAAACATTTTGTTATAGGTGCAATGGTGGAGTCATGCTTAGATTAACAATAATCATAACACTACTTAAAATTATATATATATATATATATATATATTTAAATTTTTATTTTTTTGAATAATTATATATAATTATATAATTAATTAAAATTAAAAATAAAATTTGATACTACCTAAAAAACACTTTGCCCCGCCAATGGATTGGTGATAATTATGTTTGACCGAGTAAGGATGTAACGTTAAATCAAACATGCAATAAGGAAGGAATGGAGATAAAGCCATTTTTTTTTCTTCATGACAGGCAAGTTCAACTTTCAACTTTGACTTTTTAGACGTGTTTGTAAATTTCTTGGGTCATGTTCAACGATAATAATATACTTTGAAAGAATGGTTGACTTTGACGTGTGTTAGAAAATGAGAATCATCTAAAACATATATATTTTTTTATCATTATTTATTCATGTTATAAATATTATTACCTCTTTTTTTATCTATCTTTTAAGATTGTTTTTTATAAATTAAGAGATATAATAATTTTTTATTCTAATAAAATAGTTATAGAGTTTTTTATTTCATTTTTTTTTACTCTATAATAAATGTATGTTTAAATTAATTAAAGATAAAAAAATAAGAAAGTATATAATTAATAAAAGAATAATTAATGTGATCTTAAATTTTGTAAATGATAAATTATCCAATAATCTAACAATTACAAAAAAACAGAGGAAGTATATGAATAAGATTGCAAATATGCCCTTTAAAAAATAGCAAATATAGAATTTGTTACAATTAAATAGAAAATGAATAAAGATAAAGAAGCAAGCTATACATTTATATTTTAAAATAATATGTGAAATAATATGTGCTTACATT
>PYAF01004133.1:50235-69472 GCA_007407185.1 Glycine tomentella | reverse complement strand
ATTTTCTAATCAATGATTATGAGTGTACTTTATTATGTAAATTAAGTACACTCCCTTCACTTTAAAGAAATCAAATTCTAATTGACCCACCACATGTTACATTACTAATACAAATAGATAAAATAAAAAGTAATTTATAAAAAAAATAAGAAGCTATAAACCTTACAACTAATTTTCTATTATAATTTATTAATAGAATGTGAATAGTAAAATAAGGTCTAATGATAATGATAATGTGTTTAAATAATACTTATGAGATTATATATTCTAACCACAGTACAAATATTATACACCAAAAAATATGATAAGTAAAAGATTTGACAATTTTTTAAACATTAATTAATGCCAGAAGATTATATGTTTAGAATCAATCCTTGATTATCAAGTTTTTGGTCAAATATTAATTCTTTTCATCTGTCTCATATTCTCACCTAATACACTCCTAGTTATATGTATACTAGCTTATTTAATTAGGAATACTGATGTGTCTATCAAATCACCTAGTTATTATAGTAAATAACTTTGAAACTCAAATTTAATAATAATTTGAAAATGGTAATAATGTAATTGTTTTACTATTTTGTCACTTCCTTTTATATATTTCTATATGAAGTATATACATTTGAAATTGTTGTGATTAAATTAAAATATTTCCTTTATATTATTTGTTTATCTATTTATTTTATCACTTTCCTTAATAGTTCCATATACTCATGTCCTTGTTATTCTATATATAAGATTGGCATAAAAAGAATAGTGAGGAAAAGAACTAGCATTTTTCGCACAAAAGGTTCTTACTCCATCACTCTTTCTCTAGCTTCGATTTGCTGAATAATGTAGATATGATAGCGTTTTTAAACCCTCTGACTGTCTTAATATTTTTCTTAGTTTCTCCGGCAGTGGCTGTGATAAGCTAGCTAGCTATCAATTTTATGAACACCTGCTATCTGTACTTAATCATTTTCATGGCATTATTGTCTCCATATTTATCCATATGGTTAATTTAACTATTCTTGCTCAAACTTTTTTTATTTTCGTAATGTGTGCAGGTACGGAGACTTTCTTACTCAATTAAAAGATTTCTCCAACGATATAAGGTCACAATAAACTTTTATGTTTTGCCTTTCAATTGTGATCTCTCTCTCTCTCTCTCTCTCTCTCTCTCTCTCTCTCTCTCTCTCTATATATATATATATATATATATATATTTTACTGTTGATAAGTGAATTTGACTGACTTCCACTTGATAACATTTAAAAACAACAACGGGATTGGATTACTTGATGTACTTGATTAATCTTCTAATTATTATGACAAGAGTATGACTATAGTTCAAATCCTAAAATTCTTATATGCAGACCAATACTTTTTTTAACCATAGTAGTTAGGAGTATTGAGTAATTTGCGAAATCCGAAGTATTTTTACAAATTTCGATCGGTTCAAAATATTAATTATGAAATTAATCTTTAATTTAAAATTTAATCACATTTAAAATTTTTCATCCTTTTTTAATGATGTATTAAGTGGGTATCGAACATAAATATTCCCTACAAACTGTCTTATCAATTGAATTATAATTAAGTGTTATTTAATTAATTTATTAAGCTTTCTTACAGACTTGCATTTATAGTTAAATTCTGGAATTATATTGAATGAAATTAACTAGTATTTTATGTATGATTTTTCTGCACCTACGTTTAGGAACTTGCAGGCTTGCAGCTATTTCAGTTCATTATGAAAAACGAAAGAACTTATGCGCGTGAGGTACTACCTTGTTTAATATGTGTTTCAGTATTTGATTAAAACAATTGGATGAGTGAACTATTTGGGCATTTGAGTTTAGTTGCGATAATATACATTATAATAATTTCATGAAATATTCATCTAGAATAATTTTATTATTATTATTATTATTATTATTATTATTATTATATGTTGGGATATATATGGGTCCAAATCATGTTAAATAATTTTTTTTATGATGTTGACCTTTTATTTTATGGTGTATTTTATCATGTGTGCAATAAAAGAGATGTGTGTTTTTTTCCAATAAAAAAATTACTAAATAAGTTAGAAATTGACTTATATTCACTTTGCAAAATACAATCTAAATTCTAAAATGCACTGGTTCTGTCATATATAGGAGTAATTGATGTCCATTGTCAAACTTTTAATTTCATCTACATGTACATCACTTAATAAATTTTTTATAGAATTGAATTGAAAGTTCTACTTAAATATATTAAGTTTATAAAATTTGATAACATAAAATACTAATTAACATTTCATTACAATACTTTATTTCAATTGATAATAATATGATATTTAAATAAAAGTAAATGCATGTTTGTTAAAGAACATAGGTTATGTTCAGCAAAATTAATTGAAAAATTAGTTGAAAGTTGAAAAGTTAGTTTATCAAATTATAAATGTTTGATAAAACTAGTTGTCGAAGTAGTTGAAAAATATAAAATGACAAAAATAATAAAATCATAATTTATTTTAAAAATGTAACAAGAAAAATGAATGAATATATTAAGGATATATAAAAGTGTAAGAAAATATAAAAAATTAGAAGTTAATTAGAATTTAAAAATGCTATTTCAAGTAATCTTTCAAAAAATATTAAAAGTTACCAAAAAGATTTGTTTACCAAATATTAAAAAAAAGGAAAAGAAATGAATATATCGAGGATATATAAATGTGGAAGAAAATATAAAAAATGAAAAGTTAGAAGCTAATGTTTTAAAAAATGTTAGTTCAAGTAATGTTTCAAAACACATTAAAAATTACTAGAAAGCTTATTTAGTGAATAATCAAACAAGTTTTTCAACTAATAAAAAGAGTTAGAAATTAACTGAAATATCTTGTCGAACATAATCATATAACAAATATCAAGAAAATTTAAATAAATAATATAAATTAAATAAATAATTTGAAAAATAGGACTGTTTAAAAAAAATTGAAACATGGGCTGTCAAACACACTCAATTTGGGCGTGACTACTTCCGTTTCTAATTCAGTCGCTAATTCGGTCGCTAACACTTTTTGCGACAGAATATTGTGGTTAGCGATCTTTTTTTAAATGTTTGCGACCATAATATTCTGTCGCAAAAAGTGTTAGCGACTGAAATAAAGACCGAAATTAGCATACGACTTTAAAATGAATTTTTTAATTTATAATATATTTTTTTTCAATTTTTGAAATTAGTGTTGCGACCATAATGTTGTGATTTTTTAATTTTTTTATTGAAATCATTTAAAAATTTACAGTATAACTTTAATTTTGGTAAATAGATATACCAAAAAAATATTACCTAATTTGGACTAATTTTTTATTAACTTTGTTGTTTTCATAACTGAATTCCATAAAAGTAGTATCTATTTTAATTTTAAGAAGCATTAATTTTCATAAAAATAACTTGTGTCTAAATACACTTTTTGAGTTTTTGATTTTGGTTCAATTTTTTTTTAAGATTTGAGTCAAAATTCAATTTAATCTGTTCAAATTCATTACTGCTTATAATTTTAATTCACCTTGATTTTTTAAGTTAATGTTTTTATTTTTACATCTTAATGTCTGCAAAAAAATTAATCCAAATTAAGCTATGATATGTCCTTCAAATAGTCATAACTTTTGATAAAAATGTCTGATCGAGGCGTACTTTATGTTAAAACGCTCGAAATTAAGAGAAGTAATTAAAAAAATAAAAAATATCATTAAATTAACTAACTAAATAATTAAAAAGGTAGACTGTTTAGAAATTTTTGGCTGATTGAATCCTAAATCGTAATTTTGAGGTACTTAGAGGCGTTTATTGGAAAAATTAGTTGACTAAATCCCCTTTGGGAATTTTTCCATACCTTTCCCTATGAATTTCGAGCGTTTTGACATATGCCTCAATCAGACATTCTTATCAAAAGTTATGACCGTTCTCAGAAGTTCACTCAACATTGTGCATGCATGACACGTGTCACAACCAAGTGAAACACGCCTAAATTGGGCGTGTTTAAACACGTCCAAATTGGACATGTTTGACTGTCCTAGATTTTGAAATATTTTTAAAACAGCTCTATTTTTTAAATTATTTATTTAATTTGTATTATTTATTTAAATTTGCCATAAATATATCATGTATGAAATATTTGATATACATAATAAAAAATAATATCAAATAATATAATAGTTAGATTGATTAATTTTGTATTTTACAAAGTAAAAAAAATGCATTTTATAGAAAGTTATTAAATGATGTAATTAGTATAAGAGTTTAAGCACTGATCGATATCAATTAATTTATGTAAAATATGCATACATGTGAAATTAATCTGTAAATATTTTACTTTTGGTAGGAGCAGCGGATGAATCAAGGACAAGCTACCGGCATATCAACCGCCAATCGTGCCTTAGGTGGAACTAGTGGTTTTGGCCTTGATGAAATTATCTCAAACGCTCCTCACCCTACTGCAACTTCGTCTAAAAGGTATTGATTATAATGACACATAAACAAAATATGTGTGTGTGTGATATATAGTTGTTAATCTGATAGTTTTGTGCTAACTATAATTTTAAAAATTTAATATAGGTCGCGAGCTATGCTTGAATTTGATGTTGGGGGCCCTGTAGTTAATTATACTTTACACCAACAAGAAAGAACTTCAGCATTAGCAGTACCCAAGGTTTTCCCTCCTTTTGCTGTACGTATTACACATAGACACACACATGTACATAGCTCTAATTAATTATGCAAATGCACGTTATTAGTTTAATAATTTATATATATGCATGTACATGCCTTTCAATCAAAACAAGCAGGGAGAATTCGCGAGAGATTTCCAAGCTCCAGATCAATCGAGTTTGTTCAATTTCTCTCAAAACACCCTTCACCCTGAACTGTTCTATCAGTAAGTTATAGCTTCTTTAGAATTTACACAAAGTTTAAAGATAAGAAAATAAACATACTATTATTCGTATAAGGTTTATTATTATTATTATTATTATTATTATTATTATTATTATTATTATTATTATTAGGAGCCTAATTTAATGAATTAGCTCTTATTGGTGTGTGCGTTTGTTGAAATTAAATTCAGGCTTGGGAATATGGAAATGGGAGCAAACTATGGAGATTATTTCTTTCCTGTTGCTTCACCAACTGCTCAAGGCACTGGCACTGTAACTACTAGTTTGGGCAATGGTAATTACCATCTTAGAGCACAGCTGCTGGGAGAGTCTTCTTCAACTGTTCAACTGCCCCCAACTCAGGAATCATGTCCACAAGTTGTCAAGCTTCAAGTACGTATGATACTAAAGCAAAAACTTATTTCTTTCTTACTCATTTTTATCGTGTTTTGAAATCCACTTTTTTATATTAAAAGAAAAATTAATATACAATGACAGTGTAATTTTTTTTAATATTGTCAATTAATAACAAATGAACATTTATGATAATTGATAAATATTTATTTTCATAATTAATAATCTTAAAAGTAATATATTATAAACTAGATAACTGAATTGAAAGTGTTTGGTAATATAAGTTAATCCATAAATATAAAATAATTAACCTAAAAGATATAATGAATTATTTGATTAAAAAAGGTAAAAAAAAAAACTCAAGTAAATTAATGAGGATAAAAATGAATGAATAAAAAATTAATAACTTATAAATTAACTTATTTTTATAATTTTCTTGAAATAACTTATGGAAATAAACAATAAATTATTAACATAAACTTATATGTGTTCAAACTAATTTGGTTAAACTAGTTTATAAGATAGTTAAAAGTGTTTGTAAAGTTCCTGGAGTATCTTACATAACACTTTCTATCTTAAGTTCTAATTAGTTGATAGTATTTTTTTTTATAAGGAGTGCATACAAATTAAACTTTAAAAACTCAAAGTAACATGAACTAAATAATATATGCTAGCTGCCAACTTGCTAATATAAACCCTATGTCATATCAAAACCAATTTTCTAAAATACTATAAGGTGTCAAGTGAAATCTTGATTAATTTTGCCATGTATGTATCCGTAAGACTTTAACACCTCTCTTTCACATTTTAATTAACTGTTGTTCGTTATTCAGAATCCACTTGGAGCTGAAAATGGTGCACCACCACCTTTCAGTCCGACGACACAGTGGACCAATAATCCCAATTTGCAGCTGCCACATTCTCAACTATCCACTGGCCTGGGGTAATTAAAACGTTGTTCGTTATTATATGTATATTTAGCTTTTCTTTCTCCCATAAGAATCAGATATATATCCAGACTAAATCATTAACTTTTAAATTAGCAATATATATATATATATATATATATATATATATAAGCTAAATATTCATCAGTAGTAACTGTTCACTGTTTACTTAAAAAGGGCAACTCCGGAGATGATGCAGTTCAGAGGATTAAGCAATTTCTCTTCTGGTGGAAGGTACTCCAATGGATCTCAATCAAACACTCAAAAGGTATGGTTATTCTTTTTCCTTTCTTTTTTAAGTTAATTAAAAGATGCTTTTAGCTACAACAGTACGCAATTTCATGAAGAGTAATATCTTTAGAAACATGGTAGTGCTTAACTCGCTTATGATTAAGAATTCTATGGATTCATACATAAAAACTAAGTTGTTAATAAAACTAGGTATTCCCGTGGTAATAATCATTTTTATCTAAAGTCATCGAACATGAGCAATGAACAATCAATAATAGTTGCATAAAGAAAAGAAAAAATTGTAATGCATGATATGTCTAAGTACACGTACCTTCAAACCAGCTCCATTAGTATCTTCATACATGTATTTTTGTAAGTAATTTTAATTTAAAATTATAGGGGTCAAATTTATAAATCTTTATTTCACTGTTGTTTAACTTTTTCATTACAGAAGTGATTGTCAAATTAAAGACTTTACTTCATACTTATAATTCAAGAAGATATAACCCATATATAAAGTCTTTAATACCTTCGTATGCAGTTATATTACTGAAAGTATCTACAGGGTGCTTCTGTTCAATTTGTTTAATGTCTTTCATTCTCTTTTTCCATTTTATTCTCAGCAGCGAGGGCCCAGGGGTAATATTCATCTTATTCCCAAACTACGTGAAATGGGAGAATCATCATCAAGCAGGAATGCTAAGGTACGCGTTATGAAATGATTTTGGTGACAATCACTTCTATTATTGATCGATCCCGCATGCTTCAAATTAATAAATTTTTTTCATTAGTCATTAATTAATGTTTTTGAATATAGATGAAAATGACTTTGCCAGACAACATTCAGCAATCAACTGAGCTTCAGCTGGGTACCTTGCTTAATCCAACTACTCAACGCAATGGAAACCCTCAGCCGCCAAGGTAGAGTCATGATCTTAATTAATTAACTAATTAATTATAATACATGGTTACTTTTTTTTATATTTTCATTATAATTAAGGCTTGTATATTTCTCTACCCTATAGGCTTATGAGAAACTCACTTTATGATCCAAGATTCGAACAAATGGGCCTTCCCATAGATCCCCATCTGAGGATGTTTGTACGTAGGCAGGAAGCGTACACAATGTAAGTTTTGACTCTAATATGCTAATTCTTTAAGAAATGTTTTTTTTTTTTTCTTTCTAGGATATATATATATATATATATATATATATATATAATATTGTAGTACTCATCTCTGTGTGTTAATTATGTGATTTCATGTTTTCAGGTAACATGTAGGATTTGCGTTGATCGAAGCAATGACTTCCCGTTCGCAAGAGAGCTGCCATATACAACATATTGCTATTTAATATAGTTTAATTTTTGTTTTGATAAGTGGCCATCAAACTTTGGACATGGTACAACTTTGATGTATGTTGGGAGATTTTATTTGGTATGAAGACTTCGTAGAGTTGCATGTTAATTTTGTGGTTTGCTTTTGTTTGATTGTTAAATACTCTTCATCTCGATCATTTTATCAAATCCAGTAATTGCGGGTTAGTATAGAATGATTTTTGCATCGAGTTGAAAGAGAAAATGGAGAGGGTGAGGAAGTGCTATATATATATGGATAATTTCTATCGTAAACGTGTTAAAGCTTCTACGGGAGAAAAGTTTGAAGAACCTAGGTTTTGGAGAATGTATTTTGTGAGCACTCCTGTGGTTTAAGACACATATATGTTCGTGGGCTTCAAATAGGTGAGATATTACTATACAAAATCCTATCAGTATTGTCTATGTCGACAAATCAAAGCCAAATTGAATGGATGAGACTACGTAGTGTATAAAGTCCTTTAAGGGGTTGAGGCTTGTCAGCAGGAAAGAATCTGGGAATTGTCTCAGCTATTTTGAATGGGACAGCAACGAAGAGGAAACTAAAAACTAAATATGGTTTGAAGCTCCGATCGCTCTATCCATTAAAAGTGGAATATGCAATCAGACATATGGTCTGAGTATGTCTGGAATTGATTGAGTAATTAAAGAACATGCATGTTAATTACTATGTTGTCCATTCTAAAATGATTATTAATTAATAAGATGCTATCTCTAAAATTATTTAGTTCAGTCTTACATTTTTAAACATCTCATCTTCTAATAAAAATGATAAATGACTATGACAAGAAATGAATGGTTTAATAACACAAAATGTTCAAGGTCCACCCGAATTTTGGGTGGATAGGTGCAAAGAAAAGAAAGAGATAAAAGGAAAAAGAAAATTAAAAGAGGGAAAGTGAAAGATGTACTGTGTAATATGATAGAAAAAATAGGGAATTTTAGAAGGAAAAATGGCATAAAAAAAATGAAAGAGAGAAAATGGGTATATGAGTATAATTACCCATTAATAAGCAATATTTTATGGGATGCCTCATTCATCCAAACCATTGAGTGTTTTTTTAGTGTGGGCATTCATTCAATTAAGATTGGGTGAACAAGAATATCTTTAGGCAGTTTAAAGGATGCATGAAGGAGGAGTGGATGTATCACTTTTGGAGTTGTAACCAGGACACTTTAGTAAGGTTCAAACGTACAGTACTAGAGAGCCTTTTCAGTCACAGTCTAGTCATAACAAGTTGATTTCTTAAATTATTCTGTTCCTTTGTTTGGTAATCATGTCAAAATGGAGAAAATGATTTTCTGGAAGTCCTTATCTCATAATGTCCTCAAGTTTAATGTATAATAATGGATCAATCCTAGCTGGTATGAGGATGTCTGCTTGTGGAGTTTTTCCCATACACTCAAAGACTATGTTGAAAGTTAAATAATATATTAGGCAAAATTAATTGAAAGTAAAAAATTAATTGAAAATTGAAAAGTTAATTAAAAGTTAAAAAGTTAATTTATTAAATTAGAAATATTCGATAAAATTAATAGTTGAATTAGATTAAAAGTATAAAATAACAAATAAATAATAAAATTATAATTTATTTAAAAAAATAATAAGAAAAATGAATAAATATGTGGAAGATAAAAATGGAAAAAAATATAAAAGTTAGAAACTAACATTTAAGTAATATTTCAAAAAATATAAAAAAAAAATTACTTATCTATCAAAAAATTAAAACTAATTGCTAACCTACCTCCCCGACATTTACTAAAAGGCTAAAATATATGTTTACTTTGTTTGGCAAATTTAACTTACACGACTTGTCATTTACCTTCTATTATAGGTCAAAATGATTGTCCCACCGGTTGTAATTTATATTGGACATTTGGACTTCAACTTGCCCTTCGCCAGCGTTTACTTATAAATAAATTTTGATCATTGTACATAATAATTTATATATTTTTCATTTTAAAATAAAGATAACAAGAATGCATACTAAAGAGGGTTTTTTTTTTATTTTTATTTTTTATCGTTAGAATTAAGATTTCGTGTGACTGTATGTTGTGGAACATATATTTTACTATGTACTCACATAATAATGCTGATCCGAGATGCGACAGCTACTTCGATCATTGCTATTTAATAAGCCAAGGGAAGCAGACTCATCGACAAAACACATGTTTGATGCCTAAAATCAACCAAATTAATTCACTGATACCAAAGTTTTTGTCCTTATTCAGAATTGTTATTCAAATCCTTCTCAGACAACATTATACAACAGCTGTATAATATAATATATGGTCCGTCCATTGGGACAAGCCAGACAAAGCTATAGCATTGGAACAGTGTGAAATTGCAAACTAGCATTTTTATTTGTGTATTTTGGGGGGTCCTAGAGAAGATGTGATGATGGCCACAAGAAGGAACAACAATTACTCAAACTTGAACTCATGCAATTTCACTAGGTGCCACAACAATAGGGCTTCTAACCGTGCGTGCACCACCATCTTCGACCCAAACAATGTCCCCAAATGAGATTCTTTCCTTCTTGTTTCTTGTGTACTTTATAATAACAGAGTAGCTCTGCTTCTCATTCTTATAGCCAAATGCCAATGTCTCAGGTGACACCTTAACTACAGAGCCCTTGGGTTGTGTCACCTTGACTTTGTATGTAGCAGCACCATCTCCAACATTGGTCACGGTTCTCCTAAACTCTCGGACTGTTGTTGATTTTGTTTTGTTACTATACAAAACAATAAACGAAGGATAGTTAAGATCAGAAGATGCTTTATTAGCGGGACAGTTATAGGACTTTGATCTTGAGATGGTTAAGATTTGGTTGTGTGTGTATCCCAAAGCACAAAGGAGGTTAACATAGTCCTGTGGGGTGGCATCATATATGAGACCAGGATCAAGTGCTCTATTAGGATCAATCTCTCCAGCTCCCATGGCAAGAGGAGAAGCATATTGCAATGGTTTTCCATTATCCCTAATTGGATTTTGAGTATTATCAAGTGGATTAGCAGTTGTAACCAATGCAGATCTTATAGCAGCTGCACTCCAATCAGGGTGTGCTGCTTTCAAAAGAGCAGCAACACCAGACGCATGAGGACATGACATGGATGTTCCAGACAAGAAATTGTAGTCACTTGACAGAAACACATTTGTACCAATTCTAGCTGAGGGTTTATTTGGAACAAAAGCAGCCAGAACATTGGAGCCAGGTGCCATTACATCAGGCTTCAAGATCCCCGGGTAACTCGGTGAAGGACCTCTTGAAGTGTAATATGCAGCAGCTGGTGCTGGCTTTATTCCAACAAATGTTTGTTGAAATTTGATGCTGGCAAAAGGTATTTGAACACTTTTCACGTACTTGATCACCGATTTTGCATGGCTTGGGCTGATCACAATGCTTGGAGTGAACAAACGTCCCGTTTCAATTAGTTTTGGATCCTCAGAGATAAACACAGCCCCATCTACACTAGCCGCAGTAATAGAATCTATTTGGGTTAAGACAGAAACTGAATCCAAGGCATCACATATAACAATCCCTTTTGCGGCTACTTCGGTTAATAGTTTAACCGAGTTGCATGCTGATACAGTCTTCTTGTAAATAAGTGGATAATTCTTCACTATTGAGTTAGCAGCAAACAAGGTCCAACCCACAATGGTTTCACCATTTCCTAGTGTCAAGCTTCCAAATGTGCGGTCTATGGTGCCTGCTGCAACAGTTAGGACCCAAGGGATTCCATTGTGCAAGGTACCAAGTGTAGGACCTTCGTTTCCCGCTGAAGATGAAACCAACACCCCTTTTTCCATTGCTGCAAAAGCAGCTATTGCAACTGGATCCTCATAAAGTGGAACACTATCAAAACCCAATGAGATTGAAATGACATCAACACCATCAGCAATGGCTTTGTCCATTCCCGCAAGAACATCAGAGCCTTGACGCCCCTCGTCCCAAAGAACCTTGTACATGGCAAGCCTAGCTCTTGGTGCAATACCTCTTGCTACCCCTTTGGCGTAGCCAAAGAAAGAAGCACCATTAACATAGTTTCCAGCAACAGTGGATGATGTGTGGCTTCCATGACCCTGAGTGTCTCTCGCTGAGTTCATTCTGATTGTGATATTCGGATTCGCCGCTTTCACACCCTTGTTGAAGTACCTGGCTCCAATCAATTTGAAGTTACACATGGAGGCGTTAAAGTCTTGTCCTGGCTCGCATGTTCCTTTCCATTTGGAGGGGATGTTCCTGCTCATGCCATCATCTTTGAAACTCTCACTTTCAGGCCAGACACCTGAGTCAATCATACCCACAATGACACCTTCTCCAAAATTTGAAGCATTCCATAGGCCATTGGAGGAATCCAAAGAGAGAAACTCAAAGGTGTGTGTGGTGTCTATGGTGGCAGATCTATCAGGGTATGCTGTGACAAAACCATGAGTGTTCTTTAGAGTCTCCAACTCCTCTGGTGATAGCACTGCACTGAATCCATGCATTGCATCATCGTAAGTGTACAGTAATTTCTGTGATTGTTGTTGCTCAGAGAGATCATCAGCTGTTGCTAAGTTTATGGAATGAATGGTGGATTCGTACCAATCGTGATGGCTTGCAAAGACTTGAGGCATGAGGGACTTGTCCATGTGAACAATATACGTGGAACTTCCAGTTTCAGCATTGGCATGATGGTGAGATAGTGAAAGCCAAAGAGTGATTAGAAACATCAAGGGAAGTGGAACAACAAAGTGAGGCTCCATTAACTATTTTGGAGATTTAAGCAGCTAGTTAACGATGAGAATATGAGATCTTTGCCTTTGAACAAACAGCTTATATAGGCTTCTCATGTCTATGTAAGGCTAGATTGATGTTCACATATAAAATTATAAAAGTTAGAAGGATCTTATTTGTGCAATAATTTGTATTGTTAATTAATTGATTCACATTAATAAATTTAGATGGTCGGGAACAATGAGGGACAATTACTGTAAAAAAAAAACATCTATAATTAAATTTATACTATAATAACAAATAATCGACAAGAATTCACCTTCCACGAAGAAAAATAAAAATTAACTACATAATAACTAAAATTAGTCAAATATAATATTCAAATAAAATTTCTTTCCAAAAAAGAAAGAGACAAAATTATTATTGATTTTATAATTTAAAACGTTAAATTATAAGAATTGATGGTATAAAAACTAAAATTTGAAAAAAAAAATATAATATTTAAATATATTTATTTTTCTAAAAAGGATAAGATTTTTACTGATTTTCTAGTTTAGGTTAAAAAAGCCAATAGATAAAAATAATTATGTAATAACTAAAATTAATAAAATATAATCTTACAAAGAATTCTTAGTGATCATATTTAATTGAATACAATCTTAATGATTTACAAATAAATAGTTGGGTTATGTTCATTGAGATTGTATTTTTAATTATATATTTAAACAGTTATAAAAAAAACATTTTATATTGAGAACCTTTACAAAGAAATTAAACTTCTATTATTAATTAGATAATGTCTCGTTAAAGAAGAAATAGACTACAACCGGCCGGTTGATTAAAAACTTGAAAGTAAAATTGGTTTCATTTCGTAGTTACCAATAATAAGGTTTTTAATTTTGATTGATTGTTCTGTCCAAAAAAAAAATATGATTGATTGAAACAACTTTATTAATTAATATTTTTAGGTACCGGTGAATCACACAGCCGTTTATGGTAAATAAAATAAAAATGTATCCATATTATACTCGTACATTAACTGGCGTTTGGGCAGGATTGACGACTTCCAAATCTCTGCATAAAAAATAACTTTCAAATCTAAAAAAATTACAATAAAAAAGATGTATGCATTCTTAAGAGGAATTAAAAATAAAGAGAAATATAAAATAAAAAAATTAAGATTATTTAAATTTAATATGGCACTGGACACTAGATTTAATCAAATGCAATATGCGAGATAAGTGTGCAGAGATAATAACATCACAAGTGCGCTTTCCTCCGATCTATACATTGCTGGTCAGAAATTTTCTTATATTATAAGCGAGAAAGACAAAATTCTTAAGATACCATTAGGTATTCATTAAAATATAGATTTTTTTTCAATGATAATTTTATACACACGCAAATCTTTTTTGTATAGAGTGAACTTAATATAATTAAGTATTTAAAAAATTCGGATTTCCTTCCACTTGAAAAGATAAAATATATTTTGTAGTAAAATTATAAAATGATTAATGAAATGGATATCCAAGTATCTCCAATATTGATAGGGAAAGGGTGTAAAATATTAATCTTATTAATCCAAGAAAAGAATAATAACCTTCCATTGGAAAAAAGGACGAACTATGTAATTCATTATTGGACTTAATTTGGAGGACACGTATATGCTGCCAGTTTACACTTTATTTTCTCCGTAGATCTCATATATGCATATGTACTAGGCATGCAACTTCCTTGTAAATTTCGATCACCACCCCCACCACGTATATATCCATATCATTTGGTGTAATTACATTGTTGAAGGGAATTGGCCTGCACCTTTGTTGTTCTGTTGACCAAAAATAGAAACTAATACACTGTAACTGTCTACTCAATTAGTGTATTTTAAGAAGAATCGATGATACGATTGACAACAACAGAGGAGAGGCATGCAGAAATTCAAAGCTCACGAATAGAGCCAAATTAATTAGTAACAATTAATCGTAAAAGAGATATGTAGCAGTTTATTGGTAGCTCAATGCTAGTACTAATTAAGATTTGTACATAAAAATTAAATTAATACACAACTTTTTCAAAATAATAATGGTACCTAGGATAAATTAATTAGTTATCTGATAAAATATTAAATATTGATAATAAAATAAAGAACCATTAAATATTTAGTAATTTACTTCAACTTATGGTAATGATATATATAAGTAACATGTCAATTGCTAAAAAAAATACACGATATTAACAAACAATTTTATATAGATCAATGTTGGACTGTAAGGAGCGAGATGTTTCATGCATACTTATTCGAACTCAAAATTAGAATCTTGTCTTTGCATCATTGTCCAAATAAAAAAAATGTTTCGCACTATCAATTGTATCTATAAATGTCCCACTATAGTTTAATCTATTATCATCTTATAAATTAGTATTAGTATCAGGGAAACAAAAAATTCAAGATCATCACATGCTGCCACATGTTGCTATAGTAATCATGTGTTTCTATTTTATTTGTTCTGTGAACTTGTGTAGTGAGAATAAGAATGCAAATGAGTTTTTTCTTTTATTCAAAAATTAAGTATTATATTTTGATCCCCTATTATTATCACTTAAGTTTCTATACTAGGAACTGAATGAGAAAAATAGATTATTTTCAGGGACTTAAATTAAACTCTAAACAAATTTAAAGATTTTTTTTTTAATTTTAATGACAAACAAAATATAAATTCAAATACTAAATTTATCATTTACTCTTTATTTATTTCTCTTTCTCTTTTTCATCACCCATACAACTCAAAAACAAGATATATGTATTATTGTATTAAATTAGTCATCTAAAACTTTATCTACCAAAAATTGGTTAGATGAAAAGATTCACAGTAACATGTAAGGGGTTGATTCAGAATATATGTACCACAAACTCAACAATACTTATGTATGTATTTTTATGTTCATTCTTTTTCTTTTCTTCACTTTGAAGAATCCAAAACTACCCTGCTTCTCCATGTTCACATGAAAAAGTGAAAAAATATCGTTCAACATGAATAGAACAAGTTTTCAAACACCCTAAAAATCATGTGTGAGCATCAGTTATTTTCTTTAGCAATTAAATGATGAGTTTAATTCTAATAAACTTTCAGTAAAAAAAAAAAAATTGAACATCAATTAATTAAAAAATTGTTTTAAGTATAGTTTTTAAATAAATTATTGTAAAATTTTATTATATAAAAAAATCATAAATAGATAAATATGTAAATAATATATTTAAATTAAATGTTTAAATAGCTGACAAAAAATGGATTTTTCAATTAAAACACTTAATCGAAATCAGAAAGTAAAATTATACATTTTTTGTGCACCGTTCAAGACGACTTTTTTTTTTGTGGTTTTTTAATGACAAAGGGGCCACAGGCCCAAAAGGAAAGAAACTATAAGACATTTTTCTAGACATCTGATGACCAAGAGGCAAGAAGTATCACGTGTTGGAGGAATTAATCTTTTTTTTTTTTGTTAAATATTTATATGACACAGTTATCTGATAATTTGATGTTTATCTCTTATTCACTTAAAGTTATAAATTCTGACAAAATCATCCCTACTTTAATACTATTAAAAAAATGAAATATAAAATGTTTACATTAACAAAGATAATCAGTGGTCCAGCATCTCTGCAGCATATCTTCATTCATGTGTAAGTAACAGGACATGCGTCCATATATACTGGAAGGAGTCCCATATAAACTGACAAGCTAATCACCGAATCGGGTCCAAACAACCACATTATTATTCACTAGCATGGCAACAATTTGGTTTGCTCACGGAAGCTTCAAAAATTGAATAACCATTGAAGAACAACATTGTGGTACGCTAAGCAAAACAAACAGATTTTAATTAACTAAATACGTGATAAGAAGAAGCATTTTCCTTTCCTTTAATTATTAAAGGGAGTATTTTTAGGCCTTATTTCGATTCCTTGAACAAGAAGGCCACCTTTCCAATCACCACTCTTGATCTCATAAACACCCATTTCCACTTCCTTGTCCTCTTCTCCATCGTTGAAGAACTCTCCCAATTCCACCTCCAACCACTCATCTGCTCTCTCCTTTGGGTGCTGAAGATCTTCACAATTGTTATCTTCTACAGGGGCAAGGAAGCGTGCACGGTTGAATATCGATATCCCAATCCCAGCACGGCGAGGAACAATCTGGTACCTTAGCCTCCGTCCTCTTTCGGCGTCCAAGAATACGGTTCGCTTGCGAGTCTCACCGCCGGCGATTCCAATGGACACTTCCACTGACTTGTAATTGAACCCGTAGGCTCCAGAAGGGTTTGGCTTGAACACAAGGTATGCCCCATAAAATGTCTCCGGGGACAGCATCCCTGTGTTGATCCACCCCCGGATTTCCAACCAACACACACTCCTTAGCTCAGCCACCTCAGAAAACCTGCAATTCCATTTTAATTAAACTATGCTCTATCATGCACAAATAAGATACGTTCATCTTATAGGATATAGGATATGTAGTTGGATAATTAAGAAAGAAGGAAAACAGGAAAGATTACAGGTTCCACCCCTGCTAATAAAAACTAAAAATAAACATTTTGTATGATCATTCTAAATGAAACAAATTAAAGTATGGATTCTTTTATAGACTATGCTTAATCAAATAATTTAAGGATGTTGTGGTTATGATGTTGTTTTCCTATGAGAATTGAAATTTCATCTCATCGATCGAATAATGTAAGGCTTTATAACATGAATTGTGGAGGTAAAATTGCAAGAGTTAACAGTATACTAAATTCATATTTGAGAACAATATATATTAAAGTAGTATTGTAGTGGTTGAATCGATTGATTACCTAGCATCTGGAAGCGAAGTCCAGCGCCAATACCTGGGAGTGTCTCCCCATACAATGAAGAGATTCCTCGCTGATAACATGTAGCATTTCTTTCCGTATTCTTTATCCAGTTGAAAGCTCTGCATCAATACAATATTGCAAAATTAATCGACAACAGAGATAACAATGTATAAGACCCAACAATTAGTCTTATAGATACATAAGATAACTGGTTTGAAACAATCTTTTTTTTTTTATCGAAAAAGTAAATCATATAGCCTTACTTAAACGCTCCTTTCTTAAAAAGAGATAAGAGGAATATTTGTTTAGGTACCTTTTTACCATCGTCTATGAGGAGCGGTTTTTGGCAGAGATAGAGATAGAGGTCCTTCTTAGAAGGAAGAGATAAGGAGGAAAGTATGGTGTGGAAATCTGAAGGCAAAAACTTGTTCCAGACAGCGTCGGATTCAGCGGCGGATCTGAAAGTGGAAGAAACCAAAGAGAGCCTACACAGATCCCGAGGAGATGTGAAGGAGAGAATGTTTGCTATGCAACCTTCGGGGAGATTGCTCAAGCCTACGGCAACGCCTTCTGCCATTGTAACAATAATAAGATAACATAAGCAATTGAAGGAGGAGTGAGGGTATATAAGGGCAGAGAGAGGGAAGCTTAGCGGTTAAGCTTCTGCTGTTGTCACGCATATCTGCCACACTATTTGTTTCAATTAAAGTAAGCAACAAACATAGCAATAGCAGAGATGGATAGTGCTTAAGGATGTTTAACTTCATCATCGGATTTCTACATCTGTACATGTCGCGTCAACCGTCTCTTTCATTTTTAAATTTTTTTTATTATAAAAGCCCATTTCCAATTCCATCTCATCGCACCGAATTAGGAAATAATAAAGGTTACATTACTTTTCTATCCTTCTTTTATTTTAAATTTTAAATTAATCGATTTGGTATTTATTTTTTTTAAAATGTTTAATTTACACTTCTACTTTTCAAAAATATATATATTTAATGTTAACCTTTGACAAAATTAAGATTTTAATGGTTATGTTATTAACCGTGTAAAATAATTTTATATGAACAGTCAATCTAAAATCATTATAAATATTATTATTAAAATAATTATCATAAAAATAAATAAATTTACATTGCATGATAATTCTTAATTAATATAAAATTATTTTACACTTTTTAATTTTAAATAGTCAAGAACATAACAAGGATTTTGAAATTGTCATTGTAATAACTTTATTTATTAAAATTTTAAAAATTACATTAATAATGTTTACTTATATAGTGTTATTAATTTTAATATTTTAAACTCTTAAATATTTAAAAATTATAACATTATATGCTATTTTTTAAGGGCTTAGGATTTTTCAGACATGGCTTTCCTAAAGCCCAAGCAATGTTAATGAGAGACTAGGGCAAAACTATCAATAGGAGCTATATTTTTTAGTTAATTAGTATTTGAGGGTCATTTTGAATTAATACAAAAAAGGGAGTAAGTGGTAACATTTTCTATTTATGAATTAAAAGTCGTAATCAATATTATTACTTATAATTTTTTATTTTTTTAATTGAAATCATAAAATAATTTACAATTTCAATTAATTTAAAAAAAATACGACTTTAAAATCTAGGAAATTTTTTATTTTTTTAATTGAACTCGTAAAATATTTTACAATTTCACTTAAAATTCTTTTTTTACTTTACTACTCTAAAGGCGTAATTTTTTTTTTACTTTATGACTTTGAAGCCGTAAAGTGTTTTTTATTTACATTAAAAAATGGTAATTTTTTTTAAATTGTAAATCATTTTTAATTTAATTATTTAATTAATAAATGTATTTTTTAGTTTTAT
>PYAF01004133.1:0-43134 GCA_007407185.1 Glycine tomentella | reverse complement strand
AAATTCTTTTAATTAATATAAAAATATTTTTATATAGTTTATTTATTTATTTCCACTCATCCAATATGCGACGAGAATTTTTTTTTTTTTTTTACTGAATAAAAGCGAAGATAATTTTCTCTACTTTTTTTATTTCCATATTTGCTATGTTTTTTCTTTCTTTAGTTTACTCTAAATCCAAATAAAGCAAAGGAGATAGAAAGAATATATATTTTTTTTAATAAATCCGTAAAGATATAGTCTCACATTAACCAAAATGTGTGATATGCTCATGTAATTAAAATGGTGCAAGTCAAAATATGACCTTAATTAACCAAATGAAAACAAAGGAAATGGCTGGATGCCATCGATGATGTATGGCCAGGAAGATATAATTACATTTTAATTTAACTGATTTTAACCCATAAACTGGAATTTTAATTCCACAATTTTTGGAATCCATCTAAAACGACACCTCATGATCAAGTCCCCTCAAATGCCCCCCCTTTTCTCTCCGAGGCATATGAGGAAAATAACCTCGTCGTTTTTTGCATGTCTCCAAGCTAGCATGGCTTCCTCTTCTTTTCATCTTTTTCTGTTAATCTCTTTGCCGTTCTTGTAGGCTCTGCTTCCCTTCCGAGGGGGTCCTTCAACGTCATTTGAGGGACCCTCGTCCTTTTTTGCTAATTCTTATTAATTAATTTAACCATATAGATTATGAAAGAGATCATTTTTTTTGCATTGTTTCTGGATGGAAATACTGTTTAGAACGAAGAATTCATAATTATCATTTACAAATTTCTTCAACCACAAGTTCTTGGAGGTTGTTTATTTGATATACACATACATCGTAAGAGGCTAGAAGCATGAACTGCTTCCCTTGTTGTGGCCCTAAAAAAAGCAATGGCAAGAGGGAGCATGGCTCTCCACCCCCAGAACTTGTTACAGCAAAAAATCCAGGTAATTATGTGTGGTTTTTTTTGTTTTGTTTTATTTAGTTAGTTGGTTTTGCGGCATTTTTATTTTATTTTAAACTCAGACCTATATATAATTCATAGTAAAAATTGCTTGATTGATATATAGAGATAAAATGGAAGCTTAACATATATATATATATATATATATATATATCATAGCAATTTTAATTTATTGGGGAGTATTGGTTTGCATGGCTTAAAACATTGCGGTACGTGGATCCATTGGGTCCATTGACATGCAGATATGAAGAAACAAAAAGCAGACGAGCAAAACCAAGCTGAGCATGCCAATATTCAGGCACAGGCTTTCAGTTTCCGTGAGATAGCAACAGCAACAAAGAATTTCCGTCAGGAATGCCTGATTGATGAAGGAGGTTTCGGCAGAATCTACAAAGGGATTGTTCCTTCCACCGGCCAGGTCATAAGGCTTTTAGTTTATTTTTTTTAAAATAATTTAAAGTGTAGAAAAAGAAAGTAGATAAAAAAATTATCTATTTCTTTTGTTTATGTTTTTCACTCAATTTGTTAAGTTTTGTATGGATCCCTCCAGCTTGTGGCCGTGAAGCAACTCGACCGAAATGGGATCCAAAGCAGTAAGGAATTTCTGGCTGAGGTTGCGGAGCTAAGTCTCTTGCACCATGAAAATCTGGTCAATCTCATTGGTTATTGTGCTGATGGAGATCAACGTCTTTTGGTCTACGAGTTATTTGCTTCGCGTACTCTAGAAAACCGTCTTTTTGGTAAGAGAAATCTTAAAATTCAGAATTTTTAACCTCACTATTTACTTTAATTTATTAAAAAAATTACAAAATGTTATCGACATTACGTGTTACTCCGTTATTTAACAATAATCACTCAATTTTATAATTTATACAACAAATTTATTAATAATAAAAAATATATTAAAAAAATTATTACATAATCAAAGATGATATAATCTCACACTCCTCCATATTATTAAAATAAAAAATATAATTACGTGTGACTTAAAGATTGAGATGCAGTAATTTTTGGTCGAGAGAATTTTGTTAACCTTCCTCTTTTCATTATTACCTTCCCTTCCTTATACATAATATTTCATCAAATTTTGATTTAGATATACATAATATTATACAATTCTACCTTGTTCTTTATTAGTTTTGGTTAATATATAGCTAAAAAATAGGACTCTTGTGTGGCAGAGAAAAAAGCGGATGAAAGTCCATTAAATTGGTTTGACAGAATGAAAATAGTAGCGGCTGCTTCTAAAGGACTAGAGTACTTGCATGAGACTTCGAACCCCCCGGTTATATTCCGGGACTTGAAAGCGTCGAGCATCTTGGTGGACAGTGATCTCCGTGCAAAACTATGTGATGTTGGCATGGCCAAGCTTTCTGGTGGAGACAAGATGAACAATGGACCTCCAAGACTTATGGGTACCTATGGTCACTGTGCTCCCGAGTATGTAAAAGCTGGTCAATTCACCTTGAAATCAGATGTATACAGTTTTGGAGTTGTCTTGCTGGAGCTCATAACTGGACGAAGAGCCATTGACACCACCAGGCCAAACGAAGAGCAAAATCTTGTTTCATGGGTAAAATACTATTATCAACCTCTTTAATTTGGATGTTGTTTATGAGAATGATGCATGATAGTAGTTATAATTAAGGAAAAGATGTATCTTAAATTCTCAATTTTCAGTTAAAATAGGTATTAATTGTTACTTTTAAAAGAATGACTTTCGTTTTCTTAATTTTTATAATTGCTCAATTTTGCCCCTCTCCTTTATTATCCTAAGTTTCACGAAGAAGACATTCACTAATTATCCAAAATTAAAGGACCGAAATTATGGTTTATAAAGTATGGAGACTAGTCAAGAAGATTTAGTTCAATTGGTTGAATATACTTCATAGATTATTATAAACTCTAATACATTCTCACACATACAAAAAATTATGAAGACTAAAATCAATTTTGAATCTTTTGACTGGAAATTAAAACAAAAATAAAACACATTTGGACCTTACAATTTATAGGAAAAAACTTATTTACAATTTTTTAGATGTTGTTTGTACAGTTTTTTTTTTTTTTTTTTTTATGAGAATTGGAGTTTCCCTTTGGTAATGTACATAATTATTTAATCAAATCTTTATTATGCGGATTATTGAGGTGCAACTCAATTTTGACATGAAAACATTACAAACATTATCCCATGAAATTTTATCCAAGTTCTGTCATCCAATGTCCAATAGCTTCCTTGATTCACGAGCATGTGTTTTTGATGTATCATGTATCAATTAATGTCCATCATCTGATAAATTTGCTTTTGTGACGGTGCAGGCAACACCCTTATTCAGGGACCCCAAGAGATATCCAGAGATGGCAGATCCACTTCTCAATAAGAACTTCCCAGAAAAAGATCTGAATCAAGTTGTTGCAATAGCATCCATGTGCTTACAGGAGGAACCAGAATCTCGTCCTTTGATCAGTGACGTTGTAACTGCTCTAAGTTTCCTTTCCGCGCCTTCTCCTCCTCCTGCTCATGCTCCTGTCCCCAAAAAGAGTGATGTTGCTGAAAGCGAAAGGGAAAGTGATAGCGAGGGCGAAAATGAGAGCGGAAGCGAAGCAATATCTAGCAAGGGAAGCTGCAGATCATCGGTGGATAAAAGTCAACATGATTATTCTGATAGCAGCCATTTTCCACCAGTGGTTTCCTCTAAACCAAGCCGCAAAAGCAGCACCAGATCACGTAAAGGAAAACACAGTTCAGAATCAGGAGATGGAGTAAGCATTTCTTCCATCAGCAGCAAGAGCAGTAGGAAATCTCGCGGTGATTTAAGCCAAAAGAGCAGCAGAAAGGCTTCAGTGAAAGATTTAAGCCAGAAGAGCAGCAAAAAATCTTCTGTGGGAGATTTAAGCCAGCAGAAGAGCAGCAAAAAATCCTCTGTGGAAGATTTAAGCCAGCATAAGAGCAGCAGAAAGTCTTCTAGCACCAAAGACTTAAGCCAGAAGAGCAGCAGAAAATCTTCCATCAGAAAACCTTCTAGCAGAGTTTTGAGCCACAAGAGCAGCGTTGCATCGGAGGATGGAAGCATTTCCTCAAGCTGTCATAGCAGCAGTGTGGGATCAGAGGATGAAGGGTTTCGGTCAGAGCGTAGCAGCATGAGGCTATCACAAGGAAGTTATCACTCAGGACCCTATGGCAGCAGAAGTACAGAGGATGAGAGCATGAATTTATTAGACCGTGCAACCAGCATTGGATCTGATGAGGATAGTGGTCACCCTTTTGACCAAACAAGCAGCAGTGGAGGATCGAGTGTTTACTCGCGATAACTAAACTTTTCAACCTCTGCTTAATTGTGCCACTTGTGATAATGATGAACATGCATGCATGCTCATTCTTTGACATGTTGCTTTGTATTTTTGTGACATATTGTGGATACAATATGTGGGATTCTTTTAAAAACTGTTACTTGAATATCAAGCGTCCTTAATATTTATCTGTTTTGTTTAGTATGCCGCGTGTATATTTATTCTTTCTCTACCTTTTGTTCAACAACTAGAGTGAAGCTCATCGTGAATTTCCTTCGAGGAATTGTTGCTATTGTTGGAAGTGTATATCAAAACTGCAAACTCTAAATGTTACTATCATTTATCAATATTGTTTGTTATAATTAATGTTGTTTGTTATAAAAGTTGTGAAGAGAGTTGTAAATGAAAGATAAATTGTTGAAAAAATAATTTTGATTACTTTGAGTAAATGAAACTAGATTTAAATTCTTTAAGAAAGATTTTGAATTCAAATTTTATAGAAAAACGTTAAATATAAAGCAGATATTTAATTAAAAATTGTATTATATAAAGCAGATATAAAGCAGATAGTTAACCATTGCTCCCTATCGAAATATTAGCCTCAAAGTTATGTACGTGGAAAAATCTTATCAAAGACGAAAGAAAAACGTTAAATATAAAGCAGATATTTAATTAAAAATTGTATTATATAGCCATACATATAGTTATTTAACCTCTGAGGCTCTGACAGTAATTATATATCTCATGAATGCTTTAATAATAAGATTTTATTTATTAAAAAAATGAAAGTCAGCCAAAAAAGAAGAAGCTAGAACGAGAATAAGAAGTATCGAGTGTTGTTGTTTTCAGTCCAATGCCATGCATGGTGTCTCAAATCCGTAAGTATTGTCGTAAGACGAATTCATCGGGTATTATCTTCATGTCTTTTAATATTTTTTTTGTAGGATTTTGAAATTAATTACACGTGTTTAAAAGAGTGTACGTGTGAGAGAGCATTTCTAAAAAAATATATGATTTGGGGCATCACACGTAATGCTTACAAAAGTCGTCACACACCTTTAGGTGACGATCACTTGGTCAGAATTCTGCTTTTTAATAATGCAGTGTATTATTGAAGCAAAACGAAGAGATTATGGCATAACGTGGAAGAGAGAGTTATTTTTGCATTATGTATATGACCATGTTGTCAAAGTTGGTTTTTGTTTTGGAGTGAAAGGGTCCCCCATTCCCCATGATCCTATATTACATTCCGATTATTATGATATTCCAAAAGTATTATAGATGTAACAATCATATTTAAAATTATATCTCATTTTTTTTACTAATAATTAGTTTGAATTAGTTTTTTACAATATTATTTTCAAAACTATTTAAATATTTATTTTATTTAACTATGTATCAATTTTTATAAAATAATTTTACTAAAATTTAAGTAAAAGAAACGTGCCTTGTAGTCTTTACTTAAAACAATACAATAATCAATTAATCTAGTAACTTTTACTTCATTGTGCACAACTTTTTTTTCTTTCTTTTCATTGAATAAGAACACCTCCAACCATGGTGATTGGGTAAAGTGATTTTGTTAAGCGTTTGTGTTTAATAAGAGTTGTCTGTCTATTTGCGGATGTGTTTAGCAAGTTTTGGTTGATGATAGTATTGGTTTTTTTTATTTGTTAAGTATTTTTTTTACATTGTGAACAAACTGTACTTACAAACTTGATAAAATTCAAATAAAATGTAAATTATAAAATTGTGATTTACTTAATACTGGACTTTTGAATGATTTATACCACTTTAGCTGAATATCCTAAAATATTGCACACTAATCTATCTGTTTTAGTGTCTGCATGCTAAAACATTGGAATAAATTCTTCTTGTTGCAAATCATGTCAACAAGAATTGTTAAAAATATATTGAAAATTATATATAATACTAAGATTGTAATAATCTTTTCAATAAAACTTTTATTGTAATTTTTTAATCAATTTGAATTCAATTTTAAAACAAGTAAATCCTTGTAATTTTTTCTACAGAAAACAAACAAACAAACAAACACCCTTGTTTGTTCCAAGAAATGAAAGGTACAAAACAAGGGCTGGCTAATTGACTTCACGAATTGGTGTTAAAGGATGAGATCCAGCATTCCCTGAATGAAATCCATTCAATGTTCTCCTGGGCCCATTAAAAAAGTTAGCCAAACTTATATTATTATTATTATTATTATTATATATATATTGGCTGTGGCTGAGTTTGGCACATAGACACAGAGATGGGCACATGGCACAGGCATTTTGAAGTGCAATAAGTAAGAGCAGAAGACAGAGTCAACAGTGACAGTTTGGCAGCAGCCATAAACATTCAAATTCCAAGCTTTTTCAGATTGGTCATACTCTCCACAGTAACATATACCCACTTTTCTGTAACAGTTGCTCGGTTACTAAATGCCCCAGTTCTAGCCATAAGCATGGACATGGAGGGTCCCTATCCCATACCTGTACTTTGCTGCTTCCTCATTCAATTGGCCGCTTCATTCAACATCAACCACCACACCACACTTTGCAAAAGCAAAAGTAATTAAGTAACAAACAACAACCATCTTCATTTCACCCTTTATTTTAACTTATTATTTACACTACAAAATATTAAAATGTCTGTAGAAACTGATTCATGGTAAAAAAAAAAAAAAAAAGTGTGACGGCAGTGGCACCCTGCACTGCACTACCTGCTTCTGCCACCGTTCATTCTCTGTCATAATCATAATTCAACCGTGTAAAAAGGCTTTTACCATCCCACTCCCTCCCCTTGTCTTCTCACTTTTCAGGCTCTAAACCCCTTCCCCTCTTTCTCTAACCTTTTTGCTCCCAATTTTGTTTGTGGCTTCGATTTCACAGCTGAACAAAATGGATGTAAGCTTATTTAGTTGGGGTTCCTTTTTAATCACTTCTCTGTGCAGCAGGGAATCATATTCATATATAGTTATTAACTAATGATTGTGTTTTTTATGATGTAGGATTGGAAGAGAGACGAACACATTCCAGCGTTTGGGAACTGGGATTTCACCAATGAGTTTCCAATCACTCGTTATTTCGAGTGTGCCACACAGGCCCGTCTTCATAACAAGCTCGTCCTCTCCGAAATCATATCAAACAGGTTCTCTTAATTTCATGCATGATGATCATACGAGGGCATTTAAGATTAACTTTTTAAAAAAATGGTTTCAATTTGCAATGGTCATGGTTCATGATGCAAGAACATATGTAATTTGTTTCAATTCCCACGTTTTTTTGATTGTGAGTGTAGAAAACGAGGAACAAGCAGAGGCGGTGCCGGCATGTTGATGGTAATGATAACAAAGGAAAAGCGTACGACGTAAGGGAACAGCAGAGGAAGCCAAGTAGAATAAGCAAGCAGGTGCAACAACACGACACCGTTCCACGAACTCCCAAACCTGTTGACGAAGATCTCTATAAGATCCCTCCCGAACTCCTCCACACCACCAACAAACGGGTACCTCGCTCACCAAACTTTTCTTTTTGCTATTTATTTATTTATTGATTTCTAATGATATATAGTGTACTATATTTGTTTGCGTTTTATATCCCATTTATATGGCAAAAATTTTAATTTCTTGACCTAATTTATGGATTTGTAGAAGAAAATGATGGGGTTCATTTCCAAGTGTCTTGTACTGCTTGTGTGTCATGAGCATTGCTAAGCTGAAACAGTGAAACTCCTATCCAAGATCAATCTATAACGCCGTCATTCGAGAAGGAGTTTTTCGAGAGGGAACGAGTGTGTTTAATTTTAATAATGCTGACAGTGATGTGTCCAGCTAAATACAGGGTTTAGATGTCGAACATGAATGAATGCATTTTGCTTTTTATTGGCCATGGTTTCCTTTATCCAGGTCAAATCAGTTTATATACGATATCCTCCTTCTAATAATACTGTTTGTTTGTAAGTGGAGTGAATGTAAATGTCCGAATGTCTAACGTTAATTAATAGTCAAGACAAGTGTGTCTCTTTTTTGGAATCATACGCTTGGCACTTTGGTGGGATTTTCAATCCATTGTCACTTTCAGTAATTAAGCAAACATCTTTTCTTAGCCAAGACAACAGGAATGGATGTAATATGAGATATAATAGGATTATATTTTTTTATGAATATTTTACTCCATTACTTGGCAATATATATTTTAAAATATAATACAATATTAGTAATAAAATATATAATATGAAAAAGAAAAACTGAAACTAAAAAAAGGAGAAGAAAAACTCCTTCAAAAAAAAAAAAAACTTAAATAGAAACGAATTGTTAGGCCGAGCTCACTCTGCCATATATTGAGTGGGTGGCATCTGCAAAAATTGGTCGAAGGTGATTTGGATTTGGAATGCAAACGAGCAGAGTTTTGCATCGGGTGGTTATTTCGGATTGTAGTTACATACCAAAACTTAATTAATCTTAATTGCATCTTTTAAAATTTGATTAAATTATCTATCATTTAACTATATAATTTTTTTAATAATTAAACTGATACAAGACAAGTGTTTATATTGAATAAATAATAAAATCATAAATATTATATTAACTTATTTCACCCTTTTTTTGGTATATTAATTTCACCATGTTTAATACAAAGTGGCAGTACTAAAGATTGAGATTTCTATCAAAAGAAAAAAAAAGATTGAGATTTTGTACTTGAAGATATGGACTACAAGTTAGAGGAAAAGCTATATAGTCAAAGATAAAAGCCTAAAAAAGAGCTGCAAGGAAAAGGAAAAATGGACGCAATAACTGAAGGTACTTTTTAATTACTGACTTTTTTTTTTTTAACCTTGCACGAAAAATAAAACGTTTTTCTTTATTAATATTGACGAACTAATCAGATTAAAAAAATCAATCAATTCGCATAAAAAAAAAAAAACTACAAATCAATTGTCTTTGTATTCTTGGGCCTTGATATACTTTTCGGCCTTGGCAAGCATGTTCAGAAGACAAATCTGATTATTTGCTGGACTGGTTTTCAGCCCCTGGCAAAATTCGAAGCCCGAAATTGTTAACATATAGTAGGTGGTTGTTTTCTGCGTTCCCCTTTTTCCAATGGCACTCTTCTTTATTTTTTAATTATTATCTTAAATAAAACTGATTTTATTAAATTCTTTCAAAAATTTAATTTTGACAGTGATTTAATCTTCCTTCTAATTTTTTAGTTCTGAAATGTATAAAACACTCTCATAGAAATGAATTTCAGAAGAGTATTTACATTTTGAAATTAAAGTTTTAGAAAAAAAATTAAACATTGAAGTATTCTGAAACTGCAAGTATATTACAAGTCACTCCCATAATTAAATTTCAGAAAATTAAAATCATTTGAGTAATACAAATTAAATTTTGAAACAACGAAAAAAAGGTGATGTAATCAGCAAAAATGGTGATATAAAATAGCAGGCTTGTACACTTATGCTGAAAAATTGTCGACAAGGTTTCATAAATGGATATAGTTGAACAAAAAAAAAGTGGTAAGTAAGAATACAAAATAGTATAAACGGAAATAAATGATCATCATGAATGGTATATTAGTTTGACAAAAAGAATTATGTATAGACACATTTTACATACAGTAGTACAAAGATTTAATATTCCATATTTTGAAGTATTTTACAGTACTTTTTTTCACTTTTTTTTCTTTCTTACTTGATTGTAATCATTTATTATATATAAATTGTAATAGAAACCAATGGGGGCTTGGGTGAACTAGTCTCTCATAATGTAACAAATTAAGGTTTAAATTACTACTTAAAGAGATATACATGTTTGGTTTGAGTGTAGCTCAAACATAATTTTCTGGGAAAGATGATGCATGTGAAAAAAAAATTATTATAGAAATAAAAATTTTCTTCTTCTCGTGCTATATCTTCTTGTCGGATATAACCGTAAGGTGAAAAGTGACTCCATCACGAAGATTCTTTAGTTTCCTTATTTGGCCATGAAAATAGTGGATTACTATGCATCGTTGCTTATTGTTTACTTTCGAACCAGAGGTAGAGCCCAAGAAAAAAGTCAAAACACTTTTTGGAGAGTGTTCTGTTCTGTGCTTTATTATATATAGTGCCCACGAGAAGGACCTTGAATTGATAATTCATTCCTCTGCATCTGAATTTGTCTGGTTTATAACTTCCTTCTTCACCAATTATACATGTCTGGTTTTTTACTTGACATTCTTCTCGAATTTTGATAATCCACCGAAAGCCTAAACTAGTAAGTAAAAATAGAAAGACATTTTGTGGTCCTTGGTCTCGGATGTAACTGCGTGAGCTAGGGCACAACGACTCGCCAAAACCTTTAGCAACTTAAACATAATCCAATAATTAGAATTGGTCGAATGATTATTAATATTTATTACAGCTGATGAATCAAACTAAAGCTCAAGGTAGGATCGATGAACCCTGTTATATATTTTGGATAACCCTAAAAAAAAAAAAAAACAAAATATATGGCAACCGTACCAACGCATGCATTATCTGAGCTGATGAGTACTCTCTACTTGGCACTTATTTTTAATCACTAACCAAGTTAACTAATAAGCATATCTCAGTATATAATAATTGTACTTGTCCCGTCCAGTAACTATCGTGGTCCAGTCTAACCTAGTAAGTATTGAGGTGAGGGATGACCCTATATATTTATCTGAGTATAGCGTTATCTCATTTGTGAGAAATACCCATCGGTTCGGGTAAGGTAATGTTATTGGATTTCTTATATTTCAAACATCTCTATACATCAAACACTTTATAAAAAAATGTTCTTAATTTTTCTGTCCCTCTTTTTTGGTCACATCTCATCAGTATTTTTTTTTTCTTCTTTTTATCACTCTCAAGGTGTAAATTGATTTTGCTTGATTAAAGAAACACTTTTTTCCTAGTTATTGTACGAAATAATTTTTCATATTTCTCAATCATTACTTTTTTTTTCTCTTCAGCATTATTAATGCTCCACAATATACTAGGCTTGTGGATGCTTGAAGACATATTATCAGCTAGGAAAATAATATTTCACTTCCTTTATTATGGATAAGTCCTACCATGCCTTTTCACACGTTAATTAATTTCTGAAAAGCTCCGTTCATGACCACGAATGGCGAGTTGCATCTCACACTGAGCACACCGCCAAACAGTTGTTACAGATCGCGATAATATAACCGGTGGTGAAGAAAGTTTTTTTTGATCCGTACCGGTGAAGAATGTTTTTACTTCTCTGCATTGATATTGCAAAAGCTTTGTGTGTATCGATAAGACTGAGTAAACTCTTATTTTGAACATTTTATCACAAAATATTTTTTTTCAAAATTAAATACATCGTCAAAGTAAATTTCAAAAGTGCATTTTATCGCCATTTTTATTTTTTTAAAATACTTAGTATACAATATTTTTTGTCCGTTTTCTAAAATACCTGTGTTTTCTTTTTCCCTTAAGATATCCAACAAGAAGGGAACATCACCATGGTTCACCAATGCTTCAACAGCCTTGGGATGTGTAGACAGAAGTGCTAGCAGTGCCAACAGCTCATCAACTAAAGCATGGTCAACGATCTTTCTGAGAATAACTTGTACTGAACCTTCCCTTACTGTTCTCCCTTTGTTTTCATGCGCGTAGCATAGTTTGAACAGTGCTGAAGTAGCATCTTTCATAGCTGGTGGGTTACCCTCTTCTAATAAATCCACCAAGTATTGGATAACTCCAGATTTTCCAATTCTGTGATTGTTTGCATCAAGAGCTGACATTGCGAAAATTGCTGCAGCTGCATTGCTTCTCCTTCTCGTTTGAACTATTCCTCTGATTTAAGCGATTCTATAAGAAGTGAAATGACTTTTTCGTCCTCTGCAAAGACCCTCTTGTTGTCATCGTGAATTGAAAGATTAAGAAGAGTTGGAGCTCGGAGTACACACAAGCCTTGCCGGGTGATAAGAGTGTTCGAAAAGCTGGCATTTGCTTTATTAACTGTCAAAGCTCTTTTTGTTAAGAGACATCAACATGTGTTTTTTAGAGTTTTTTTTATTAAAAATATAAAGTTTTTTCTAATAAAGAAGTTTTCATAAACACTTTTAACTTTATATATATATATATATATATATATATATATATATATATATATATATAGGCTTAGAGAGTGATAGCGTAGCTTGTAGAGTAATGAACGCAAACGGAGTCTGAGCCTCGGTTAGTTGTTCGTCGTGAACGTCCCAAACGGGCTTTGGTAGTTCAAGTCCGTGGTCCACCACTGTGAAATCATGTTTTGGAGCAAGCAATTAGGGGTGAGGGTGGAGTCTGAGGGCATATTCTGTGGACCTCATTCAGCCACCTCTGAATGAATGGCCGATCAAAAGTCTGCACCATTTATCAACATACATTAATTTAATAGTACAAATGTACAATGAGGACCAAGTAACACCATCATGTGAATAATCTTTTAGGCAATAATTAAAACCACATCCTATAACAACAACTACTTCTCAATCTTCATTCTCCAAACAAGAAGCATTCAAAAAAATCCAAATAAATGTGTTATTCATGGTGCATCAAATAATACACTGGGACAAAAAAGTTGTCTAATAACTCAAGGATTTGTGTTATATTGTTCTTGTGTTGTATCGGTGTACATCAAACGAACCTATAGAGTGTGATCAAATTCTATTAAGATAACAAACTATTATTACTATATATAATACCCATGATTTTTTGGATACTTTATTCTAAACACCTCATTTAACTAACACATAATTTTTTTTTCTCGATTTCTGTTTCTATTACATAATAGTATCAATTATCACCCCTGTATTTTTTCTCTCTTTTATCTCTTTAATTTCTTACTAAATGTCAAATAGATTTTTGGGTATATTAAAAATTCCCTTTTATTGTTATTGTTAGAACATATTAAAAATGTAATGATTGATAGACAGTTCTCTACACTGAACACTCCAGTAACACTTTCTTTTTCTTTTTATCTAATGAGAACATCATATATATGCTACTAGTATATCATATACTTATATCAAATAGTTTCTTGCTACCCACCAATCACTTTTTATGTTGAAACCTTACGCAAGGATGAAAGAATTGATCTTTATTATTAGAAGGGAAAGAGAGAGAAGTAAACCTGTCCAGTGGCCAAGATAACAGGATCTGTCATCAAGTTTCCAGAGAGGGGGCATCGAAAGTGTGGAGGAACAGTTACATTGTCCAAGTTGCGATAGAGAGAGGTGGTGCATTTCAAATCCTTGAGAGCAGAAAGAGCATCCATGGCCTCATCCGCGGCGCGTACGGTGTAATCATCACTCTCCACGATAGTCTTCGCTAATTCCCGCAACATGTCTTTGAGGGCAAGTACTTGCTCCTCGGTCGCCATTGCAGAACAAGAACTGCCACGTTCACGCGCGCCTTTCCCCTTCTATGAAATTGTTGTGAGGTTTTGACGAAGATGAGAGTGAGTGGGTGTTGACGAATCTTGATAACAGAATTTGTCTGCGGAGTGCAGAGGCGAAGAGTGTATTAAAGCCACCCAATAAGGGTGTGTCAGTCTGACTCTATGGTGTTTATGTGTTCAGTGCAAGAGTCCCGTCCACGGGCCATGCACTTTCCACTCATATCACCAATGAACCATATTAAAAATATATATATAAAGTGCACTATTTTTCTTTTCTTTTTTAGTAAGAAACTCGAGGGAGGTTTTGACTATAGTTGAGTTGGCGACTACTATTTAAGTCATTAGGTTGAAAATTTAGGTTTCTAAATGTTGTTTGAGTTCCATGTCTTGAATTTTTGTGTGATGATCCTTGATTGTGCTATATTAGTTTAGTATCATTTTTTTTTGTAATTTCTTTGATTTTATTTATATGAACTAGTTATTGCCTGTATTATTTGACAGTTCAATTCACATTAAAAAACATTTAAACATAAATTCATGTAAAAATGAAATAAATAAAATGACACATTTTTTTTTATTAATAATGTATTTTTCAATTTAGATTGTAGCTGTTTTACTCAAACTTTTGAGGATGATCAAATGTTTCGCATAGGGTGGAATCAATGGTTGTTGCCAGGAGGTTTTCAACGTCGCGGTGGACTTAGGAAGTGTAAGAGATTTACTATGTACAAAGACTCTAAAATCAAGTTAGTGAAAGAATAAAGTCAAGACGTAGGGATTAGAATGAATGTGTAACTCAGTGTTAAATTTGAAGTATTTGTATGCTATTATGTTAATCAACCTACAATTTGATGGGGAATGCAGCTTCAACGTCCTTAACTATTTTCAAAATATTCAAAAGGATGTTATAAAGTCGTTAGGTAGTTAAATTCCGTTGAAGAACATTTATCTATTGTACATGCTTAGTAGTCAAAGTGGCCTCCATTAAAAGCTTAAACGTTAAGTTTACTTGTTTTCTAACCTCAAGAGTTAAAAATACTTTATGTGCATATATATATATATATATATATATATACACACACACGTGAACGTCCATACTTAATTTTAGTATTATTAAAATTAGATTTGAAAACTTTTATTTCAAAAGACTTGTATTAGGCTAAAATTTCCGTCCCAAGTTAACAAAAGTTGCGGTTATTTACTTATACTAAGTATATTTTTAAAAGCAAACCAGATTTCAATTTATTGTACCCAAACTTGTTTGTACTGATTAACAGGCTAAAAAGTAATCAGAATAAACAGTCAGGGGATAGTTTCTCAGTTCCTTTATTATCCCAAACCAATTGTGTAGCCTTGCGCTGAAGTGAGATATTATTCCACAAAATTGTACTGCATTGCAATTTAATGCCAGTTTTTTTTATTTTTTATTTTTATTTTGTGTTCCTACGTTTTCTTTATGTGGAATGCCCGATTAATTTAAATATACAACTCAGTAATCAAATTATTTCATGTTACTCTTTAAAAGTGATAGCAAAAACACAAATGGAAAACGAGTTTCCAATTTGCACAATTTTAAGAAAGTAAACCATACACTAGGCCAGGCTATAGCCTATAGTTGTCACACTTGTTTCCCTCCTTTTTGTATCTGGCATGAGCAAGGGTTTACGTTATCAGAACCTGACATCATTTCTGTTGAAGTCACTTCATCACAGCTGGACCTCTTCTACTAAACAAGGAAGAAACTAGTGAGCCAATTGAAGAATCTGTCGCTCTGAAGAAGCAAGCATTTAAAAAGAGCAGAAGAATTCAGGTAGAAATTGAATGATTCTGTTGTTTCAAGCCATTCTGAAATCAAAGCACACAATTGGACGAACCAAAAGCATTAATGCTCAATACATTTTCATACAATAAATAAAAGGCTAAATAATGACAAAGCTTGACCAACCTTCGCAAATTCTAGGCCAAGGTTAGGAGCAAGTGATTGGAAGAGATCACAACAAGGAAGTTGTTGATTCAAAATATACTTGGAAGTTAAAACACGTTCAAAAACAATCACTCCTAAGTGAGACAGACAGATATAAAATTCATTTCCAAAAAAAATGACATAATTTTCAGTTGCCTCTACAGTTGCTTCACCTTAATACCTAAAGCCTTTGTAAGATATCAAAACTATATATAATTGATCTAGTAGTAGTTAAATGATTCAATATCCAAAGTAAAGCATTATCCAAACTGTTTCATTTCTCCTAGCACACCACATGCATAACCATAATTGATTCAAAAACTATCTTTTTTTGTTAAGTAAAACAATCATAGAGTAAACTACAAAAATCTAGCGATGTAATAGATTCTAATGTGGTTGACATAATTGGTATTCTATTACTTATTCTCTAAGACACTAATAATATTAGTAACAACAACAACAACAATAATAAAATCACTCTAAGGAAAGCTTGTTTAGATGCACTTTCACAATCAAGGATACAAAGGAGGATACATTGATAAATCGCCAAAGCTTGATAAGTTATTACTGCAAAGTTATGCAAAGAAACCATGTTAACAGTAAACTTCACATTAAATTTATATACGTTTAACCTCCAAATAAGAAATATAACTAGCAAAACTTACCTAAAAGCCACAGCAGGTATAGTGTCTTCCCAGTTCTGACCAAGACAATGCTAATAACCTTCCTTGTGAAATTTATCTGACTTGATATATTTAGAGTCTGAGGAGATATCATCCTCACAGATAACAGGAGATTCTGAAGGATCATATCGATCTGAAAATGCATTATTGGGGAAAGAATCTGAAATATGACTCCTGTGAGTGTCCTTTTGCCATCCATCTCTGATTCTAGATGAGTTGTCGTGCTTCTTCCTATTTGAGTAGTAATCCTGTTTGTTATGATGACTACTATGCTCACGCGATCGACTATAACTTGAGTACCTTTCAGGGCTTATAGAACGACGGTCTCTATGATATTTTCCTTGGTCAGCATTTCGTTGATCTTCTCGATAATAATGGCACCTATGATGCTCATGTTTCTGTAATTTGTAATCTCTAGAAAATGCATCCTCCAGACTTTTGCTTTGATCCCAACAGTTAGAGTCTGATTGTTGCTCACTACAACGTGGGTTACTGATTGTAAGTGTAGGTGAGTTATTACAAATCTTTCTTGAACTATTAGCTTCCATAGGAATGTCATGGTGAGGAGGTTTAGATGGAAACAACCCACTCTTTCCAGACATCTTCACAGGGCTCTCAAAACCCCCAGCCTGCTTGATTTGGTCCATGAAATCCTCTATCATGTACCTCATTACCTTCAAGGAGGAATTTAAAATTAAGTATAAAATTAAATTACAATCACTTCAAATAATTGTGCTAAAATAGTGTTATAAGACATATAAGCCAAAACAGGTCTCCACCACCTCTGATACAATAGTAACACCAAGCCATCAACTAGGTGTGTGTTTGGATTGGTAGGGGCAAAATTGATTTTGAATGAAATTGATTATGAAGTAAATTAGAGAAAATCCACCATTATTTTTTCCATTAATATTGCTTCTACTAGAAGTGAGGGGCAAAATTAGACAAAATCCAACTAGAATTGATTTTGGTAGAAGTAGAAGCTACTCCTCCTACTTGCTTCAACTCCACAATGATTTTTTCCATAAAAATTCAAAATCAAGTTTGACCCACCTCACCATGCTTTACCATGATTTTTAAGACAATCCAAACACAAACCTAGAATAACTGATAATTACAAGATACTCAAGATTATTCAGCTTCAACGGAGCAATTGGAAAATGAAACCAGGACGAAGTATGTGAAGTTACCATGATTCAAGATATAAGTAGAAAATTTCAATAACTACAGCAGTACTTCTAACCTGTAAAGGTGATTGATTTGTTTTCTTGCCACGATAGGACATTCTTCGACGTTTGTAATCCCTTTCTTCAGCTAGCAACTCCTCTCGTGTTTTTTCTCTTGATGTTTCCTACAATTGATAGCAGATAGAAAATATGTAATTACAGGTAAAATAAAAGAAAATATAATATTCACTTCATGATCAGGATTCATTAGGGTGTGTTTGTATATGTGCTTAATTTTAACTAAAAAAGTGCAACCTTGTTTTCAGAAGCTTATATATGAAACCGTGAAAACAATTTTTTATTATTGTTTTCACTATTTCCTACATAAAGTTTGGAAAATATGAAATGAAGAAAAGATAGAAAATGTTTCCTCAGATCAAACAGCCCCTAACATAGCATGCCTTAGGCACAAACTTATAACAAATTGCTCTCATGCTATTGAATGCAGACCAAGTAAGGAAAACAAATAGAATGTGGATTGAGTCGTTTTCATTTTTGGGTAAACCTAGGGCATCTCCCTATCAAGAGACATTAACTAATCCCCTAAGATACCAAGATTCATTTAAGAAGTTGACCTCTCCTAACATAACATATGAGTAAACTAATTCCCTAATTAGTCATCTGTTTGGCATTTCAGTGCTATAAAGTATAAACAAGGAAGTGAAAGGAGTAAAACCCCATCTAGTTAGACAAATTAAAGAATCGCAACACAAGACCTTATTCTTCAGAAAATTATTATAGATTAAAACTACCTGGTTGGATGATTGTGGAAGATGAATACTATCATGATCAATTAGAGGTCTATAATCAGGACGCTTTGTCCGCTCTTCATTTGCTTTCTCAGACAAATAAGAATACTCAGCAACCCTAGAGAAATAAAGCTCCATGTATTCAGATTAAGCTCACAAAATTCCAAATCATTTGATCGTAAATGACCAAAGACACATTTCTGAAAGAAAATATACACAATTTAAAGAGTATATAAATACAACATACAGCTGATAGTTACTTGGCTGCTGAGAAAACCAAAATCCCTTAATTTTTTGTTCAAGCAAAGATCGCTCGTGCAGTGCCGCAACCGCCGCTGCAACTTGGGACACAGAAATCTTTCTATTCAGTATCCAATTTTTCTTTTCTCCACACTGAGCACCAGGTTTCGCTTCTCTGGGGTCTCCACTCTCCGTACCTAAATTTTGGGACTCTTGCTTTGAAGCAGCATTGTCCCCTAAAGGAAACAACAACAGAACCGAAGCACCAACCAGAATGCATTTTTTCACGAAATTAAGAACAAAAGCCTTTCCGTTAGCCGCACCGTAAAGAATCGAAACCTGAGACGCTAACCACGTCAAAGCCTGGTTCGTAACGGGGCAATCCACGAGCGAATTTTGGTTGTCCACGGAAACGACTGAAGCTTCTCTCAGAATTGACTTGAGGCACATACAGCACAGTAAAAATATATGGTGTTGCATAGCGGTATCAATAACGACGCCGTATCGAGGCGAATTCGCTATCATCCAGTCGGTTAAGTCACGGTCGTTGGCAATTCCGAGACCTGAAATTGCACGAAGAACGGAACTGGAGTAGGAAGCGGGAAAATCGTTCCAGCAGTCGAGTTCACGTGCGATGGAGAAGTACTGAGAGGGAAGAATGGGCGCGTAGAAAGACGCGCTCTCGGGGTTGGAGTGCGTATCTGTGTCCGAGCATTCGAGAGATAAAAAAGGGGGAAGGGTGAGGGAGGCGGTTCTGGTGAGGGAGTCCGCCTGGGAGAAAGAAACGACGGCGGGGCAATCGCGGTAGAAGAAGTTGGAGAGTGAATCGAGATAGAAAGAGAGTTGATCGGAGGGAGAATTGTGGAGGGTTTTGGGGTAAGTGAGAGAGGGGTTTAGATCGGGGAGAGGGCGCGGAGAGGAAGGGCAACGGAGGTGGTGAAGGAAAAGGGAGGGAGGGGGAAGGAGGTGGTGGGGATTGAAAGGGCATTGTATAAGGTTGGAGTTTAGGGTTGGCGGGGATGGTGTGAGGGTAAGAACATGGTTTGAGAGAGTGATTAGGTTGTTGAGGGACGTGAGGGTGGAAGAAAGACTAGAAGAGCTGGGAGATGGATTCATGGAAGCTCTTCACTTTCAGAAACTCAATCTAAGAAGAACGAACCCCCTAGAATCTAGATAGCCACCGCACCAACTCCTCCAAAATGCAACCAACCAACCAAGGAAGACCACCGCGCTATTCACCCCGCTCCAAGGACATGGATGCATATGTGAGAGATAGTGTTATTTTTGTGGGCTCTTGCTAAATACGCCTCCCTCCTATTTGCTAAGTCAGCCCCCCTTTTTCTAATTAAGATTGTTATTACCCATTATATCCTTTTTACCCTATTTCGACACCCCAGCATATTATTCTTTAAACTTCTTTCACACCCTATCTTTTTGTTATAGACAATTTTAATGGGTAATAACAATCGTGATTCCATTGTATTTTTTTTTTTTGCACCCCACTAGCACAACAAAAGTGTGCTTCCTTTGAACATATGGGTTTGTGAAAAATGTGCATAATGAAATCATGATTTTGTTGTGAAAGTGGGATTCAATTAAGCATGTATAATAGAAGTATGATTCTATTGCACAAGTGTATGATGAAAATCATACTTTCGTTGTACAATGCACATAAATTGTTAGATAACAAAATCTTTATTTCATTGTGTTACATGAGGGGCAAATTTGTAACACAATAAAATTATGATTTCACTATGTTACATAAATTCTTACACAACAGAATTGGCTTTCCAAAGACCTGAAAAAAATGAAATCATAATTTTGTTGTGCATATGAAAAAAAAAAATACCTTGCACAAGAAAAAGTTGTGTGAGGCAAGGAGTGAAGAGAGAGAAAGAGAAAATGAAGAAGGAATGAAAAAAGGGAAAGAAGAAAGAGTGATGGGTGGGAAAGGATGGTGCCAATTATTGGAAAAGGTATTTTGGTCTCTACAAGAATCTGGTAAGGATCAATAGCAATTTTGTTGAGACAATAACAAACCCAGTTACGTGAGATCTAGCTTGCATTCTCATATATGGCCCCAAAACATTTCGCCCTAAATAACTTCAAGAACAAAAGATGGGATATATAACATAACACAAAAAAATATTGTTTTTTATTTAATTATAACGTGGTCATGAAATAGTATAAAAAATGATAAAATACAGAACACTAAAACTCAAAGGACACGCATTTGTTATTGTGAAGATAAAAATATTCAATTTACCTTTTCATTATTCTAAGAGCATCTTTAGTGGTAGATCTTAAATTGAAATTTTAGATCACTTTTTAGTAGACCCTATAGTACCACATAGGATTAAAGATCTCTCAAGATCTCTCTAATTTTTTCCTTTAATAATAGATCTCATTTTGAGATCTTAGGAAGAGAGAAAGAGAAAAAAAATTTATTCTTTTTTGAATAATGTGTAGATCTTGAGGGATCTTGTACAAGAACTCATTCTTCATGTTGGAGATCTCTCCACTTCCTTATTGAGAGATCTTGTGAAGATCAGATCTTGAACTCAAGATCTTTACTTAAGATCTATCACTAAAGACAGTGGCGGAGCCACATGGAGACCAGCAATGGCCTCGGCACTACCTAAAAAATAAAATTTGCAGTAATTGAGTGGTGGAAATTTTTTTTTATAATAATTATATATACTTATATAATTAATTATGATTAAAAATAAAATTTGGCACTATCTAAAAATAAAATTTGACACTACTTAAAATTTGGCATTACCTACAAGTGAAAGCTGGCTCCGCGTCCTAACTCTCCCAGACATTAAAACTACAGTCATATGTAATCATCACTACCACTTTGAACGCCACTATCATTATCTCCATCATCTTCATCTTTTTTTTTTAATAAAGATAACCTTGTCGTTTCTTAAGAATTTAATTATTATTTGCCAAGCAATTCGGTGCACATAAAATAAGCCTATATATTATAGGCAATTTTTCATTAGTCCATCTAATACTTATGTGAATCAAACAATATCATTCAGTAAAAGAAAAATATTTGTGTTGTATTTAATTACCAAATAATAGACTGATCAAGCTATTACTCAACTATACCATACAGTATTACAGTTCTGGAGTGCATATTCTGTTTCTCAATAAACAACAAACATAGTTGTTGGTTTTGAGATTAGAATATATATGAATTTTCCTATTCGCTTAAGACATGGAGGGGAAAATAAATGTATATACATTCTGCTTGTTTACCCAAATGCCGACTGGTTAAGATATTAAGAGTAGGTATAATATTTGTCCAGAAGGATAAAGATAAAATAAAACACGTTATGCTTATGATTTTGCAATTGTAAAACATAACAGGGGAGGAGAAGGATCCAATTTTGCCAGTGGATATTCCAAGTTTCATAAATTAAAATGAAACTCAGATTCATAAATTTTGAAGTCAATGTCATGAAACTCTTTAATTACCTGCTTTGTAACAACTCTTCTTGTTGGTACAAGTACTATCTTATTCTTATCCTATTGCATGGGTAGAAAAAAAAGAAAAATATAGGGAAAAAAAATAAAAGAGAGAAAATGATAGATATGATAAATGATTTGATGAAAAATGAAAAAAGAAATAAGAAAAAAAAATAGAGTAGAAATGACATGAAAGTGAAAAATAAATGTTAGATAATGTATGTTTATAATTACTCTTAATTTCTAAAAAATCTGATATCTTTTGTGGGTAGGAACTAGGAACCATTCATTTACGTCACTTGAATGAATGGGTCATCTTCAAACACTGTAGTGCGTTTGAAATCCTTCGGTAGTGTAAGAAAAAAAATCAAGCTAGGATGCAACTTAGTTTTTCCCCGGATAGAGATCTCAGATCAAAGACTTTGTCGACAAGATAAATATACAAAAGTGGACACTCGTTTCTTTCAAAATATAATTACGGGTTGATACATATTTGAAAAATTAATCAATTTTTTTTCTTAAATAATTTCCATTATCCTCAACTTACTCTATACGATATCTATACCGTAACATGAAGACCAATTAAAGACTTCGGCAAAAATAAAATAAAACCATTGAGGTGTAGCACTAGTTTTGGTCTTCTAAATGCTCACAAGATTTTAATTAGCCGCCGGGTCTCAAAATTAACATGTTCTAAATCATACACCAGCTCCCATTATAAAACTAAATATTTCAAGCACAGGTAGTGGATACGTACAATGTCGAATGTGCAATGTAATACTGAAAAATTTATCATGACTAACGTGCAGCAGATATTAAGAACGCTTCCACCATCAAATAGTTTACTAATTCTAGAAATGATAAAATATCTATATCAATGGCTCCGTGCCCTATAAATAGCTAGCTTCCCATGCTACAAAATACACACCTCTCACACACATAGAATTAAGTTAGTAGCGAGGGAGAAAAATGAAGGTTGTTTACTTCTTCGTTGTGCTAATGGCTTTGGCATCATCTGTTGCCTTTGCTTATGACCCAAGCCCCCTGCAAGACTTTTGTGTTGCTATCAATGATACCAAAACTGGTGGTCTATACGGTGGTATGTATTGTTTTATGAGCACCACTATTTAGTACGAAACTTTGATGCACAAAAAGCATACGAAATACAAGTGTTAATATATTATTGGTTAAAAGAAAAAATAAAAGATAAGATACTTAATACAAATCACGGTGAATTGTCTATTTGTCTTATATATATATATATATATATATATATATATATATATATATATATGTATATTTGTACAAAACGAATTCGTACTCCGATCCATAGCATTTTCCATTCTTATATAAGTAAATTTTGTAGCCACAATATTTTGTGTCAAGAATAATCATCATAAAAGTCTCATTGTGATTTTATGTGCAGTGTTCGTGAATGGAAAATTTTGCAAGGATCCTAAGTTTGCTTATGCTGATGATTTCTTCTTTGGTGGATTGGGACCCCGAGACACTGCAAACGCACAAGGATCAAAGGTGACAGCTGTCACAGTTAATGAAATATTAGGGCTCAACACACTTGGTATATCCTTGGCACGCATAGATTTTGCACCAAAAGGTTTGAACCCTCCTCACACTCATCCTCGAGGGACAGAGATTCTTGTACTCTTGGAAGGTACCCTCTACGTTGGTTTTGTCGCGTCCAATCAAAACGACAACCGGTTATTCACCATAGTATTGTACAAGGGTGATGTGTTTGTGTGCCCAATAGGGCTCATTCACTTCCAGCAAAACATAGGTTATGGAAATGCGTGGCCATTGCTGGTCTTAGTAGCCAAAACCCTGGAGTTATTACAATTGCAAATTCTGTTTTTGGATCTAAACCTCCTATCTCTGATGAAGTTCTCGCCAAAGCTTTTCAAGTGGACAAAAACTTAGTCGACTACCTTCAGAATCAATTCGGATACAACAACAAAGTTAACGGCCGGGGAACATAATTAAATAGTGATACCATCTCGGGCTCGGACCTTGGATAAATAATTTTCTCAATTTCGCTTTCCCAAGCCGTTACTGCAATATTAAATAAAATGCATGTGGCTATATATTATGCTTAATTGTTTTGTGTGGATTTGAACTTGTAAGTGTAATAAAGGACACAGTAACGTGGCTAACATATATGTCTTTACAAGATCTTATATATCAATATTGATACTGTTAAGTAAAAAAAAATAAGAGTTCAAGAATTTAAATATTATATATACCTTCTTTAATTTCATATATTTTTCAATTAAATTAATCTTACACATGACAACTTATAGAAAGAGATTTGTTTTCTCACTTGAATTGTCCATGTAAGATTGATAATAAATTAAATCAACTCGACGAGAATCAATTTCACAATTAATTTATTGAAGCGAGATTCTTGAATCAAAAGAGTTTAAAATTAAACTAAAAATGAAGTTTATTAAATAAATAAGTTAAACTTGAGAAATAACTATTTTGGCTCATTTAATTTATAAACAATTTTTGTGTATACTTAAATTCATAAAACAAGTTTCTAATTAATTTTATGTTATAAAAAATGTAATATAATCATAATTTTAATTCAAGAAATCCAATAACAATACTAGCATTTAAGTAATACTTAATAACTTTATTTAAGAATTTAAATGTATACATGACCTCATACACATTTACAATATTACTATATTATATTTTATCTGACATTATACACAGTAATAACATAAATAATTATTTTATTTAATCAAGATTTTCTTCATTTAACACACTTTTTTTAGTTAATTTTATATTACTCATTGAAATTGAAGTTGGCTAGAAGCCTAAGACCCTTAACCTACCCTCGTCGCAGCCTCATCTTGGTTTGTTTCGATCATTGCCAGACCAATTTGCCCAGGTACTAACCCATTTGTGTGCTTCTCAATCATTGACCCAAGTGTGCTTCTCTTTCTCCCCTCTTAGCTAATTGATTTTGGATTCATTTAAAAGGGAAAAAATGGTCATGGCCATTTCGTTTTGGAATTTGGAATGGCTTAATGAGGTTGTTTAACAATATTTGTTACATGAGTTGTCAGATTTCTCATATTGAGATTTGGTTTTCGTTTTGTGTATTTAGTTTCTTTATAATGGGGACCTAAATAATCTCAAATGTCAATTATAATCTGAAATGCATAATGTAACATGTTATAGTTATGTGAAATGTAAATGTGATTGTGTATATGGTAACTTGGTTGTATAGTGTGCAACAAGTAAGTTTGCCAAGTGAATTGTGAATGAATGGATGTTGATATGTGTTGGTAGCTTACTAGTTGTTGAGTTATGAAAAGTGAGAATGAAGATTAAATAAGTTACTTGTTGGATACTTACAAAGAGAAAGCAGGAGTAATTTCCCTATGGCACTATTCTATTTTTCCTAATCTTGTGAAAGCAGCCAAAAACGAATTAGGATTAGGACTTGTGCTTTTATAGAACAATAGTTTCGATTGTCCTCTAATTAACTGAATTGGTTTTGTAATTTTTGGGGTCTTGTAGAATTTTTAGCAAATTTATTGGCAGAACATGACAAAGTTGTCTAAGTGCAGGATTTCACTACATATGGCCACTGGTTGAGAACTTTTTAATTGCTTAGAGTCCTTACAGATAACCTTTGGATACTGGTCTGCCTATTAGGAAAATTTCTCAAACATAATGCAATATATACTAGTTATAACCTCTTGATACTTGTTTGCCCATTAGGAAAATCTCTCAAACTTAATACAATATATACTAGTTACAAACACTGGATACTTGTCTTCCCATTAGGAAAATTTCTCAAACCTCTGGATACTTGTTGGAAGTTTAACCTTTCTATATATAATTTGTCCAAGAGCCAAATAATGTATGCTAAGGTTCCTTTTACTTTTTTTATTTTCAAAATTATAACTAACGAATAATCTATGTAAGCACAATGTTTTTTTCCTTCACAAGCAATTTGCTATATATAAATGTTACTGTTGTGTGTGCATTATTCGTGAAAGTTGTGATTATGTCCCATTTGTTGATCAATTCGATTGAAAAATGTTATGCATTACTTCTTGGACATTTAGACTGATTTTCTGTGTAGTAGATTGGGGGGAAAACCCATATTTTCAATGCGGATGATTTGATAAATGAAATTTTGGCTTTGACTCGTAACTCTTGAACGTATCTATATCTTTTATTACAATTTTTATTCATATGAATGAATGTTTTATCCTAAATTGATCCCTTTTTCCTCTTTATCATAGGTTCATTGTGCCTTCTAGTTGTTTCTACTTAAGGAAGCTATGTACTATGTTTTTTTATTGGTTGTCCTTGAAACTTACTAGTGAGGATTATATATAATTTTTCTTTTTCTTTTTGTTGTGATTTCCTTGAACCCTAAATCATATTGGCTTGTGATTTTCTACTTAAGATTTGTGATGGACATATTTAACTTTATTTTGCAACTAAAAAATCAGCGGTTGCAGCAAAAGGTCGTGGAATGTGTCACAGAGGAAGACTCATCTACCCCTTCTTCCTCTGTCAACGACAATGACATATATTTTATTATCGTTGGAGGCAATGTCAAAAAGAATGTGTATGGCCTAGGTGCATTAAGCAAAATGTTCACCTTAAAATCTGCCTAACCTTCTGTCATTCAGCTTGAGGTGGTAGACCAAATATAGGAGATGTGTGAGACGATTCAAAACTTGAATGTTGAGCTTATGACAAAGGTAGATAAAGAGAAGGCACTAGAGGAACAAATGATGTAATTGATGCAGAATCATGACCAGCAAAAAGAGTAGATTCGTTAGCAGAATGAACAAATTCATCAGCAAAATGACCAAATGCAACTTATATTAGAGCACTTCAATATTAAGTCTCTCATGTCTACAACTACTCCCAATATAAATGACATTCAGAATGATGCTGACGATGCTGGAGTTGATTGAGCTGGCACCAGATGACAATATTTAGCACCATGTTTGTTTTGATTTTATCAGTTTCATAGTTGCACTACATGTCTTTCTTGTTGGTACTATTTGAGTTACAAATCTACACTTTTATCATACATTGTGGCTTCGATATATTATATATCTTGGTACTTTTTGAGTTATGAATATGCATTTTTAAAAGTATTGAAGTTGCCTTACATGTTACATTATTTATGAATATGTTATATATCTTACTGGGTTTGAATGTATTTAAGAATTTTTTATTCTTAATTATTAAGCAGATTAAACACGTTAAATTAATTATAAAAAAATCAGGTAGTAGAATTTAATTTAGCGACCAAAATTGTGACTACATTTTGTTGTTTTTAGCGACAAAAACAACCACCACTTCTGTTTTTATAAAATTATTGTTTATAATCATTTATATACTTCAGAGACTAAAATTATTTAGTCACTATACATCCATTGAAACAGAAACTGATGTTATTATCAGAAAACATTATTTAAAAAATTATAAATTATATGTACGACCGAATTAGAGACAAATGTTATAGCAACCGAAAGAATTCAGCCGTTACACAGCCACTGATATATTATATATCTTACTGTATTTGAATGTATTTAAGAATTTTTCGTTCTCAATTATTAAGCAAATTAAACAGGTTAAATTAATTAGGAAAAAATCAGGTAGTAAATTCAATATAACTTGTTGCTTTTAGTGCAAAAACAACCATACTTTTGTTTTTATAAAATTACTCTTTACAATAATTTATATATTTTAGAGACGGAAATTATTCAATCACTAAACATCCACAGAAACAGCAACTAACGTAATTATCAAAAGCATTATTTAAAAAATCATAAATTATATTTAGTGCCAAATTAGAGACAGAAGTTCTAGCGACTAACAGAATTCAGTCGTTACACAGCCGGCGACCAACATTTTGCTTATTCTATAAAATTCATTTTTAATTCTTAGCAACCAAAGTAGAGACAGAAGGGTTCGTGGTAATAAAACGACCAAATCACCAGCGACTGTAGTTTTTTATTAGCTACCGAATGAGTTGATCGTGAGATAGCAACCGACAAGTATTCAGTCTCTATTTCTGTCGTTGTGCGAAATAGCATACAATGACGAATTTAGATGCCGATTTATCGGTTGCTAAAACGCTTAGAAAGTAAGACCATTAAATATAAAGTCAACCATGATTTTTTTTTTTAAGTGATTTTTATTTTTTTATTTTTTTTACAAAAGAAACTATAACAAACGAATCCAATGTTTGATGGAAAATGGCCCCCATCTCCACCTGAAAAAAATGTGTCTTTGCTTCCCATCAAGAAAGAACAACAAAGAAAGCAAAATAAAATAGTTAGCAAAATAAGTTTCTACTGTCATTGGAAAATCATCAAAGCTTGAAGAAGTCACTTTATTATGGACAAAGGTTACTATCTTTGTCTGTTCTTATTGAGTGAAAATGATTAATTAATTCTCAAGATCCTTATTTAATGATTAATGTATGAAAGTTTACAAGAATTTAATAGAAAGAGAGAGAAAGTTGTGGGTTTGGAAGAGAATAAGTGAACGATAAAGGACGTTGCTCTGGTGGGGGTGTGATTATTTTTTCCTACTTTAGTGGGATAATGTTGCTACTTTCGAATGTGGGATTTATTGGGTTATTGGGGAGCTTGCTAACTTCATTTATAATCTATTTATGTTTTTCTTTCTGTTATAAATATATATTAACCGTGGCTTATCTTGCTTCTTGTAATACCTCTTCGAGGTACTCCTTGTACCGTTTTTTCCATTAATAATATCTATTTTGGCTGATAAAAAAATGAAGACACCAATGAAAAACTTTGGCAAAAAGAAAAAATGAAACCATTAATGCGTGGCACTAGTTCTAGTCTTCTACTCTTTCTAGAAAGTGAAATGCTTAGAAAATTTTAGCCGCCTGGTCTCAAATCTAACAACTCTATTAATCATATTCACCAGCTCCTATTATAAAAGTAATTTTCAAGCATAGGTATTTGTTACGTACATTGTCGATTGTAGAAAGTAATACTGAAAATTTTATCATGACGTTGCTGTGGCTGGGGTATCTTAATCTAATATTTTGACAAACGTGTAGTCGTTAATTAGAATGCTTCAACCATCAAATAGTTAACTAATCCTAGAATTGGTAAGATATATATATCAATGGCTTTCGTCCTATAAATAGCAAGCTTCGCATGCTACAAAATACACATCTCTCACACACTAAGAATTTAGTAGCGAGGGAGGAAAATGAAGGTTGTTTACTTCTTCGTTGTGCTATTGGCTTTGGCATCATCTGTTGCCTTTGCTTATGATCCAAGCCCCCTGCAAGACTTTTGTGTGGCTATCAATGATACCAAAACTGGTGGTATATATTTATATTCTTACTCTTACATAGAAAATTTGTTGCTACTTGTTACATTATTTTGTGTCAAAAAGTATTATTCATCATAGAAGTTTCTTTGTGATTTGGTTTTTAAATGTGCAGTGTTCGTGAATGGAAAATTTTGCCAGGATCCAAAGCTTGCTAAAGCTGAAGATTTCTTCTTATCCGGATTGGGACCCGGAGATACTTCAAACCCAATAGGATCAAAGGTGACAGCTGTCACAGTCAATGAAATATTAGGGCTCAACACACTTGGCATATCCTTGGCACGCATAGATTTTGCACCTAAGGGTTTGAACCCTCCTCACACTCACCCTAGAGGGACAGAGATTCTTGTAGTCTTGGAAGGTACCCTCTACGTTGGTTTTGTCGCGTCCAATCAGAACGACAACCGTTTATTCACCAAAGTGCTGAACAAGGGTGATGTGTTTGTGTTCCCAATAGGGCTCATTCACTTCCAGCAAAACATAGGTTATGGAAATGCTTTGGCCATTGCTGGTCTTAGTAGCCAAAACCCTGGAGTTATTACCATTGCAAATGCTGTGTTTGGATCTAAACCTCCTATCTCTGATGAAGTTCTTGCCAAAGCTTTTCAAGTGGACAAAAACGTAATCGACTACCTTCAGAAGCAATTCTGGTACAATAATAGTTAAGTGGGAATACATGATCAAATCGCGATACCGTATCATCTTGCTAGGGCTTTGGTTGGATAAATGATTTTCTCAATTTCGCTTCATGCAATAGTCAATTACTATACAATATTAAATAAATGAAATGCATGTAGCTATACTATAACGCAGTTGTTTTGTGTAGATTTTACTGTTTGATATATCAAATCTAATAATAAAGGACAATAACGTGCCAACACATTTCTATTCATTAAGTTAGACCAAGTCAAGTTTTTTCTTTTTCACAAAAAAAGCTTGGGCAAGAAGGTAACATTTCAACTATGTTGCCTGTGAAATTTGCTAACTATTACATTTTTATTTTTTAATATAAATACTCTAGCAAGAGTTAAAATTAGATAATATTTTACAATTCATCAAGAACGTAACTCAATAGCGTACTTTTACTTTTAAAAAATAAGGGTATATATATTCCCTATATTAAAACCATATAATTATTTATCTTTTTAAACATTAAACATGTTGATACATACACATGTATAAAAAGTTTAGCATTTAAACTTATTGAATGATAAATTTATGTCTTATTTAATATTACTTTTAAAAGGTAATTAAAAAAAAAGATCACATTCAACTATTATATAAACAAGTTAGAGTAGGTTCTTATAAATTTTAATCTATTTACTTTCATTCTCATTCCATGCTTAGTATTAGTAATTTATTTAACAGTAGTGACGGTAACAGTGAATGATAAATTTTGGAACATGTCATCTAAAAATTTCAACATAAAATAAATATTTAATAGACTAACAAGTCAAATTTAAAAATGGATCAAGTCAACACTAAAAACAAACACCTATGACTCAAGTTTTCAAATAGATAAAGTCAACAAAAAAAAAAAAAAAACAACCTATAGCACAAGTTAAGTTAGACCTTATTTTTTTAAAATAGGTCAAAATTATTTAATAAAATCTTGTTTGCCCAATTTATTTCTATACTCACTGTTACCGTCACTACTGTTAAATAAATTACTAAAACACTAAATGTTAAAAATTTAAAGTCTTCGTAAAATACTGCCTCGATTCATTCTATTTTATCGTGTATCTACAAAATAATGATTACAAAGATAATCTATACAGCTCCAATAAAATTTCATTTTTAAACAAAAAAAATCAGATAAACTAATTTCATTTCATATTAAAATTCATTCATTTCACTTGAAAACAATATTTTAGAATGTCTATTGTTTTAAAAAATCTCTAAATTTACTGTCCAAATAAGTGATATTTAAATTTACTTACTTAATGCATATTTTAAATTCACTTTGAAATTAAATTCCACCCAAAATTCCTCATCCAAACACAATCATCTCTTAATAACCCTGATTTTGGAAGAAGAAAAAAGAGAAGGCAGAACACCAAAGGCAAACATTTTCTTTTGTAAATAAAAATACGTCACATTGTTTTACTCTCTTGCTATTACGAGGTAATCCACCGACGGTGAGTACACATCACAAATTTTCTCTTTTCCTAATACTAGGTAGGGGTAATACATCAACAATGAGTAACTACGTCCCAACAATGCGACCTTCTCTTAATTTTCTTATCTACATTCCCGTCTAATTCCTATGTCTACCTGTCGTAAGGGCATTCGAGATCATTTTCAGTGACCTTAAAATGCTGTGGACGTTGACCAGAGCAATGCAGATTCCACATTTTAAAATATGATCTCTCAAGATTCCTCACCTGCAACATTCAGTGCAGCAACTTAAAGAACTGAACAGGCAACGCAAATACCATAACATTGTATTAGAGGGTTTATATAATTTCGAAACTCACCCAGCGGGCTGTGTCAAATAGAGGGCAAGTCATGCGTACAGCTTTAAGCTTATTAGTAAGAGCCTGAAGCTTCGACCGATTCAGAGCCAATGAGACTGCTCTATCTTCATACTCTTTCATGCTACACGGTTCCACAAAAGTTGAAAATTAAGTAAAAAGCAGGGAGAAGTATACAAAAGTAAGCAAGCAAATCAAACAAAAAACAAACTGGAATGTGGTAACCTGCTAACAATCATCTCATCCCCTAGTCCTGTGGCAAGACAGAGTGAGCCCGCAACCCTAGTAGCCATTTTTTCAAGAGGCAGAGTAACCATTGGCAAACCTGCCCATAGTATATCTGTTCCTGTTGTATGTGCATTGCATAAAGGCCTACAAGAAAACAAAGTCCACGCACATAAGACGAAGAAAAACTATATAAGCAAACAACTGTAAGGAGAACAGGAAGGCGGAGAGGGTCAACTGGTTGCGAACAGGAAATGAAGAAGATACAAATAAAATACAGGTCAGTAATTACGAGTCAAGGAATAAGTCTGCTAAAGAACTCCGTCTGATGTGTTCATTCTTCATGGCAACATCTGTGAAAATAATTTGATCTGGCTGTACCCCTTGTGCAGCAGCATCTGAAAGAGGTCCAGCACTCAATACAAATAGGATATAATAATGACTTGAAAAGATCTAAATGCGTACTCAAATGGACAATGCCCATTGGAGAACTAATGAAATTGAAACGGATATTACCGATCAGAGTCTTAAAAACATATATAATCAAACGACAACACATACATGCTCTCAGTCTCATTTCCCCAGCTGCAGGAAATCTGAGGAGCCAGAGTGCACTGCTGGGTACGCGTTTAAGAATATTACACCTAAAATAATACAAGCATTGTCAGACATGTAACGAATAAGATGCCAAATTTTGGAAAAATAGAAGAAATATGGAATATAATAGAGGGATATTATATTTTATATAAACAAGCAATAAAGAGCATCCTGACATTACCATGTATTAAATATTTCAGGATCCATCTTGTAAAGTTGATTGAAGCATGCAAATATAAATTTATCCTCAGGTAGACCATAATCTGATCGTTTATGTGGGCAGTTTGGATCTAACACATCTTGATTTTTCTGAACAAACAAAACATGCAGGACAAAGACACTCAATGCCAAGCATACTACGACATAAATAAAAAAAAACACAAACATCATTAAGCCCAAGTTTATCCAATAAAAGTTCAAAAAAATAACCTGTTTATAATCATTTACAAAGTAGCAATGGGGGAGATGAACAATCTTCTCTGAATATATATTTGAATACCGTAGTGGTGAAACAAACTGCAAGAGAAATAATAAGAAATCAGGAAGCAAGTAATGAGTTAATAAAAAATCACTCTCTCAATTATCTGGAAGCATCAAGTATCTAACCTCATCAGTGACTAAGTAGTCTATGTAAGTAGCCCCAGTGGTTCCAGGGAATCCCATATATGAAACTTGAATTGGTGCAGGTTGCATAGCAAATATCTCATTTCTAGCACCCTGAAAAATAATGAGAATTACACCGTGCAAGAAAAAAGCATATTTGAGACTTAGGCTTTGTTTGGGAGAGGGATTTTGGAGGGGAAGGGAGGGAAGGGAAAGGTTTAGATGGTGTCATCTCCTTGTTTGAGAGTTTTAATTTTTGAGGGAAAGGATTTGAGGATTTTTAAAACTCCTCCAAAATCATCTAAAGCCTAAAAATTGTTGTTCCCCCAATTTGGGGGTTTTTAGAAGGAAAAGTAATTAAAATTACTATTCTACTCCAACTACAAATTCCAAAATATAATAAAATATATTTTTAATATATTTTTACATTTAAATTATATAATTTTCATATTTAACATCTTATTAAATCTCAATTTCCCTCTCTTAATATATTTTTAACTCCCAAACAAGGAGGAAGGAACTTCTCTCATTTTCCTCCCTTTCCTTCCCCTCCCTTCCCCTTGAATCTCTTTCCTTTCCTTCCCCTCCTAACTCCCAAACAAAGCCTTAGGAGGAGGAGGAGAGGGGGGCTCTGAAATCCAAGCATAATATTTACCAGGCCATGATACAATTACAGTTTCAAACAACAGGGGGAAAAAGTCACTCGCAATACTATAGTAAACAAGTAAAATAAAAATATAAAACCAACCTTGATATAACAAAATTGAATTAATTATGAAGCTTGAATACTAGAAAGAACATAAAAGAATTACTCCCTACCTTTGTATAACCATTTAGGTTGACAAGGATATGTATGTTATCCTCATTAATCATTTTTGCTATTGCATCTGATGACATGGCAGATACATCCACAAAGTGCTCTGCTTCAGACTGAATACGTTGCCTCCATTCAGTACCATCATTAGCACTCAAGGCATAGCAGAACACCTACATATATAGATTGATAATATTACATTGAGAACAGAAGAAATAAAATTTGTAAGACAAATAGGTTGGTTGAAACCACATTAAATACCTCCACATTCTTCCTGCTGTGCATACCAAAAACAGATCCCATGAGATGTGACAAGGGATGATTACCGAAGTCACTACTCACATAACTGCAACTCAAAAGTTTCCCAGACTTGATAAATATAACAAAACTTTTTGATACAGATAGAACAGAAATAAAGGAGGAGAAAACTATTTAGAGATTTAGCTACAAAATTATGACATACCCAACCCTTAGTCTTTCATATCCTCCCTCACGCTTGATTGGAATAGCAGCAGGATGGTTGAATGGAGGAAGAGCAAAACGAGATGCAATTAACAAGCAGTGTGCAGCATATTTACGGCTGCAAAGAGAGAATGCAAAGGATATTATAAACTGAATATACTATAGAATAGAACATTTCATATTTTAATTGGTTGTGCCTCCTATGAACAGCAATATTCATACCTAATTTCCAGAGCAAGCATTGGATCAAGAGGATATGCTATGGCATGGAATGGCTGGACACTAGGAAGAACAGACATCTGAAAGATAGAAAGGATAATAACTGAAGGACATTCAATCAAAAGCATGGCTGTACATATCATTATATTTTTAATAGAAGAACAGCAAATGGAGTATTCATTGCTACTGACATTAATCTGCCTCCTTATTATCGCTTCAACTTCCTTGAACATTTTATCACGATCCTCCCAACAGCAGACACACTGCAATATGACAAAAGCTTATATACTGATTGATGCCAAATGAAATTATAAACTACCATTAAATAATTTTAATAGTACTACCAACACTTGATCATGAGCTAGCAGAGCAACGCATTGTGATAACCAGACAATGGACAAATGACATTCAAATACATTACACACACCAACAGACAGGAATTAACACCGTAATTCCTCTTTAGGTTGTGGGAATGGGCAGAGCATCATCATAAGGCAATGCTAAAGGTAATAGTAAACAACAATGAGAAAGAACAATGTTGCATTATAACATATAGAGCATCATTTTAATCATGACTTCGATCAATTTTACTGGAAAGCATATCCAAAACCCATGTTTATGATGTAGTCCAATCAGCTCTAACGACTAACATATAGAAGGCTATACTTATTATTCATTCCAACCAATGTACCTGACCAGCATCATCTATCTGAAGCCAATAAATGCAATGGTCACTTAATCATATGGGTGGTACATTGGGATATAGGATAATGAACTCATGTAACACATAAGCAACAGGATTATATCAAAAGGTTCTCTGCCAAACTCATTGAAAATAATAAATAATAAATATTATAATAAAGAATGGACAAAACCTGAAGTGTATGAAGGAGATTGCAAGTTGCTTCAGGGAAGTCTGGACGAAGAATCAATGCTTGTTTATAGCTCTTCACAGCAGCCTCTACATGTCCACTGAAATAGGTGACATAATTTAGATTAGCTTACAGCTATGACCAAGTATCTAGAGAGATCACATTGTTTACACAAGCCACACAAAGATTCTGCAAGGGCAATGCAATGATATGAAGTCTAGAAAACACAAGAAACTTAACTAATAATGCAGCCAACTAGAGTAAAAAAGAAATAAGAAAAAAATTCCTAAAAGACGCAAGTTCCAGGCTCAAATTCAATATCAGACTAAAGGATACCTATATTTCATGCTCGTGCTGCTAAGAATGTAGTTTGACTTATTCTCTAAAGTTCAAGGGTCTGCTGTGGGCTTCACTACCATGAAGCAAAACTAAAAATTACCGTACCTATCTTTATAAGCAGAAGCCAAATTAGCATGGGCTTCTGCCATGGTGGGCCTGACAGCAATTGCCCGTATGTAATCCTGGATAGCATCACTAACTCTACCAATCTCCTTATACGTATTGCCTCTATTTACTAGTCCATCAGCTGCCAAGGGGTCAATGCGGAGGACCTCATTGTAGCACGATATGGCATCTACATAATTCCCCTGCAATAATTTGTCCACAAAATATTAGTAATGATATATTTTTATCAACAATTTTTTTGTAAAAGCTTCTGATCGTTAAAGCCCCCCCCCCCCCCCCCCCCCCAAAAAAAAAAAAAACATGTTTTATCAAAGCCTACATAGAATTAACCCAACTAATGCTTTAACAATTAACACATACAAGGACTGTATTCATGATAATATTTCACATCTGAGCTACCTGCTGCTTATAGATTATGGCAAGGTTGTTATAAGGAGCAGACAACCCGGTGGTTACATTCAGTGTAGCTTTATAATATTGAGCAGCAGCAGCTACCATGTTCCTGCATTTAACCAAGAAAACTCATTCCTACATGTACAACACAAATTACTACCATTAACATGATGATACAAGGGATCACATACCATTCCATGTATATATTTCCAAGATTGGTCAATGCTTGTGGATGGTTGGGCTGTAATGTAAGGCATTGCTTCATCCCACAAAAAAAGTACATTGAGTAGGGATTTTAATGGCATTAAAGCATAATGACTAGAAATATATGTATTGTAAGGCCACAGGATAAGGAAAGAACATACATTATAGCACTGGATTGCTTCCTCCACTCTGCCAACATCTTTTAGAGCATTACCCTATAAGAAAATCAAATAAAATATTATATAATTGCACATAAAATTGCATGTTCAGGTTTTCTAAACCAATTATTACACAAGAAGAAACCAACCAAGTTATTGTAAGCTTCCAAAAATCTGGGGTCACATGCAACAGCTTGTTTGTAGTGTAGAATTGCCATGTCCAGTTGACCTTGCTCATAATATATACTGGCCAAATTACCTGTGCACCATTTGAAGTGATTAGTATAAATTGGGTTTACTATATCTGTAATAGTAAAGCAACATAATTTGAATAAACGAAAAGTGAATTTGGATTTTGCCAACGGAAAATAGTTATCTGCATATAGGACACATTTATTCACTGTTTTACAATTTTCAAAATGTTATTATATATGAACAGCAAAATATATAAACCAATTATGCTACAGATCTACAATATATCAGTGGCCATTCGTGACAAGTCGTTGATAGTGGTTTTAGATGTAGATAGATAGTACATCAGTTGCGCAACTATCAATTTTGCAATGGTTATACAACTGATTATAAAAAATGAGTTTTAGATCTTCATTAATATTCGAAGTCTTTGCACTGATCTTGTACCAAGAAAATAAATTAGCAGCAAACAGGGAAAGAAATAAAACAACAGAACCCACCGTAAGCCATGCCATAGTTTGGTCGTGTCTGAAGAGCATGCTGATAACACGCAATAGCTTCTTGAGGCATCCCTAAAGCCTGATATAGGAAGAATAAAGAAAACTTTCAGGTTTCCAACAACAACAATTAAAGTACTAGTCCTATCCAACCAATCATGCTAAACACCACACCTTGTATACATTCCCAAGGTTCAGATATGCATCAGGGAAGGAAGGTTTTAGTTTCACTGCTTCCTGAAATATTTTTCAAAAATAAAAGTAAGAGAATATATAATGACAGAATAGTGTGAACAGCATCAGAGACAATTCTAAATATAAATATATCAGGACATCACGAGCATGAAGCAAACAGCACAAATTTAAGGAAGACAAATGCACTGCACATATGCATGACATATCAAAACTTACATGAGTCCCTCTTGCAGGTAAACATCATTTAGTAATGAGAAATGAAACATCACAAGCAAATTCAACAAAATTAATCAGACAATCTGATGCACCACTGACATCTATCACAAGTTTAAGAATTTCACTCGGGCAGGTAATGTAGGAAAGAGACATACCTTGTAATACTGATGTAATGTAGAAAAGAGACATACCTTGTAATACTGAAGGGCTCTGTTGAAATCACCAGACTCCATGAACAGGCCAGCAAGATTTGACCATGCAATAGCAAAGGTAGGTTGAATGCGCAATGCCTCAAGGTAACAACTGTATGCCTGCAAAAAATGTTAGATTCTGACTATTTGCAGTCTTGGAGATGGAAGTTACAACAAGAGCAACCATCATCTGAGTCCTGGCTTGAAGACAACAACTTGATATCTGTATCGAATTGTGTATTTGAACACAGTTCCCATGCACGAATTACTTAAATCAGTAACTAAATTGTAAAGAAAAGATGTAGGGTACAAAATACAAAGCACTGAAGGAGCCCTCCAGGCTTCAAGGCCAGCACACAGCCAGTTTTACTACTTTCATGGGGCTACACAGAAAAGGGAAGATGAGTATGACCAGCATCATAATATCCAATGCTGACACTCATTCAGGGTAATCCAGTAGATAAGCATCTCAAACTAGAAGCCACATTAGGGTAAAGAAACTATAATAGCTCTGACAGCATGATGAGGTACACCAAGATCTGGGTAAGTAGCATTACGACAGAAAAGATCTTAAAAAAGTCAAATCTCTCACATAAACAACTAATCCAACACGATGGAAATGGAACATAAATCATACTTGCAAATCAAGTAGACCATAGTCTAAAACTAGGAAGTAGAAAGCCCAACTCCACTTTAGAGAAACTATACAGGCTAAAGAATCAGGAAAGTGGTACAACAAATCGAATTTCAGAGATGTCCCACTGTGGCAGAAAGGTCATTGAGAAAAGACTAATCTCCTAAACGGTAAGAATTGTAGTTCAAAAAACAAAATTATAGGTCGTACAAATACCTCAAAACTGAAAAGAATACCACTTAAACAAGACAATACATTATCATATGTTAGGACTTACTTCTTGCACCAAGCCTTGAGCTTTCATAAGATTACCCAAGTTGCTATGGGCATCAACCTGTAGTAGTACAGTAGAAAACAATCACATAAGCCACATGATAAAACATAATGTAGAATAAAAGTAAGATATTACATACTATTCTTTCTGAATAACTACTACTTAGCATGAGAAACTATTATCATCAAACAAGAAGCAAATAATACCATTAGAGGATTTATAGCAAGTGCTTGACGACAACACTGGGCTGCTTCAGTGAGTCTTCCTTTACGCATGTATGCACTAGCTAGATTTGACCATGCATCAGCAAAATTAGGACGGAGCTACAGCAGCAAAATCAAGAGGAGCAACGGGTTAAATAAACCAGTCAAGGATTGCACAAAAACATTACAAAAAAGTACATAAGGAAAAACTGAATCAAATGAAAAGGGAAATGACTAACTATTGAAAGATATATAACATAAATAACAGTAAAGCATTATTCTCATAATAAGAATGAGCATCAAAGAATTTTATGGTGAAGCTTATATGGTTGTTGGACAAGGATAATTAGAATTTTGGTTGGGAAACTGGTACTGAACTACCATATTTGAGGGGAATAATAATAATAATAATAATACAAAATAAAATAAAACTAAAACAAAACAACAAATAAGCTCATAAAACATTCACAAAACAAACTACAATTATTAGTCAAGAATTGCATACGGACCTCTATGGCAATCAAGTAGTAGCGAATTGCAAGGTCAATGTTTCCTTTCTCCTGCACAAAATAAAGCTCTATTAATTCTGGAAAATGTATGATATTCGCCTACTGCACACAAAAAATAGTATAATAAGCTCCATCACAGTCACACTGAATTGGCGGCGGTTACAAACCTTCCATGCATTTGCCATATTCCCGTAACACTCAGCAAAGTGTGGCTCAATCCTCAGTGCTTCTTCATTTTTTGCAACACACATATCAAAATCATGCAACTGCCATTACAAAAAAGAACACGAAATCAGCACCGAGGATTATAAACAAAACATCCAATAAATGACAAGACTAAGCAACGACAATAGAAAAACAAACCTGATAATAAACTGCACCCAGGAGTAGTAAGTTGTCAGTACGGAGCGGATTTCTCTCATAGACAGTGTTGCTGTGTTCTAGGGCTTGCTTATAATTGCCAGTCTTGTACATTTGATGTGCAAGAGACAAGTGCACATCTTCGTCAACTGTATCACGGTTGAAGAATTTTTTTTCAAATTATTAGTACAAAAATTATTTCATGAAATGCTAAGGATACATACAAATGATTCAATCGAAAAATTGTGACTTTACTTCAAATGCTCACACACTTTACCAACTAAAAAAAAACAAATAAAGGGCAAGTAACTACGAATACGCTATCCTTGCTCACCAAAACAAGCCACGAGATTGAATAACAGAAAAATCAATACAAAAATATTCCCAATTAAAAAAATCCTAATAAACCCTAATTATTAAATAGATGAAGCCAGAATAAAATCAAAACTAATTTCCAATGTATTTGGCGCGAAAGAAGTATAAAACCTCCTGAACAATCCGCCACCAGCTGACTTAACTACATCAAGAGCAACCAATAAAATGACGCACTGAACCAAAAACACAAACCATAAACATAGAACAAGAAGGAAAAAAAAAAAAGCTGCAACACGAAATCAATAATGAACTGGATTTACAGTGAATAGATTAAAGGGAAGAGAAAACAAACCTTCACTAGAATCATGACCGCGTAACGGCAGAAGAGTGAGCGACGCGGGTTCCTGCTTGACGGAGAAGGGCTCGACGCGATCCGCGGTGAACTGCTGCCGAGGGGTGTCGGCGGAGCCGGGAAGTTGCGGCTTATGGTGGTAGTGGTGGTGGTGGCGGTGGTGTTCGCCCTGCGCGGAGATCATGGTTCCGGCGGAGAGGTGCTGCGAGAGAGATCAGAGCCGAATCAGAGGCCGCGGAAGACGACGATCATTAAAACGCGTGCGATCGGAACGAGATCGCGTTAGGCGAAGTGACGAAGAGAGAAAATTGCTCGAAAAATCCAAACCCTATGTGAGAAATTTCTCGAGTGTTTCTTCTTCTTTCTCTCCTCTTTTGGGGCTTCGCTTCGTGTCTGTTAAAACTGTGGGAATGGTGACACGACGGAGGAGTCTTTTATAGTTGATGAGGGTCTCGCTCTGGACTGATCTCGGCCGTTGATGTCAGACAGCAAGAAAAGGCCACCGTTCGGTAAAGGGAGATCTCATTATACGCTGACACGTAAGTGCTGATATTTAATATTATGTGATTTTGTTATTTTTCTTTTTCCCTCCGACAAATCATGATTGAATTGTATTTCATCTAATACTTCTTTCTTTTTTCACATTACTTTTACCCCCCTCTATTAACACTATTAACTAATATCAATATGTGAACAGACGAAATTGTCCTTATATTTTAATTATAAAATCAAAATTATCCTTTCTTAATTAGTTTCAGAATTTAGAATTCACGTTTCATTTCTCTTCACATACAAGTATTATTCATCTTCCTCTTGTTGACAAGTGCTTCTTCTGATTCCACGGAGAGTGAGTTCCTCTTCCTCTCAACGACGTTCACGTTCCTTTTCTCTTCCCCTTTCGTAAGTTCTCCATTGTTCCCCTTCCAATTCGTGAGTTATCTACTGTTTCTCTTCCAATTCGCAAGTTCTTCATTGTTCCTCTTCCATGCAGACTTGTAAATGACCACTAAACCTTATATATAGGTTACTTTTTAAGAATATTTGTTTAATTTTCATTGTTTATTATTGTCTATTTCTGAATAAGGTTTCATTGAGGGACCAATTTGAGACCACTTATGATATTTAAAATCATTTGTTTATTATTGTTGATTAAAACAGTGTTGATATTTGAAACCACATGAAACACAATGGATAAACTGAAAATCATTTGTTTATTATTGTTGATTTTAGGCCTATATATCTTTCTTATTTTTTTTTTCTTTTGATCATATCATATCTGGTTTTACCTTACTGTTGGCTTTAACCTTTATTTTTTATTTTTTGGGTATATACAATAACTGCAATGAGAAAGAATTAATTAAAGATTAAAATTGTTGAATTACTCAATCTTTTTAGTTTAACATTATGATGTGTTATGATATATTTGTAACTCTTGAACAAGATATTATATCAAACACATTGTCATAAAGAAATATTTCGAAGAAAGGAGTTAAAAACACAAATGCAGAAACAAAACACTAAAATTTGAAGCGAATAAACATATTCAATTAGAGAAAAAAATTGAACTAAAAAATTGAAGAACAGGAAGAAGAAGGAAGGGTATTAACACTGCGTACCAACAAGGTATGTTCACGTCCAATTACATAAAAAACAAAAAGAAGCGAGAGTTTTAAAATATCTTGTTGAGAGGAAGAAGATGAGGATATTTTAGACATAAAATTTCATTAAAAGTCATGTGACCAGCATGTGTCTAATTTCTGTCAAATTATTAAATAATGCGAGTTAAATAATTAAGGGGTTTTTTGTAAGGTACAAAAAGGAAGGGGTATCAGGTGAAATTTAAGCAAACACAGGGGGTGCGAATGTAATTTACTCTTAATATTATGTGATTTTGTTATCTTTCTTTTTCCCTCCTACAAACCATGATGGAATTTTTTCACCTTTTCCTTGGGTTTTTTTTTTATTTAAAAAAACAAAGTAGTAGAATTTAACAAAAAAAATATAGTCTTTAATAAATATATGAAGAAATAAGAACTAAAAACTATATTTTTATTTTATTTAATGCATTTTTTAAATCTTTATGTTGACATCCTGATTAAATATATGATTAATTAATATAACTTTTTTATAAGGTTAGGAAAATCTTCACATTTATTATAAGTTTGAATGAGAGAAAAAGAAAATAAAAGAAAAGGAAAGTTTGAAATTTGAATTGAAATAAAAAAAATTGAATTCTTGTTTCTAAAACTCAACTTTTTTTTTCTTTAACTAAACAAAAGAAAAAATACATTGTTATTTGTATTTTTTTCCTTTTTGATTTTGTTTCC
>PYAF01004131.1:411177-436916 GCA_007407185.1 Glycine tomentella | reverse complement strand
GCCTACCAAAATATTTTATTACAAGTATGAAATTATTATTCATTTATATTTTATAAAATACACAATTTACTCATTTATATTAATTTATAATTTTTAAATCTTAATTTATCAAATTTTATATTATTTTATTACTTAAAATATTATATAATATTAAAAAGTACAAAATTATTTATTATTGATTCTATCCAATTTATTTACAATTAAAGTATTAAACCTTAAATCAATATTTTCACGATATGCTTATAATTATTTCACGTGACCACTAGTTAATGACATGGACTATTTAAAAATAATAAAATTATAAAGACTAAATTTAATAAAATATATCTAGAAAACTAAAATTAATTACAGTTCATCGGATTTATAGATGCTAAAATTATATTAGTCAGCTAGTTGACGCTCCAAAATTTTGAAGAATAGCAAAACATTGAACAGTAGAAACTACGTTTATTTTGAGACAAAAACTCAAGGTTTGAAAATTAAATGTACGGACCAATTCAACCATTGGAATAAAGAAGATTTAAATATAATTTTAATTCTCTTATTTTATTTAATGGTTATACACTAATAGTATAAAAAATTATATTTGTATCTAATTATAAATAAAAAATAAACAAAATTTTAAAAATTAAAAAGTGATTGTTATTTTTAAAATTTTGAAACTCAACTAAGAATCACCCAAAATGAGACCTTATTTACTTATTTATTAAAAAAATCATAATTACGTACTAACTGTGTATCTTCGGTAAAAAAAAAAAAAAAAACTGTGTATCATAAAAAATTTAGCATGTGGCCGGATAAGCCTATCCCGCAAAGTCTCCAAATGTGTAAGTCCATCCCACTAAGTCCGTATTTCTATGGACTTTTTTTTTTTAACCCGCATCTATCCTTTATAATTCACGGATTTAACGGATTAGTCCACATTTAACAAAAAAAATAAAAAAATAGAAAATTAAATCTTAAAATGTAAAATTTAATTCATTTTAAATCATTCTAAAAACTAACTACAATTGTCTAATAAAAAATCATTTTTCCAAAATAATAACATAATTTACATCTTAAATTACCTAAAAATATTCTTTTACATCATATTTACTTAACCTATAATTTTATATTCAATCAAAATTTATACCATCATTCACTCACCACTAAATCATATAGAAAATACTTCAATTTTATACTTTTATTTATTTACTTTTACTCTTGTTTACACTTCTTATTTATTAATATTATATATATATGTATATATTAAAATGTAAAAAACCCATGGGTCTCTAAGGAGGCCGCAGATAAAACTTGTTTAACCGACAGGGGTTCCGGATTTTGTGGGTGGCCTCACATGCCCAAGCTCGTTTGTCTAGATCTATCCACCTCATTTTAAACATTTATACAATCAAAAACATTGTGACATTATTAACCACTTCTGGTACAAAATTAATCACTATATTAGATATTTCAACAACCTCCTGATACAATTAACTATATGATGACGATAATTGTATAATTTGCATTTATCTATGTTTAACCATTTTACAATAAAATTATCATATTTATATATTAGTTAACTATGTGGATTGGGTGTACAAACCTTGGACGTACGTTACACTTTTTCCTAAAAGTTAAGAGTCACCCCTCAAAATTCAAGAAACCGTTACGTGAGATAATTTGGTGGCAACCCAAATTCACTGAACGATTCTTCTGGTGTTTTTACCATATCTGAAGATGGCAATCTTGTGGCAGAAACAGGTGATTTGATCATCAAATGTGTCCAATATTGTTGGATCAAACCCTACTACTTCCAAACTTTTAGATTCTGGGAACCTTGTACTACAAGAAAACAACACAGGAAGCAACATATGGGAAAGTTTTCAGCATCCTTCAAATGCAATATTACCTAATATGAAGCTTTTAGAACTAACAAAGTAACTGGTAGAAAGTGAAACTAACTTCATGGAAAAGCTCTTCTGATCCATACCGGTCCGTGGAATGGTAAAGCCTTTGCTGGGATTCCGTACGTGAAAACATTTTATCTTAGGGATACATCATACATGTTGGAGATGACGAGCAAGAAATGTCGAACACTTTTTTTGGGAAGTAGAAGAGATTGGCTTGGTAGTCTATATTCTGAATTCAACAGGGAATTTTGAAGAGAGGTTGTGGAATGGGGAGAAGAAAGAATGGGCAGTCACATGGAACAGTCATGAATTGCATATTCATATCATGCTGATATTGGTTGTATGTCTTGGGGTGGCAATCTAATTGACATACAACAATTCTCAAACGGAGGACTTGATATATATGTTCGTGTAGCCTACATAGAACTTGGTATAGATTCTGTAATTAATAATGCTAGTTGTTATCCAGGGTTAGCTTTTTTGAGGTAGCACTTTTTTATTTGATCCTTTATCCATGATTAGGACTGAAAATTTCATTTTTTTTTTTCATTTTCCTAAATTGCAGATGAAGAGAGAAACAGGACAGTCATCATTGCTATTACAGTGACAATAGGAACTACCTTAATTGTCATTTGTGCATATATCTTGTGGAGAACAATTTCAAACCACCACGGTAATATATATCATCACTATGCGTTCAAATTTACTCAAACGAGTTCTCTATATAATGGTACAGTATATGCAAACTATACAGGCATGCTCAGAATTTACATAACAATAAATTCTTTCTGTTTACAAGTGTGTATCCTTCTTTTTCCTTTAATTGATTAACAATTTTAGATCACTGCTAACTTATATTTATTTATGTATGTTGTTTTTCTCCCTCTTCCTAATTTGTGGCACTGTGACAGATCAGTGAGAGAGATTATCAAAGGATTCATTCAATTGAATGGAGGTGGAGCAGCTGTAGAATATACAAGTGACAATGTATTTGAAGATCTTTCACAAATCAAACTTCAGGAGCTATTAATATTTAATTTTGAAAATATTTTAACTGCCACAAACAACTTTCACCATTCTAACAAACTTGGGCAGGGTGATTTTGGTCCAGTATACAAGGTACTTAAAAATTTTAGCTAAGTTATTCTTATCTGAAATAATTTTCAATTGTTTCATTTTCTGCATGTTATATTATATTATAGGGGCAGTTGCACGATGGTCAGGAAATTGCAGTTCAAGGTCTAGAAGAATTCATGAGTGAAGTGGTGGTAATTTCCAAGCTTCAACACCGTAATCTTGTAAGACTTCTTGGCTGCTGTATTGAAGGGGAGGAAGAGATGCTGATTTATGAATACATGCCAAATAAAAGTTTGGACGCATATATCTTTGGTAGTTCTTTGATGCCCCTAGCATCCGATTCATCTATATTGAATTTTCCTCGTGTCTGATATATGGAATGTTACACAAAAAAGAATAATTTCATTACAGCTAGCGAGTTTTCCTGAAGGCTGAAGCATACTAATATCAGTTTTTCTTGAAATTCTGCTAAATTATGAAATTTGATTCTTTAGATCCGTCAAAAAAATAAAGGCCTTGATTGGAGAAAACGCTTTAGCGTAATAGAAGGAGTGGCTTGAGGAATGCTTTATCTTCATAGAGATTCCAGGCTAAAAATCATTCACTGGAACTTGAAGGCGAGTAATATGTTGCTAGATGTGCAGCTAAATCCAAAAATATCCAAATTTGGTATGGCTAGAATCTTTGGAGGGAATGAGGATCAGGCTAATACTAGAAGAGTTGTTGGACCATAGTAAGTACACCCTCTTTGTTCAGGACTATATCATTATACTTGGATAATAAATTGGGATACATTTCAATGCAGTAGCTATATGTTTCCTGAATATGCAATGTAAGGACTGTTCTCTGAAAAATCAGATGTCTTTAGCTTTGGGTTTTTGCTACAATGAGAATTCTCTTACCCTTTTAGGATTTGTATGTCTCAAAATTCTTGTGTCTCTCATGTCACATTTTTACTTGAATCCTCTCGTGTAAATTCTTTTTTTGCCGAAAAAAAATAATAAACCAAACACGATATTGCATTGTGCAAATCAATATATAATTTGGCATTCCAGACTGCTATAAAAATCACTCTCCGATTCAAGATCACATACATTTTCATTTCTTGGAAAACAATAAAAGGTTTGCAAGGTGCGTTTCTATAGGACATGTTAAGGAGGACAAGTTCCAAGAATCAGTTTCAGGTGACCGCGCGAAATAACGGACCCAAAAACATTAATAGTAGAGTAATGTGTAAGCTTTTTTATCCAAAGAATGGAGTTGAACTCTGATATTATGGAGTTTATAACAATTCTCTTGGTAGAGTAATACATAAGCTCATCATTATTCTGATTTTCTTCTGTACTTATTTAATAGTAATTAATACTGTATAATATGAAAATCGTTAAACTATCTCTCTCCAATGTTAAAATTTAAAACTTCAAATTAAGAACATTTTTTAGATTTTGAGCACGCCAAAGACAGATCACTGTAACGACCGCGATGGCTGACACAAGACACAAAGGATGGTATTAATTTCTAGATGTTAAAATTTATATCCAAGTTGGTTAGTATAAAATATATGTATATAAAACATAATATAAGAAGATAAACATTTTATATAATAGTACATTAGCGTATTATTATAAAATTGATACGTTGTTATAATTTGTACTTCAAACAATTATTTTTGACAGATTGTACTTCAAACATTTGTTTCATTATTAAATACAACATCAAATTGCTTTTAACTGTAGTTTCAATTTATTTTCTCATGTTAACAAAAAATACATCATTAATTTACTCATCAATAAACTATTTACATTTCCATGTTGCACGGATATTAAATCTAGTTTAAGGATCGATGAGTTTTTGGGCATGTGACAGACCACTGTAGCGACCGCAATGGCTGCGACAACAAAACACAAAGGATGGAATTCAGTAGAAAATATTCATCCTCAATCTTCTCTATGAGCTTTGACTTCTAAGTTTTGTTGATTATTGATTGTTTTTGGATTAAATACTTGAACATCATTATATAGCTAGGTTTTTTCTTTAGCTAACCACACTCTTACAAGGGAAATGCCTCATTAATTAAGTGTGAAGCAGATTATAATGGTTTGTTTATATGACCTTTAGTACAGAAAAAAGAAAAATGGTAATATAATAAACAAACTAAGATTACTTGATTTACTTCATTGCTCATACTTATTAGGACTTTATCCTTATACACAAAGAAACCAAAAATATGAAACTGAAATAATTAATGATAACAGGATAGAAACCATTCTTGCTACGGCAATCTTAGTTGCCTAGACACATTGCTAATATTGGCTATTTGAAAGTTACTTTGGTGTTTGAGGGCGATGGGGAGAGTAATGCAGATGCAGATTTGTGCTGCTGGTGCTTATCATTGACATTGGTTCTTCAATGGAATGATTTCTTTCTTGTTGATCATTTGCAGAAGATGCATCAGGAAGCATGTCAACTTTCACACATTCCTCTCTCTCCTGCCTAATTTCCTTCATCATTGCTACCACATCTTTCATGGTTGGTCTGTCATCTGGGCTTGAATTCACACACAGCAAAGCCACACCTAACGTCTGCAGCATCTCCTCAATTTCGGATTCCGGCCGAGCTCGCAAGCTTTTGTCTAGCACTTCAACTCCACCTCTTTTCTGTCTTACCCAGTCAACAATGTGGAGTCCATCAGGTATTGTTGGATCAATTGGTTGTTTCCCAGTTAGTACTTCTAATACAACAATACCATAGCTATAAACATCACTTTTCTCTGTTATCTTCATCATGTATCCATACTCTTCAAACCCCAAGATGCAGAAAAGGTAGTAAGGAATAGATGTTAGTATGTAATTGTGAAAGCAAGCATATTCAGAAAAAGAATGTCATATAAGTTTGATTAGGCATGCACTATTTACACTATCAACCTATCAGAAATAATTTTTTGTATAACTTTTAAATAGTTATTATAAAAGTCAGTAAACTTGTCTTATATATCGGTTTGTGATTGAGTGACAATGTAAAAATCCTTTACAGTATCAATACATGTATTATTTATTCTATTTAACATGCAATAAAGAATGTGAAACATTTAGTCAAATATACATATACTTAGTTTTGTTCTCTTTGATTGTGGAGACAGACTCTCCTTAATGATATGAGTGATAAAAGTAACACTAAATATTAAAATCTGAAGTATTAGGGTAGACTGGGTAGTAGTACTATACTAACCAGGAGCAATGTAACCATAGGAACCAGCTAGTGTGCTAGAAGATCGAGCAAAATCTCTATCATCAACAAGTTTTGCAAGCCCGAAATCAGCAATGTATGGTTCAAATTCAGTGCCTACGAGGATGTTGTTGGCCTTAATGTCCCTGTGAACGATTGGAGGAGCACAGTCATGGTGCAAATAAGCCACACCTTGAGCTGCTCCTAGTATTATCCGAAACCTGATATTCCATTCCAAGCAGTTGCCACTTCTTTCATGAAGCAGACCTCCTAGACTCCCATTTGGCATGTAATCATACATAAGCAATCTTGTGTTTCTGTTCCAACAGCACCCCAAGAATCTGACTATGTTCTTGTGGCGAATAGAACCAAGAGTTTTTACCTCAGCCGAAAAGGAATCGCGTACCCCTCCATTAACTGCTAACTTGTCACTTTTACTATCATATCTTGCAGCCAATGTTGTTGGCCATAGCCTTTTCACAGCAATGACATCCCCATTTTCCATTTCGGCACGATAAACAATCCCTGAACACCCCTTTCCAATCACATTGGAATCCACCAAACACTTTAAGACTTTCTCCACAGAAAAATTTACCTTTTGAAATGGGGTGAACTGCCAAGGCCATGAATCCCCTCCCACCTCAGAATCATTGTCTGCTTGAATCATTTTCCTTGCTCGAAAGACCGTAACAACTCCAAAGATTGCCATTGCAACAACCAAGGCACTGAGCAATCCAATGGCCAGTTTGATTATCTCTGACCGCTTTGAATTATTAGTGTCATTCAGCATTTTTGTCATTGCAGCATTGCTAACAAAACATGAATCATGACCATTAGGACACAAACCTTGGTTTCCAGCCAAATCTGTTGCTGGTAGTTGGTGGAATAACTTGCTGTCTGGCAGATAACCAGTGAACTTGTTGTAGGAAATGTTCAGAGAAACAAGATTTTCGAGCCCTGAAAATGCCATCAAGTCACCTTCAAGGTTGTTGTGTGAAAGGTCTAGAACTGACAGCTTGTTCAGAGAAGAAATCTCTGGTGGGACCACTCCAGATAATGCATTATGACTCAAATTTAGAGAAATATCAAGTGCTCCAATTTGAAGCAGTTCTGGTGGGATGCTCCCTGAGAAGTTGTTGCTGCTAAGGTCTAGCAGTTGAAGACCTGAACATTGCCCAAGAGAGGAGGGAATTGGCCCAGAGAAAGAGTTTTTGCTTAGGATGACTCTAAGAAGTGAAGTGAGTTGGCCAATACTCATTGGAACCTCACCAGAAAACTTATTCATAGAAACATCCAATACCTCTAGCCTTGTGAGAGAAGACAAATAACTAGGCAAAGCACCAGAAAGGGAGTTATTACTTAGATTCAGCATTTGCAATTCTTTACAGTTTCCAATCTCAAGTGGTACTGATCCAGTAAGGTGATTCTCAGACAGATCAAGGAAATTGAGGCTATTGAGGAAGCCGATTTCTTTCGGTATCTCCCCACTGATTCTGTTGTCTACGAGCCGGAGGCGAATGAGGGAACTGCAGTTGCCAATCTCAGGAGGGATGGGGCCAGAAATATCATTAGAGATTAGCAGAAGCTTTGTCAAATTTTGAAGCTTAAACAGACCTGGGGGTAAGCTATCAGTGAGTGCATTGTATGACAAATCCAAAGCCTCAAGGCATTTACAACCTCCCAATGTTGATGGAATGCCACCTTCAAGTTTGTTCTGCCAAGCAAAAAACACTGTTAGCTTTGTCAAGCTTCCAAGCTCAGGTGGAATTGAACCTGATAGCTGATTTGTATCCAACTGCAACTGTATGAGGTCTGTGAGATTGGAGAGAGCTTTTGGTATTGAACCAGATATGTTATTGTTACTCAGCATAAGCTCCTCAAGATTTGAGAGCTGCCCCAAACTCTGAGGTATTCCACCGGAGAGAGAATTCAAGGAGACATCAAGAATCTTCAAGCTTCTACAGTTGCCAATTTCCTCCGGAATGCCCCCAACAAAACTGTTTTGCCACAGCAGCATCTTTTCAAGCTTCTCAAGCTTACCAATCTCTCTTGGCAGGAAGCCAGAGAGACTATTCTCATACAAAAACAAGTTCACAAGCTCTGAACAGTTTCCTATTTCAGGAGGAAGCTCACCAGAGAGCATAGTACTATAAATAGACAAGGTCTGAAGCATGCTTAACTTACCCAGTGAAGCAGGCAATGAGCCAGAAATTTTAGTGTCAGCAAGACCTAACACCGACAAATTCCTGCAATCTCCAAGTTCATCTGGAATCTTCCCCACAATGCCACTGTTCCCTCCTGCTCTTATAACCTCCAGATTTGTCAGCTTTCCTAGTTCCACAGGAAGACCCCCACTAAGGTTGTTATCAAAGATATCAAGGGTCTTGAGATTAACACAGTCACCAATCTCACTTGGGATTGGTCCAGTGAGATGGTTAGAGTTCAAGCTCAAGTTTTGAAGATTTTTTAGCATACCAATACTTGAAGGAATTCCCCCCACAAGACTATTTGAGCTAAGGTCAAGGACTATAAGCTCAGGGCAGTTTCCAATGTCAGGTGAGATAGCCCCAGTGAGGTTAGCCCCAGAAATCACTAGCCTTTGAAGGAAAGGAAACGATGAGATTTTTGAAGGGAAGTGAAGTGCTAACTCAACATTTTGAATGGCTATCTCAGTGACAAGGCTTGCTGAGGAGCATTTGATGTAGGACCAATTGCAAGGATTTGAGTCCAAAGGGTTCCAGCTAGAAAAAGCTGAAGGAACTGTATTGGAGGAGCTATGCATCCATGAAACCAATGCACTAACTTCATCATTTGCAGCAAAGGAAAGAGGAACAAGGAGTGTAAAGAGAAGAACATGGAGAAGTTGGTGGTGGTGGTGATGGTGATGGTTTTTGATGAAAGCTTGCCTCGACATATGGTTGTGGTTTTGGTTGCTCAAGGCTTGCCTCGGCATTGACATTGGCAATTCCCTCAAAAACTCAACCACAAGCATATCATATCAAGTTATCAAATATCAAACTCTTGGTTTTGCATTGGGTCTCTCTCTTTGTTTTTTACTACTCTCTCTCTCTCTCTCTCTCTCTCTCTCACTAGCTACTCTTGCTTGAACTCACTACTATTATGGTGTGTCACCATAGTTGCTAGTATTATACTTGCTTTGTAGTAAAGCAAGAAAAGGAGACAAGATATTTTTAATACGATTTTGGAGTGAACAAGCACCACCCCCTCTGCCTCGGGGTTCTGTTCTTTTTGCTAATATTTTCTGCCGCATTGAATTGATGCAATGACTTGTTTGGCACTAAACTAGCTCACACCCATGTGTTGTTGCATTGTTTTCCTCAATTTAGTCACTAATATGGGCTGCACCACTTATATATTGTGTTGATTAACGAGCTTCTTCTTTAATTTGAAAGACTTGTTGCACTACTTTCTGGCATTTTGCTCCTTGTTTTCAAAGTTTCATTCAAAGCAGATTCCCCTCGCAGTTTGAAGACTAGTATAGTATAAGAATTGCTTTGCAAGCATCTTAGCCAACATAAAAAAATAGTACTAGTACATGAAAACATGTCTATTAGTAGTTCAATTTAATTACCATTAAGATTTTGTTAGTGTTATGGTAGGATCATTTTCCTTTGTCATCCAATGTATTTTTTTTCAGCCATTTAAGTTATTTTGTGAGAAGCCACTTCATCGTTACCCAACTTGGATCAGATTGTTACTCTGTTCTTTGGGGTTTGATCCCCTTTGGAATATTTAAGATGCTCACCTATCATAAAATTTAATGTACTTGGGATATGCTAAGCCAATAAAATATTGATATATTATTATTTTTTATTAAATAAATATTATGTTTAGCAATAAATTAATTATGTTGATACTTCATTAGCTTCATAAAGTCAAATTAGGTAGATTACATTTATACAAAAAAAAATGTCAATAAATATCTTCAAATTATAACACAGTCTGTACCACAAAAATTTACACAAATTAAATGACAACAAAATCCTAATGATGGATAATGACAGTTCAATTTTGTTATTTCCACAACCATTATTACACTATTTGTATTTTGGTGTGCGTGTGATGACACTATTTGTATAATGAGACTATGTCTATTTATATACTTTTTAATTCAGGAATAACAATATTTTCAACCTCGGTACATTTCTTTTCTATAAAAGATAAATAATATGCTCAAAGTTGGACATTTTAAATTACTTTCATAAGTTACTAAAACGACGTCTCATACATTGGCTTTCCTTTCTGTCTTTTTGTTTCCCCAATAATTACAACCATCTGAATAAATTTGAATGATAACATCTCACCACAACTCCATTTTTTATTTGTAAATCCTTCTCAAAAAAATGCAACAAATGCCCTTCCTCAAGTAGTCAAAGATCTGCAAGAGGAATAACACCATAGCCACTTTAACTCTTGAACACACAAGCAAGAATCAATCCTACTTATGACTCTGTTGATTAATGGCAGTGGTATTTGTAAGGGAATCCACTTTTCTTGGTGACAAATTTAAGGAAGATATGAATATGTATTTCCCTCACCTCCTCCCCTTTTAACTTATTAATCAACTGTGACTGTGTGATTCTGAAACAAGCCGCAATGGCCAAAATTATTAAGAAGCAGAAGGCAATGCCTGTGAACACAGTCTACAAGATGTGAATCCATTTTTTCTTTCTTTCTAAAAGCAGTTCTAATTATTATAGGCAATAGTAACCACATGACTATTCTTTGTTTAAAGAGGAAACACATATTTTTTATAAAATATAATCTTACTCGAATTAAATAAAAAGATTTTTTTTTACAACAAATAAGAAGATGGACGTAAAACTTTTCTTTTAAATAATCTAATTATATATCTAAGATTTAAACTTAAAATTTCTGATTGATGTGTAACAATCTTGTATCACTTAACTAACTCTTTCTCATGTGTTATTTTAACCTAGAGAGGATTTCACTTGAAGGCTAGATGGTAAAAAAGCCAGAGAACCAGTGACTACGTTAATTACCCATTTTGTTCCAACATGCCAAGCTTCATCCTGGCCCAGCACCAAGAGAAAAAGACTCTGATGTAAGGACATTAAGAACTGTCTTTTCAATTACGCTTTCACACTTTGATCTGAGAAGCAATTGCCCAACATCCACTGTTCATTCCACCCTTTCCAATCAACACCGGATGTTGACCCGACCTCTTCAACTTCAAATTATCAGTATATCGTATAGAACCATAGGGTGGTTGTGTTTGTCCTACCATACTCTTATGTACGCGACTGACACATCATGATTAATGAATATACTATTTGTACGTGTCAGAAAAAAAAATGTTCTTATGCTCCACCAAAAAATTTCACATGGCTTAAAGAGTTGAAGTAGTATTCTTCATCCTCCAAAACACCTTTCAAAGATAAGATCATAAGAATATAAACATGTTATTAATAAACATAAAAAAATATACTACTATATGAACCATGTTACAAAATAATTAACAAATTATGACATTTTATTATCTATTTTTTAATACGTTTTGTTTATTATATTTAGATATCTATTTTTTTGATATTTAAGTCATGTAAATTATATAGATATCTGGACATACATATATATATATATACACACACACGATATCATCTTGAATAGATAGATGTAGCTATTAATTAGCCAGCCCTTACATTATGGTCATCTTGAATAGATAGTTGCCTAGGATTTAGGAGGTGTCAGTCAAAGTGGCATCTCCTATTTTTGTTTTGTCTGCTTGTGGGAGGCGCGTTACACTAGTGGGCGCAACCTATTCAGGTGAAATGTCAGCAAATGAGGTGTCACTCTGGTTGGCTTTATCCATACAAGAATATTTAGCGTTAGCAAAGCCAACTCTAACAAAGAAAAGCCAGCTCTAAGTTATTTAATTGTTAAAAAATTAAATATATAAACAAATACTTGATTGAGACGGTAAAAAAATATTTTGGCTTTTTCATCAATCATGTTTTCCCAATCACTTGTCTTTATAACTTCACCATAAATAAATATTGTAATCCATGTATACTCTACAAAAAATCATTTGGTAAATTCAGAAATTAGACAACAATGAAATATTGTCAGCCAAAAAAATACAATGAAATCATTTGTTGTGTGTCAAAGTTCAGACAACAACATAATCATGATTTCGCTTACAAATGCTAAAAAAACTCACCAAGTCTCGAAATGTCCATCAAAAGAAAGAGGAAGAGGAAATAGTGTAAGAGAGGATGGGGAAGGGTGGGGGTGTCATCAGAGGGGAAGTGAGAGAGGAAGGGAGAAGTGTTTGGGTGTAAGAAATCCAGGGGGTAGGAAGGTCATTTTATTAATGTTGGTAGTGTCAATAGTAACTCCCTTTTTCCAATGTGGGCAGATATTTAATAACCGGATACAAATGTTTGGGCTACAAGATCAACTTATGGGCCCAGCTTCGTGAGGCTGAGAACAAAGGGACTACAATGCTACTATGTTCTTTTCTGTCTTCAGTTTCCACACTCTGCTTTGTTGCAAAATCTCACTTCCATTTCCTTCTATTAACATTGCACTTTTTCAACAATGTGTACCTGAAACCGAAACCAACCAGAACCTCTTTGATTGAAACCAATCCAAGTTTTTTTTTGTGTCACAATTAATATATTTGTGAGAGAAAAAAGAAAATGTCTGCTTCCGCTGTTGTTCACAATTTTTGTTCCGTCGGTTCTTGCATTTCAAATTGCCGCCAAAACCGAACCTTGGTTCCCACCCATCATGCGTTTCATTCACCCAATTCCCTTTTGAGGTTAAAGAAGCAACCTTTCCTCTCAAACACTCACTTCAAGAGTTCCAGAACCCAGAAACCTCGCTCCAGTTTTGTAGTTTCCGCAGCACAATCGAATTTTGTTAAAGGTTAGCCTCAATTTTTTTATTAAATTATTTTGGATGTGTTTAGAAAAAATGAAGGGTGGTAATTTCAAGTTTGGTTAAGGGGTTTTGTTGTTAGCAGAAATTTTTATGGAGAGAGTGGATGACTTTGGATATTAGTGAAGAAAATTTGAGTATTGAAGTAAGATATATTAAAAATTAAATAGTAGTCTTAGTTAAATGTCATGCATACCAATTGAGTTTGTTAATGCATATGCTTTATCTTCTTTGCCAAATTATGGTTAAAATTTAAGTGACACCCATTTGGATTTTCGCAAGTGACTGACCCATACCACATTACATCAATATAATCTTCAGATTATTTTCTTGATTGCAGTTATCTTAACAACAAACTAGACCTTTTTTCCTGAGTTAATACCTTTCATGAGGAAGCTTGTAGTTCACAGAAAACCATTAAAGTAGGCAGTGCCTTCCATCAATTGTTTGGTGTCTCACTGTCTTGGATTAAATAATGTTTAGGATGTTATGTAATTTTTTCCTACGCCAAGCATATGCATCACAATGACAGTATGCCAAGGATTATTGGGGATTGATGGCATCAAACTATCAAGTCTCAAGAAATTGGTGATTTTGGGATATAGAATGTTGGTCACCTTATACAGCATTGGTGTTTCTTTAATGGATGCATTTGCTCCATGCCTTGTTTATGACATGATACCAACTGCATTTGATTAAACCTGGTAAATGCATGCCATTTTTAATTCCGTAAGGGGTCAACAGTGACTGAACATGATGCTGGCAAATGGTCTTAAGTTGATGCCCTCCTGATGAGCCATCCTTATTAAAAGGAAAACACCATTTGATTAAGAGTTGTTTCATGTTGAGAGTATCTTGTTATTTTGCCCTTTGGAATTCGCAACATTGACTTTTTACCAGGTTGTTCAGTTCCATATCAACCCTGGGCATATTATTTTGCCTAGTTCCTTTTGCCATTTTGTTTGCTTGCCCAAGAAACCTGACTGGTGCTCTTTTGTCTCAACTGTCGCGGTGATTATGAAATAGTTCTGCAGAATGCATGGAAAGTTGGTAGGGATGGAATTGAGGCAGGCACTAATCTTGTTCCTGTGAGTCAGAATTTCCCTTCAAAGTCTAAATTACTGTTTGATCTATTCTAGCTATTATCTTCAAATTCGTTACAAATACTAGAATACCCTCTTTTCTGTTTTTCATGTTTCTCTTTTATTTTCTTCCCTGATGCAAGAATTCTGTACCAAGACCAATAGCAAGGATTTCAGTAACAATTGTGGCTTTGAGTGTTGCGCTTTTTGTACTCAAGGCATTCCTCTCTACAGCTTTCTTTATATTGGTAAGTCATTGAATTTATTTTTGTCATCAAATTATGATTTCAGGATTATTATTTTAAAGATTTGAAATACAAATTCTTAGTATGAAATCAGTTGTCATGCTCATGCATCATGGTGAAGGCCATTTTTGCTTACTACCCCTGATTGAGTATTGAGAGACACACTGAGACAGGCAGACAGACTGAGAGCGAGAGGTCATAAAGAGTGCTGGCAAGAAATCAACAAATCTAGGTCACAATATCAAATCCATGGTCCAACAATGCCAAAACCGTGTTTAATAGTCTAATCATATAGGGTGAGGCTATTGCTATCATTCCCATCCATTAAGATGAGATGTTTGCATCTTTATTTTCTAATTGACAAATTGCACTAGTAGCTGTATATAATTATTGAAAATAAAGTTTAAATAGTAACCAGTTGAACTCATACAGTGGCTTGTGCAATTTTATACTGCTATATAAATTTCCTGTTAAAATGATGGGCATCAACTTGTGCAGCTTACATATTCAGCTATTGGCATATTGCCTTGTAGGATTTGGATATATCCCAATAGCCATCACCAGAGTTTTGAATGAAGATATGACAAAAAAATGTTGCTATATCTTAAATAACTGCCTAACTAATTGAGCTTGTTTTTGTGTTGATCCCCATTGCATAGTGTTCTCTCATGCTGTTTGCCACCCTTCTCTTTTTCTCTTTTGATGCTTTAGGGTTGAATTGCATCTTTTAGGCTTAGTTTGTATTCCAAGAAAAACATATTCCGGTTATTAGAATGTAGCTTTGCCAAATCTGAAGCACTTTTCCAAGTCTTCAAGGATAAAACTTGAAAACTATGAGTTGTATGGAACAGTGACATACAACTGGCAATTTGTATCTTCATTTTTCTTGTCTTGTCTTCCATTAAAAAGAAATGTTATCGTCAGTACACCATTATTCACATTTTGGTCAAGTACATAGTTCTCTTCTGATGATTTCAAAAGTATATATTATCTTTCTAATTCTATAGTAGCGGTTTTGACAATCACATAGTAGCCATACCAAGTTATTTGAAGGGAACTCGCACAAAGAAAAAGGGATGTCTGTTCCCCTTGAAATTGTTTCTCAAGTTGAATGTATTTTCACCAAAATAAAAAATCTGAATGTATCCCAAATCCTAATGACGATGGTTCTAAGCTTTAAACTTCTGTGCTATCTGCTATGATTAATACAAGTGAATTACTTTTGATAGGCCACTATAGGACTTGCATACTTTGCATACCTAGCATTCAATAAAGATCAAGGACCTAGTGGGAACGGAGGAACTACCTCTACTTCAATGGATGATCCAGCGGAAGAAGCCAGAAAGATAATGGAAAAATACAAGTAGCAGCATCAGAGTAAGGTATTCTGAACCACTCAAATTCTGCACTATACTTTTGTTCAATGTAAAGTAGTGATCCTGTGAGTAATAGCTCATTTAGTTGAGAAATTTGATGGAATGGAATTGTCACCATTTATGTGAATGTCATTTTTTCTTTCTAGATCATATTATAGCCTTTAACATAGCCTCAATGCAAACATTTTCCATTGCATAGATGATAGCTTTTTTTTTTTTTTGTGTGTGTGTGTGTATGTGTGTGAATTTGCATAGATGTTGGTTAAAGCGTGTTCGGATGTGCTTAATTTTTAGGGGAAAATTGTTTTTCTTTCAACAGGTATCTGAGAAAAAATTTAGTTATGAACTATTTTGAACATAAAGCAAGCTCATTGAAAAGTATACATAAGGTGCATTTGGGGAAATAATTCAATTAAGCACATAATTTAACCCGTTTGAACAAATTTTTCCGTGAATACTTATAGGAGAGAAAAAATGAAAAAGTAAAATTAAATGAGCTTCTCTCATAAATTAAAATCAACTCATATACCTCAACTTTTTGGGGGCTTAGAAAATTCTTACAAATCAAAATTTCCGTACCCTGAAAATTTGACGTGATTTAGGTAATTTGATTTGTGTTCACTCTTACAAAATTTATCATTAAATCAATAGATGCAATATTTAATTTGTCAACACGTGATGGTTTAGCACATTGGATTGAAGCCCCAAAATAAAATTAGTGAACTCTAAAAAGTACAATCGTCGATCTCAAATCTACATTCATGCCCCCAAAATAATACTCCTGTCAAATCTTCCACAGATTTTTCGGTAGCCAATCAACAGCTTGTTTGGAAATGGTACGATGGAAGCAAGCATTTCCAGCTAACATTTAGACTATTTCATTGCTAAGCAGAATAGTCATTTTTAAGTAGTATTTGATAGATTACATGTTAATTAATATTTAATTGATTGGTGATTATTGAGGGGTTTTTTTTTTCAAGTTACTTCTTAATTTTAAAGAATAAATTGAAACATGTTCAGAAAAATTATGGAGATAATTACACTGATCTATTATACAGTTAGCATAATAGCAATTGCATTTACACTCTTTGCTTAAAAAATTATACTTATTTCCCTTATTTTATTATTTTTAAGGGTATTGAGTGTATAATTTGTAAGGAAGGAATGTGTAGATTTTTTTATTAAAAAAAACGGTTGTATATGTGTCAAAGTAATATTTACAATAAAAGATGTATGTGTAATTTTGTAATTTTTAATCAATTTCAATTGATAGTAAAATGGGTGTTAGAATGGGTTGGTAATACTTTTTTTTTAAAAAAAAAAAGTATAATAGGAGAGGGGAGCAGATGGGAGATTAAATTACTGAGACATTCATCTCAAAGTTTATTTTTTCAACTGATTAATCCGATTGATTTGTATCACTGGAATTGGATTTGAATATGATTAGCTTAGTGCATGTATAGATGAGCATTAGTAAAATTGATTTTGAATGAAATTAATTTTAGTTAAAATTGATTTTAAAGTGACATGATTTATATTTAAATATTTAATTATAAAATAAAGTTAGAAATAAAATTCAGCATACAATTTATATTTAAAGTTATTTTAATTTAGTATGAATTTTTTTTTTTTGACGTGAAATCAAACATGTGAAAATATATTCAACATTAATTTTAGACTTAGAATCAATTCTCCAAAGTCAAACACTCTAATAAGTTGAATTATCTTTTAAAGTTGCTTTCATAAAATAAAAGTATTAAGAAAGTTGTAATAACTATATAAAATAAAATAAAAAAGTTTTTTTCACAAGTTGATATTAATTTCTTAAAGATTAAATTACTTTCATCCCCTTCCATTTAGCACTTATTATACGGGGATCCCTTCTATAAATTATCCTTACGGTTAATTCCATAACTTTTACAATTTTGTTACAATGACACCCCTTTCTTCATCACTTTGATTTTAGTAAACAAAAATTTGTCATGTGTGTTACACATGATGCTTTAATGTAATTTAAGAACAATTTTATTCTTTTTTTTTTTTTTACATCATCTCTTAAAAGTCAAGATGGTTCTCTTACATGTAGTGGTTCCAAAACAAAGTGGTATCAACATTACACAATGATTCCCACAACAAAAAAAGGTCTCCAACTAAAATCATTTTCACAATATTAAAATCAAAAAACTCAATTAAAAATATATAAAAAAAACGTGCAGTATAAATAAGTTATCACAAATCTGTATTTGGATGAACCTTTCCACAATCAATGTTTAGATGACAAGCACTACCAACACCTTGGACAAGGACGACAACCAACGTAGATCATGCTCAACCCACTTTTGGATGACAACAACCACCAACACCAGTGACCACCGTGTGACTTCTAGACAACGATAATCACCACCAACATTGACGACCATTGCGTGCACAACCCACTTCTAGCGGATGCCTCTTCTGGACTTCTCTTCACATATCAGAACGACATAAACCAACCTCATTAACGATTTTGATTTTTGCAAATCCTAGCATAGAGGATTTGGGGATTTCAAATTACTTAGTCTATGCGGCTAAATTGGTAAAGATTATTTTGGTATTTAAAAAAAAAAAAAAAAAAAACTAACACTACCAGTAACAATTCTGGTTTATGAGAGGCAAAAGAAATATAATTTTAAATAGAGAGTTCCTATGTAATAAGTGTTAAATAAAAGAGAGTGAATATAATTTACTCATTCTTAAAACAACTAAAAAGAAATGTCATAAAATTGCTTAATAAAGTGCGCTTTGTAAGTACGAGTTTTGTAACATATGATAAAACAATGTAGTAAATCATAAGTAAAACAACAATTTTCTACCTATAGGAGTAAGCAAAGATAATATTTATTTATCTACGAGTGTGAATAAGATCTCTGTTAATGTGAATGTAACATTTTTTTTATTTCTTTATTCATATACATGCTCCATCAGACCAGACATCTTTTACATCATTATATGCTTTACCAACACCCTTGTTTATCACCAAAAACTTCTGTATCTAGTAAAATATTGAAAGTTTAAGGAATAAAATCAACTCAAATTAATTAAAATAATTATCAAATACCGTCATGCCTGACATCATGAAATATCTTCACACTATTATGATGCAACACCCAACTTTTGCATTAGCAAATTCGACCATGTATTGACTACCATCATTAAGCATTTTCAACATCACATTACAAATGAAGTTGAGGAGCAATTCTATATGCACAACACATGGTTGGAATATGAAAGTCATTTAATGGCTTCACAATAATAAACAAGCAAGGCCATAAATGGAGAAAATAGTACCATGAAACAATGGGTTATTTTTGTAACAGAAAGTTATCACGTCACTGGAATAGTAATCATGATTTTGATGCTTTCACATAGTCAAGAGTCTACTTTACATTGCAATAAATTATTCCAGCAAATCTGCAACGCAAATTTATTGATTTTATTCATTTTAGAAATGAGATATCAAGAAAGATATTACCACGCGTTTTTTGGATTTTTCTTATTTTTTTATTTTATCTTTTAGAAAAACTTTTTGTTAAAAAATAAATATAAACTATTTGAATTGTACCAAAAAAGTTGATCTATACACACTACATGTATGCTACCTACAATCACAAGAAAATAGCTGGTTGTCTGTTACATTAGTATCAATTCTGTCAACAAAAAAAAACCCTCTAATCAATAATCCACACACGCACATTAAAAAAAAATCCTCTTCAAAACTTATAGTAGATTAGGATATGACTCAAGATTGAGGTACAAACCCACACACGTTGAGATTGGATTTCAGCCGCTACACCGAATTAGAAACTTAGATTATATATATACGTGGGAAAAGCAAAGGAGATAAAAGAAGGGGAAGAAAAAAAAACGAATCATTAAAATCAACATGTTTCTTCACATGTTCTGTTACTTCTGTACCATTGAAAAAGTATGTTCCCACCATGCTGAACAACGTTATTGCGGTCGATTCACTTCTTCAAATCTGGATTTTTGTTATAAGTCCCTATATCAGTTGGACACTGAAGACTTCACTGTTTTTTAACATGCTTATAAAGATAAAAACTTTATCATTTGAGGTTCAGAGAAATATATGCAGAAACTATCTATCATTTTGGTATTACATAGTATACTTTTAAAGGTAATTACACTTTTAAAAAATAAAGTCGTTTTGTAAATAAAAAATCCGGAGTATAGCTTAGTTAATAAGTGGAAAAGGATTTGGATTCAATTTTCGCACAATAATTTTTTGAAGAGAGAAAAAGAATTTAAGTATCATTAAACTTTAAATCAAAAATTAATTTCATAATCAACCCAAAAAATCAAAACATATGAAAACAACTCAGTCAAAACAATGTCTTTACATATATATATATATATATATATATATATATATATATTATATATATAAATTAAAACAAAAGAAGAAAAAAAAAAACATTGCATTTACACATTAACAACTTTTAAAGGAAAAACTATCACCTACGAAAAAAAAGTTTTTATTTTTCCGCAACAAAGAACAATACTGATATTGATGATTATGTTATTTCTATTTTTTTTTCTCTAGCTCCCCATTCTGATATTTTCCCTGTCTTGGTAGAACACAAAATTAGTCAAAGAATATAACAGAAATTAAAGAGTAGAAACCAAGAAGGGATTATCAACTAAGAAGCAAGAAGAAGCGAAATTGAGGGGGTCAATAATGGAAGTGACTAATTGCTTTGACGAGCGTGAGATTGAATAGTGAATTAGTAGCAATCATGCTGGGGTCATTATCAATTAAAATAATCGTTCGTCATTGTTGATTATTTTGCATGAAATAAAACCACCCAAATTTGTTTATGTCCACTTGCCTCCACTTTATAGGACCTTATGGGAGCCATAGGAGCTTATAAAAGGCTCTATTAGTCATATTACGAAGGCTTTTTCAAAAAGTAGATTAATACAAATGATGGCAAAGAGAAATAACATCATGAGTTGCTAGATTATCTCAATGAATTTTACTCTTACTTTGAATCAAATTGCAACTATTTACCGCCAATTAAGTGCGTTGCTATTGACTATTGAAATAAACGTAACATGCCAGTTATGATTGCAAAGTGATCTGTAATTGGATTATAAAATTGCCAAAATATTACCCTTCTTTTATAAACAATGGAGCCTTTCAAAAAACAGATTTTGTTTAAATATGTCTTCTGTCAAATTTTAATATGCATGAATATGTGTATAACTACGTCAACTGATACGGAATTGTATATATTGTAATATACTAACATGGTATCAATTTATTGTACATCAAAAACTCAATCGGAAAGAAGATTTTTTTCACTTATAATCGTTGAATTAGCAGAAAAAATGTGAAAATAAAATTATATTGATTTTAAAAAAAAATTGGTTTTAGAAATAATTAGATTTAAACTTGAGTGTATAAATTACACAAATCCAATTTTTATAATCCGACATTTAAAATTTGTAAATAATTTATGAGTGTGTGGGTGACAAAAAAAATGTTAACTTTAGATTAAAAAATACATAAGACGATATTTTATGAAAATTTATTGCTTAATAATTTGATGTTGTTAAAAGATATCATTAGCTAACTTTTATGTGAGCATTTTTTGACAGAAATTTTATGGGATTCCTTACTCTAGCTTTTAGCATTTCAATGTGTTTAAAATTAGAAAATCTTCAAGAAGAAATTTGATAAATAAAAAGAAAACAATTAATGATATAAATAATTTACTTGAAGACTCATATTTTTAAAACTCCGTTTGGTTATATTGTGATTTGTGGATGATTATAAGGACACGAAATAATTAATTAAGATTATTGTTAAAAGTTTTCTGCGACACAATGTACTAATTACATTGACTTATTTTATCAACAACAAAAATTACATTAAGTCATTGAGTGACCTGAGACAACTTATGCAGTTATATATGCTTTAATTTCTCAAAATCGAATTTAGCCACGCACAAATAAACTCTAAACTTGTCCAATTTATGAGTTGACTTCATCACATTGAAATAAATAAGACAAAAAATGAATATTATTTCATAAAAATTGAGCACGATATTAAAATTTATAACACTCACATACTCTAATCACATAATTGAGATAGATCCATTTGGTACAAAAATGAATATTATTATTCTTTGGTAAATAAAATCTGTATTTTAATACTCAATTTAAGTTGAGTTGACTTGTTTACTCTTTAATTTTATTATAATTGTTTTTACCACCTTAGACTCCAATAGAACTACGTTTGCAATATATGTGCCTACCACACACTTTTGGCAACTTTGCTTGGTTCTTCATTGTTTGATTGAAGACATTCATCGTTCATGGGATCATGTACTCGCAAGAAAGTAAAGTAGTTGCATATGATTTATATATGTCACTGCCTGTACTAAACCAACCATGAGTTGATGTGAGCATAGATTTTGTGTTTGGACTACCAAAAACATCAAGAAGAAAAAATTCAATTACAGTACGTTGTTGATAGATTTTCCAAAATATCCTTTAGTTACTGAATGACAAATTGATTCCAACATATTCCTTAGTGAGATGTCTGAGGGTATGGACCAACTCACATGTCAATTTCATTCTTTGAGAGTCTTTATGTTGCGGATACGTATTGAGTCTCCATGAAAATACTATATGATGGAGATAATCCAAGTGATAACAAATAGAGATTGTATATGAACAAGAAAAGTCGAAGACTCCACAAAAAAAACAAGTTCTTCTTAAGACATGTGTTGCAAGTTATAGTAAAAATATAGTTTAATTACACATTTAGTATCTATATATGCACAACTAATCTTTCCGTTTCAGTTCATATACTTAGAAACTACTCATTTTAATTCATATGCGTATATATTTAATTTATTTTATTCTCTATGCATACTAATTTTAATCATTTTTCAATTCCTACAATTGTGTACAACAAGAACTAAAACAATTAAAAAAATAGATGTGTAGAAACTAAAATGAGTATTTTTTAGGTGTAAGAACTAATATTAAAGATTATATATGTATTAAGACCAAACGAGTACTTAACACTAAAATTAAATCATATAATTGAATTCTCCCTTCAACCAAACCTTATATGCTCCATTGTTTTACTTTTCCTTACCATAATTTTTAGTGTTTGGAAAAGGTGAAACAATTCACAATAGAGATGGGGAACAAGAGTAAATCTATGTTTTTTACTATAAAAAAACGTTTTATCCCAAAATGCTATTATACAAATTTATTTTTGCATTTTTTATTGACTTTTCTTCTGTAGAGAGTTTTGATATATATATATATATATATATATATATATACAACTTTTTATTTATTTGTTGGTTGATTCATCATGCATTTTTTTTATTGAATTAAGTATTGACATCTTTGTTTATTAATTATTTTGAGTTGATATATATGTTGCTTTATTCAATATTTTGAATTATGAGATAAGCTACAAAGTGAAAAAGTATTCACTATCAAGTGTTGGATATTGTCTAATGTGAATGAAAATTTAATGAAAGGTGAAGATGAACCTTCTATTAAAACTGGTGAGATAAAAGACAATATAGTATATATAATGAGACTAAATCTTCAAACAATAGTACGATATGAAAATATTATTGCTTTTTTATAACATGGTTTTTATTATACATTGCTTTTTTTTATAAATTTTTACGATATATTATTTAAATTAATTATTGTTTCATCATTTAGACAAATTATAATCAAATAATCAATAACTCGTTTGGATAACCATTTCAGGAAGATGAATGTACGTTGAAAAGAATGACGACTTATGTTACTTTTGAATAAAAAATAATTTTGAGAGGGATCATGACCATTCAAATATAGGATAAATCTATTCTTTTATATTATCTTACATATTAGTTTTCACCTAAAAAAATCTTACATTATTAGCTAATTTATATAATTGCAACCTTTTAAGTTTAAACGTCTAGCTTATAAATTTTCAAATAATTTATAAGTTTCTTTTAGCTAAAAAAAATTATAAAAATAATCATATAATTCATTATTCAAGACTGAACAAACTCTAATTTTCAGTTGAAAGATTATAAAATTACATTATAAAAAGAAAATAATCAATAGAGTCATCATTTGAAACATTATATGCACGAAAAGCCAAATGCCAAAGAACATATCCTACAGGCTACAGCTCTACTTGATGCCTTGGTGGATTTCCTTCCACGCCATCTCCAAACTCCAAAGCATTCTTTTAAGAGAATTATACTATATTATTTTTTATTTCAATATCTTTTTAATTATATTAACTTTTGCTTTTAATATTGTCATATGCCCACACCAAAAAACAAATATTGTCATATGTCCGTTTGATATTAAAATTTCGGCATTCACATAACCGTTTTTATAATAGTTTGACGATAAAGATAAAAAAATTAACAAAAACTTTAGATATTATAAATATAAATAAATTTATTGAAACTATTAGTAAAAAAAATAATATATTTATACAGAAAAACATATAATTACATATATATTTTATTGAAGTAGAAAATATAATTTTAAATCTATATTTTAATATGTCAATTTCATTAACCTAACCTAATTTCTTTTTAAATGCGACATAAAGCGGGTTGGATTGATCGTTCTAAGGTTGGATTGAAAATCTAAACTTAAACCAATCAAACTCATAATTAGTTACGGGTTGAGTTGAGTTGATACATCATTTTTCAAAAATATAATAAAAAATAAATTATTTAAAGTTTTTTAAATGAAATGACTTATAAGTTAACCTATCAAATAAATAAATATAATCTTAACCATCACAATTGTAAGGATATTATCTTACTAAATGATCTTAATATAATTTTTTTTAGAAACTATCATGGTGAGTTAAATAAATGTAGAATAAAGCAATAAAATAACCCATTCTTATTTTTTTACCATTGTTTTGGTAAAAAAAACTAAACAAACTATAAGAAATCTAACAAAAGAAAAATATTTTTTTCATGTATAATAATTTTATCTAATTTAAATAAATTTATCTCTTATAAAAATACATGTAGTAATCTATGCATAATCTAATAGAAACAAAGTACCAACTCTTTCACTCATAATTCAATTCAATCCAACTCATTTTAGTGAGTTAAGTAGGTTGATTGATCAAATACAACCAATTTTAGCCTTCCTAATTTTTAATACATATTTATATTAAATTATGTGAGACTTATTTAATAAAAAAGTTAGATAATTTAATACAGCATACCTAAATTATATCTAATAATAAAAAAATTATATAAAGATGCGTTATCACTTATCAGCCTAGAAGCTAGCATCCTAGATGTTCTTGCAACCTATTTTATTCCATATCGTGGAATTTTTCATTCCAAAAATACAACAAATTAAATGTTTATTCAAATACTACATGTGAAAAAATATTTATATGTCATCATCATCATCATCAACAGCACCTTTAACCCAAATTAATTGGGGTTGGTGGTAGATAAACCCAATGATAAATCAAAAATAGAGCAAAAGAGAGAAACAGAGTTAAAATAAAAGAATTGTGAGAGGAGAAGAGAAAAGAAGATGAAAAGAATTAAAATAGGGAACAACTGGAACATAGAACTACTAAAGGGTTTAACCCTCCATTAGACTTATAACTTTTCTCCACTCCGTCCTAAGACATACCATCCGCCAATCTAAATCTCACTCCATTAGGTCTTGTTTAACTACCTTTCCCCAGGTAAGTTTTGGTCGACCTCTACCTCTCTTTGTATCTAGCTCTTGGTAACATACTCTTGTTCTAACAGGAGCATCTAATGGTCGTCTCATAACATGCCCAAACCATCTCAATCTATGCTCCCTCATCTTTTCACATACTGGTACCAC
>PYAF01004131.1:386224-398199 GCA_007407185.1 Glycine tomentella | reverse complement strand
TGACCCATCCTCCGCACTGGTGGAGTCCTGTTTTGGTCTGTCTGAGCGGGAGAGGAAGCTTCGTCGGAAACAGCTTCCGTCACATGTACTTCTTCCCTCCGTGCCACGTTCTGATTCTCCGGTAGGCAAATCTCCCTGTTCGGCATCTCCGAATGTGGTACAGAATGGCTATTTCTTGTGTTTACCATCGTTGAAAGGTGTGGGACTCGAATTTTACAGTTCCCCACAGACAGCGCCAATGTTCTGTATGTTTTTCAGAACACAAATGTATAACACTAAAGTGCTACGTGTTTGCTGTTTGATCACTCTAACTCTGCAAGCCCAAGGACATCAATGGAGAATGATATCTTGGAGCAGAAGATCACAGAGATACACCAATTTGGAATGGGGTGTGTGCTCTGTGTAAATGAAAGAGAAAGAGCTAGAGTGTGTGTTCTGTGTAAATGAAAGAGAAAGAGCTAGAGTGTGTGTACCTTTCACCAGCGAGCAGTCTGTATTTATAGATACTATACTTGTCTGTTGGTTATCTGAACCGTGCACGAACGGCTTCCTATATTTTCGGCCTCAATCTGCACGTTCGTAACTGTCCCTGTGGAATGAGTCTTGGTTCACGTTCTTTGATTCTTATTAATGTATATCGTAATAAATTGGGCCTTAACGTCAAGCCCAACTACAACTCCAGAACAGGGGGCATGGCTAATACTTCATATTTCTAGATGCTAATTATACTGTAAATACGCAGTGAGGAAAACTATTCTTCCTATTCGTATAATTTATGATTTTTTATGCTGGCTTTCGAATTTTGAAAGGAACAAGAACTATGTAAATGAATAACTGTTATTGTGAATTGTTATTCCTTTTTTTTTTTGCTTTCTATTGAATATGCAACCAAAACAATTTTAAGGTACACTGAATTAATTTTACGTTCGTATATTTAACTTTTGTAATTTTCTTTTTAAATTTATTTTGGTGTTTAAGTTAAAATTTTACCTGCTTTCTTTTTCCTAATTGATGTATTTTTTTTACGTGCTGATTGTTGATCTCATTGTGTGTGCTGGTCGAGTGTAAATTGAGCATTGAGGATAGTCTTTATTCAATATGGAAATTGTAAAGAAAAGAAAGCTCTGAACTGGTATAGTTTTCATGTTTTGGATCGTATTTGCTGAAACTATAAACCTACAATTGTATGCGTTCTTTTGGTTGCAAGGCTAATATATTTTTGTACTTACTAGGAGAAAATAGAACTAGTGGATCATCCACACCAACAATGGCTGCTATGAACCAATATGCTATAAAACCCAGCAGATTAAACGATCTGTTTGATTTATAAAAACAAAAATATTGTACATAGCTACTAGAATTGAACTGCTGGGTTTTGGAATCCTTATATAGCATGCTATAGTTGCCATAAACTGCATAATACTAAAGGAGAAAGTAAATTAATGCTCTTCCAATGGATGAGGAGGATCACATCTCGGCTTTTATTCGTTGATGCAAATTGGGTTAATATCTTTGCCTGTTATGATTGAAACAAATTACAATCGCTCTATTATAATTAAGGTTAAATAGTTGTTCGCTTTTACAAAGGCAGTTGCCTGCTACTGAAATCCTGGCTTATAATTAAAACTTATTTAGTTTTGATTTTTAAGTGGCTACATAGTAGTAATATTGAATGAACAAAAAAAATTCCCTACATGGATTTTGTACGCATCATACATGAACTCTTACATCACAGCTAATATAATTTCACGAGTTTATATTTTCTGCTAGAATTTCAATCAGCCTAAATTTACTGTCACATAGCTATAGTACTAGTTAGTTTAATTAGTTCTCACATAGGCTGGTTAATATGCAACTTGTGAAGAACTAAAGTTCTTTAGTTAGTTCTTAAGTTGCTTATTAGTAAGTTTTTATCTTTTAGTAAAGGTCTCTGGAGAATTCATTTTCACCATACTTTATTTAATCTCTTTTAATTTGATATGTATTTTATGTCTTTCTTTTTAAGTTGAGGGTGAGCTCTATATTGAATTATTAATGATTTAATTAGCTTTCAAACTTGCATCATTTCTACTTGTCATTCTAGGCCTAGGCTTGTTGAATCTTGTCTTGGATTATTTACTAGCAAAAGAAGAGAAACTATATATTAGGCTTGTCTTAGCTTTACTTTGAATCTCCATTTGACTCAAATGATGTCTTAGTTTTCAAACTGAATAGTTCTCATTTTTTGTGTGTTTGTTTTTAATTGAAATAATGATGACAAAATGATATAGGACTTAATAGTTTTTTTTTTCTTTTTGGAAAATATATACTTTTTATAATTTAGTTTTAATTTATATTTTAAAAATATAATTGGAGAAGAATATATATATTCAAAATAAATAATTATGAAAAATCAAATTTATAAATGGGGAGAATTTAATTATTTATTATGAATAAATAATTTTATAAATGAAAGAAATTTAATTCAAATATAAAATTTTGAAAATGAAGGAATTTGAATATTTTAACAAGATCATAAATTTTAGAAATACAATAATTTAATTGATTTATTCAAATACAAGATTTTAAAATTGAAGAAATTTAAATTAAAGCAATTAAAATTCTTAGAATTTACATTTTTTGTTAAAATTTTAAAATGCTCTTTGGACTCGTCATAAAGTACAATGGTGATAACAAAAAAAGTAGTAATATTGGTGGCGAAAGTAATTGGCATAACAACGATGGTTTCAATCATAGTTTTAAAATTGGCTCGGTGATTGACCTGGTCATAGTACTGGATCACTGGGTCAGTGATCAAATCGGTGAATCACTAGTTGACTCTGTCTGCAATAAAAAATATACAAATTTTATACGTATCTTAAAATACTTAAAAATAATATCACAAATTAATATAATTTCATAACATAGATAATTAGATATCAAAATATTAAAAAAAATATCATTATTCAAGTTCAAACAAACAAGTAACAAAGATCACAAATATAAATAAATAGTTAAATAAGTTCAAGTTCCACATATGTTTCTACTACCCAATATCTAATATAATATCTAATTGTATTCATTACTGTTCAATATTTTTGTGCTGGGACAAGTTCTCCAATCAACTCACATTTTTTCAGTACAACATATAATTCAATAATGATAATTATCATGCTCACAACAAATTAGACAAACCAAAATATCAACTAACCCCTAATATGAAAAGAAATTCAACTTATAATCATAAGAAAAACTACCTCCCACTTAGCAAAACAACACTCAACTAGTTCACAATAATAAAAATCAACAAAAGCATAATAGAATAACTTTCTCCTTTAATGAAACCCTACAACCATCACAAAAATAGCCACCTATGTTCCAAAAATCTTTCTCTTATCGCATTAAAATTCATAAGTCTTAAAATATACAAACAAAATATAAAGAAAACATGTTAAAAAATGACTATAATCAGAAAAAAAGGATAAGTGATCCAATCCAAATCAACGGATTATCGGTTTGATCGTAAATCCAACCAAGTCACTCTTGATCGAAAGTGTACCCGATCAAACATAAGACCCAATCTGGTCTAGCCACCAAGTCGCAGTTCAACCGATCAAACTGAGTCTTAAAACTTTGGTTTCAATAATTGTGGGGACGTGTAATGACAATAGTGATAGTAGCAAAGTGAAATCAATAGTGGTGTGACAAAAATGTTGATTGAGGTGAAGAAGACAAAATCGATGGTAATGGTTCATTGAGTTTTTATGTGAGTCTTTTAATCTCATCGATTTATATCAAATATATGTATGTTAGCAAATATTTATAAAGTTGCCTAATGTACAAAAACTTATTTTTTTAGTTAAAGAATACCTTATCAAGTTATAACTAGAAATAATATTAAAATACACGCATGATACAACTTGCTAACATATTCCAACTAGAAATCAAATCAAGTGTCCACATTAGAAATATCACTTGAATAAATATATTAATAACTGGGGCTTATATTAACCTTTACACTTGATGTATAAGATAAAAAAATATTAATAAATTTTGTTTATGATGAGAAATGTGAAAGTCACTTAAATAATAAAATTTAAAGACCATGTTATAAATTTCAAACTATAATATAACATAAAAAATTCATTTCAAAGTAACTAATACTTATACTTTTTTATTGTGTTATAATTAGTCATTCTTTAATTTACTCTTTTACTTAATAATTTATATCTATTTATAGATAATATTTATTGAATGTTTCATTAGTTTTTTTATAATAATATTTTATTAAATTTTTTAAAATATAATTGAACATATTTATATTTTTTAATCTAATTTTATTGTGCAAACCACCAATGAATATCAGTAGATTAGTGTATGTATAAAAAAAAAAAAAAGAGAGAGACAAAGAGAGAGACATGAGGGAAAAGTAAGGTCTCAGCTTGTGCTTGCTTAGTCTTCATCACCTCATGTTCTGTGGACACACTGCTGCTATTGTCTCTGACATTTGCATGCTCTATATATTCCTATAATTTGCTTCTTCACAGTCTCATACTGTTTACTGATACGGAAACTTGAGAGCAGAGGGAATATGTCGTTTCCCAAATCTCATTTATTGAAAGCTAGTGGACAGTGAGAAACAGCCATAACGAATTGGTTAAAAGATCAATGGATCCACACCTAGCACGCTATGCCCTAGCTAGTAGGAGGAGGAGAGATCCACAGAGACACATGTAGCATTTGGCAGTTATGCAGATTTGGTCGTGACTTTGGATGTTGTATTTGAACCGTAGCAAGTAAGGGTTTACTGTTGAAAAATGGATGAAAAGTGAAAATAAATTTTTGAAGGGTAGGTAGGGTGTGTGGAGCTGTGGGAGGGGCCATTTTGCGTGTGAATCAGGCCAAAAGAATATTTGGCATGGTTGATGGAGAATAGGATCAGGCAATTTGAGTGTAACTGATGTCTGAAGCTTGAAAATATTTTGAAGGGTAGGGTGTGGACGAAATTGAGATTTTGGCACACAAAGAGAGGTTGTATTATTGTAGACCAGCTAGACAATTCTGTTTTGGCAATCTCCTTTTATTTATGTACAATTTATTATATATAATATAAGAAAACAGGCATATACTTATAGCAGTTTATATAATATGAGAAAATAAGCATATAGTTGTAGCAATTTTACATTGTTATTTAATAAACTCTATATATGTTAAGTCTATCATCTTTTATAATAATTATCTTAAAAATCATACTATTAATCATTTCTAATTGATTGATTGTAACTTTATAAGAATAATGTTTTTTTTTATAATAGCTACACTAATGTTTGAACTTATGACTTCAAGTATATTTTTCAAATCTTATCACTAGACCAACTCTATTATTTTACACATATGGTGGATATAAACTGTTATAATATTGCCAGTTACTTTACATTTGAAAAGGTCAAATCCATTTATATTGCATGCCACATCTTGAGTATGAGTACTACTTAAGGTGATTGACGAATTTGAGGGTTTTCTACAAATTATTTATTTAAGTGAAGTTATTTTGAATTTTGTGGTAGTTTTCTTACAATCACAAAAAGCTGCCAGATATTATTGTGAATTTTGTGATAAGTCATTTTCTGGCAGTCCCAAAAAACTATTGGATCTTCTTTGACGACTTTTTGAGACCGTATATAATGCATGCAATTCCATACTGATATAATTAATCCAAATATAATAGCCGAGATTGTACTGCCTAGGTTTATTGTTTTTACTTAGTTACCAGAAATTTAAAGATACAGGCAAGTAGTGTCAGGCAAATGCTTTTACACAGTTTCTTATTACTATTGCACATAGGAAAAAACTAAACATCTATTCAAAAGAAAAATTAGGTAGAGGAAAAAAAGAAGTGATAAAATAAAAAGATTTGATCTCCTTTATTCCACAGCTTTTTATTACTATTGCTGCATCTCTGCTGTTTAAGCTCTCATTCTCGTACTTGTTACCCTAACAATTCGCTATGCAATAATTTAAATCTAAAAAATATTTACATAATTAACAGTCAACCACTGCACTTTCAATTGTATCTTACATGCATGCATGTGTGTATTTCTTCATTGTCGAAATATTGATTACAAATTTAACGTGAATCTTCAAATAAAATAAGAACCTATCAGTAATCATCAAAAACATAATTTGGGTAAAACCGAATAATATCTCCAGCTTGATTGATCCCAAATTTCATGATCTAGCACATTCTTCAGGATCAGCAAATTTGGCAATCATCACCCACTTGTTGATCAATCGACAAGCACATAAAGTTGTAACAGTAGTATTGAAAGGATTTCAAAATACTGTTTTTTATATATAAAAATTTAATATTTTTAAATAATATAAATAAATCTTGTAATATTCAATCTAAACTATGAAGATGTTTTTAAGGAGGACAATAAAATATAGTGATGATATTCAATTAAGAATTTTAACAACTTTTTAAATGTCATTTAATTAATATTAAAAAATATATACAACATAATGAACAACAACACTTTTTGCAGCATGATTTCTTTTTCTATGGGAAGAGATTTCGCAGGTTTCGTTTTCTATATGGCATGCTGTAAGCTGATGTATTTGGCTTCATCGCAACAAGGTGATTTTCAACAGGATGGTTCTAGATGTGCAGACCGTGATTCAATAGATTCAAGGGGTCTCTTAGGTTTGGTTTAGATATAAAGGGCCGTGTTTTAGTGTATAGCTTATTTTTCTTGCTGGTTGATGATAATTTGGGGATGGTTATTCATTTTGTAATTATCTTTGTTATAGGGTCACAATTCGTGTCAGTTTAATAAAAGTTCATTTTGCTTTTAACAAAAAAATTGATGAATTTTATGTGACTTTTAATAGGACATATAAATATCACATAAATATCACATGAACTTGTCTAATAATCTTACTCAAATCTTTTAGGTTTTCTTAGACTCTCATTGTTTCTTTTTCTTTCCTGCTGCTTGACTTTTTTTTTATTTCATCACGCAAATATCTTTGTTGAAGACAATATCAATATTCATGTGCAATTCATAACTTTCTTTTCAAAGAATATCGTTTTAATGAATTTCCAATTGAATTAATAAATAAATCTTTATATTTAGTATTACCGTATAACGAAATCATCATTTTGAACCTATTGTTCAACCCAAGATCAGGAACAAGGAAAATAATGCATTGAGGGCTAGTATACTTTTAAATTATAATATCAACAATACAATAAAACTAAGGTAGCTTAAAGTAATCGAAGACTTTACTTAATTAAAAAAATTATCTATTACTTGATTTATTTATCTATTAATAAAATGTTGCTAGAAATTTTACAACAGTTAATTTAAAAATAATGGTATAAAGATTAACATGATGAATCATTATATATAATAAAATGCTTGAATCAATAAGATAAGAATAGAGAGACAAAGAGAAACTAAAGATGAAATTGGGGGTATTTGATATTTAAAGGTGACTAAATATTGTTGTTCTATATTTTATACAAGGTGATTATTAGGTGATGTACGAATATAAAATCATATATCAGTGACTATTAGTCTAGAATGATCCATAAAATCGATCTTAAATGTCTTTTCTGTAGTAATATCTTTTTTGTATATGTAGTTATCATGATCTCTTATTATTGCTTACGGATAAATGTTTACCAAATTTCATTCATTGAAGGCAAGTGGACACAAGAAAATAGCCATAAACAGATCGATCGATTTAAAGGTGGCTACTAAAGATCATTGGATCCACTGTTAGCATGGTGTCTGGAAAATTTACTAAAACGATCCACGTGAGAGATACCGTATCCTACTCCCTATTAGGAGAAAAAAATTGGTCCACCAAGATAATTGGATTTTAGCATTAGCATGCTATACAGTAGAATGCTACATTAATAAACGTGTATGGTTATAGTGGTGCCTACCTAGTGAAATTAGAGTATGGAAGGTCTAGAATGTGGCGTGTATGTTCCTTTGTTAGCGGTGATATTAGGTACTTATTTTCATACCATTCACCTTTTGGTGAGTAATATGAAAGTAGATGCAAAGATAAGATATATTCTACCGGCAAATAGTAGTAAATAAGAAGAGGTTTTTGGAAAATTGTCCTTGACTAACACTGCTATGTCAATCCTTTAAAATCTTTAGATATATTCAATTCACTCGCCATCTTTCTAGTACGCTCCATTTATCAGGGTGCATGTGATCCTTGCAAATATTCAGAATCTTCTATGATTGACATATTCTGCGTGAAATGTCCAGGTTCAACTTGAAGTTGGCTAGTAGAAACTTATAGTTACTTCCTCGGCCCCTACCCAAAAGAAAGAAAAAGAACAACTTCTTTTTCTTTCTTTTATCTAAAGCCGGTGTATTCTCTACCAAAAATAATTTTGTTCCAATTAGATGGGATTATTATAAGCTGTAAAAATATTCCTTTAATAATTAAACTGGAACAATTTAAGTATCTATTGATCTATGCCTACATTCGGTTTTAATAAAAAACAAAACTATTTAGCTATACTAATAAGACTAGCCCACACGTAATTAATTACACGAGATTTATGACATCAGGATTTAGCCTAGCTAGTAACTAGTAACACATGATTCATGAACTTGGTATATTTTCAACCCAATACATTCCACAACCTTTTAAATAGTGGACACTTTAACGTCAATTATGCTCTGAATCACCGGAAGAGGGTGCCTCAAAATGATCTGGGGTCCTTCTGAATTTTTGTACAAAGGGTCACAGTTGGAAGGAAATTAGACAGGTAAAATATTAGGGAGATTTGCATTAATAAGCTATGAGCTAATTAAACACAATTAATTAACTCGACATGCTCAAATTTTGTGTTCTAACAACACTATCAGCCTGAGGGTAGTGACCACCTTTTTCGTTATCTTGATTTTGTTATGTTTATATAAAGCATGTCTTGAAATAATACTTAATTACCTGATGTCTTGAAATTTCATCCACGTAACCAAATTAAGCTAAATAAATTGGTTAAATTTATTAGCTCTTGAATTTTAATTTCTCACAAATACCACAGTAATTATGAATAAATTAGGCCAACACTCTTAAGGTTTTGAGGAGATTATACAAATTCTTCTTGTTTTTTTTTTTATTATTCTTACACTAATGTCTTTTAATTGTTTGAAAAAGATTATACCAAAACTAGTTATATATTATATTAACTCTTTTAATTGCTTAAAAAAATATTACATCATGCCTCGAGGGAAGGTTGCTATAAACGTTAAAAAAAATTAAAAAATTCAAGAGGTATATAATTTACTCTATTATAAATTATATGTTTATCAATAAATTATTAAATTTTCTTATAATATAATATTTTCTTTGTATAAATGTTTTTCCTTTGTAAACTAAGAAAATATTATATTATATTGTAGAAGTAGTACTCTAACACATATAAAGAGCGAATGACGACATTCATTCAATATGATTGACCTTAAATATAGTCTAATTTTTTTCACTAATTAAGTAGGGGTTACTATTTCTCTTACTATGCGTACATTGTATGGGAATCGTCCAGCTAGCTTCTAATTTTATATTTATTTCATTTCTTAATTCATTTACTAAAACTATATGATAAATAAAAGTACCCTTCCATCTTTTAAATTTTTTATGTGGCACCGAGATTAAATAACTACTTTTTATTTTATAAAATGACAACGTTGATGTCATTTAGCTTCTGTCTAGAGTAGTTGGGAAAAAAGATTATCTTGATAATTATATAAAATATGTTATATGTGTTGGATGTGGTTGGTGAAAAACATTTTTCAGATAGTAGGTTTTATCTGAATTGTCTTTTTTTATAAGTGGTTTTATTTGAATTTTCTAAAAATCATTTTATAGAAAACTTGAAAAAAGGTATCAAATTGTTTGTAATAGTTTTTTCATATTTTTTATGTGAAGGATTAATGGAACGGCATCACGATAGTTATTTCATATTTAAATTAATTAATTATTGAGAATAAAATGAACAAAAATAGTTTTAAAATATAAACTCTTAACTTTTAATCGTAATTTCTAACACAAAACACATATGTAATCAGTAACATTTTTTTCTAATACTTATTAAAAATGTTGCTAAATTGTTTTAATAATATTTAAATAATGATATGAGCTAGACACCATATTTGATAAAATATTATAAAAGTATATTAGTAATATTTATTTATATTTGATAATATTTTTTTAAAATGTCACCAAAAACTTTTAGAAACATTTTTAATAAGTGTTAGGTGAAAAAATGTTATTAAAAGACATATATGTAATAGTGTAAAAAATAATTATCATAAAAAATTATTTTTAATCTTTCATCTTTTTACAAAATTCAATTTTAGTCTCTTAAAACTTTTTTGACTAGTCTTAGTCCATCAATTATTGTCCTTCATTATTTTTAGTATCTCCCATCAATTATCACTGTTAACCAATTATTTTTTGACTTGATAAATGTTGCTAGTTTTAGGCAATTTCAAAGCACTACAATTTTTTTGACAAACTACTAAAAAAAGATTTGAAAATTTGAAAAACAAATAAAGGAGGAGATACAATAAGCAAAATCAATAACCCATAATATACAACAAATCAACAACCCACTTAAAATTTCTTGCAACATCAAAAGTCGTCGTCTCACTCTCATGCCATCATGCCTTAGAGCCAATAAAACATGTCTCAAACCAATAATATTTTATCACATGATTGTTATATCAAATTAGTAGTCTGATCCACATAAAAAGTCACACGACTATCAGATCATCACTTAAGTATTATGAGAGGAACTAAAAATGAATAATAATTGAGGGACTAAAAGATTGGTGAAAAAATTGTTTGAAAGACTAAAAGTGAATTTAAAAAAAGATGAGAGATTAAAACTGAAAAAAATTATTGTGAAAATAAAAATTAATTTAGTGAAAAGATGAGAAACTATAAACATAATTTACAAAAAAAAATTCAAAACATGGTCACGTTGGACTAGTTGATAAAGTCAAACTTCATGTGATTGTCAACGTGGCTATGACGTCATCATTTAAAACTTATAATTGATGAAAATAACAAAAAATGTTAATTGAAGAAAAGGATAGAGATTAATTTTTTTTGTTTAGGACCTATAAACAAAATTTTAAAAAATTATGACCAATAACATGTTTAGTATATCGACAAGTTTTTTGTTGGTTGTTGAGGACTTAACACAACTTTCTGGCTTTTTGATCGAATGGGGATGATTTTAAAATTTAATTGCCATTTGGGGGTAATTTTTAAAAAAATTACCAAATGATGCTAAGTCGTAATAGGGGGTACAACTTCTAATTCAGAAGTAGTAACACCTATTATGACATATGTTTTATTTTGTTTTGTTTTTTTAAAGTCGTAATTTTCTTTACGACTTCAATGTTTTTTTTTTGTTCGTTTTACGACTTCAAAATAATCTTTTTTGTTTTGTTTTTTTAATTGAAGTCTTAATTGATTTTTTTTCTATTTATACGGAAGTTGTAAACATATATATGACTCCTAAGTTGTATTAGCTTTTTTTTTTGTCTACGACTTCTAAGTTGTAAGACCTTCTTTTTTTTAATTTCATTTGTTTTATTTTTTTAAAAATTTCTTTTATTTGAATATTTCTTCATTGTTTTTGTATAATTTCATTTAATTTTTTTAAAAATTATAAAAATTATTTTAATTTAATTATTTAAGAATGCAAGTTATTTTAATTTTTGTATTTTAATTTAATATTTTGTATATATTTTTTTATTATTTTATTTAATTTTTTGTTAATTTAATTATTTAATGAATAAATAAACATAAAAAATATATTTATTATATTTTTCTACATTTATTTTATCAAATAAAAAATATTAAGTAAAATAAATTAATAAATTATTTATAATTTAAAAAAAACAAATTTTATCAATTAAAAAAATGATTAAATTTATTATTTTAAAAAT
>PYAF01004131.1:368626-382786 GCA_007407185.1 Glycine tomentella | reverse complement strand
AAAATATATTAAATATAATAATTATATATTTTTATATTTATTTATGAAATAATTAAATTATTAAAATATTAAATAAAATGATATAAAAAACACATACAAAATATTAAATCAAATTACAAAAATTAAAATTACTTGTATTTTTAAATAATTTTTATAATTTTTAATAAACTTAAATTAAATTAGAGAAAGACAATGAAGAAATATTCAAATAAAAAATTTAAAAATTAAAACAAATGAAATTTAGAAAATAGGTCATACAACTTAGAAGTTGTAGACAAAAAAAAAAGATTTACTAATTTAAAGTTGAAACCCATATAAAAAAAACACTTGAAGTCGTAAATTAAAAATAAAATATATCGTAATATGTGTTACGACCTTTGAATTAGAAGTCGTACTCCTGTTACGACTTACTTCTATTTGATAATTTTTTTTTAAAATTACTCCTAAATGGTAATTAAATTTTAAAACTAACCTCATTCGGTCAAAAAGCTCAACTTTCTTTCTCTCAAATAATTTTTTTTTTTTTTGTTTCCGAGGTCATCTTGTTATATTGCCTTTGCTTTGAATGGTTAATTCAAACTTTGGACCCACTATAAAAAAACATAGGGAAAGATACCAAAAACATATTTAACTAAACAAATTATCTAAATACTAAAGTGATTTGATACTATTGATTATTATGTTAAAGTTAAGGTTAAATCATTTGGATATTATTCGTTAAATCTTTGGTGAAAATGTTTTTTTTTTTTGCTAGATTTCACTTATGAGGAGTGACTATCAAATTGAGAATTCCTTTACCTTTTTTAGGCTATTCATAAAATTTTGTAACAGCTGAACTTCATATTAATCAAGGTCGTTTTTTTCATGAAGATCCAAAGGATAAAAAAAAAAACAAATTATCTAGAGCATCACATATACTCGTGCTGTTATTATAGGGCTAATATAACTTTCATTTCCACAGACAAATAGTTTACTAGTTGCTATCGCAAAGTTAGGGACGAAATTAAAAGTTTGGTAAATGATGCCAAAACTCCAATTATTGGTTTTGTCTTTTCCATTTTCCATTACCACAGTCACACTGACTCTCCCAGAAGTCCCTCTTCCAGGTTGTCGCCTTCATACACAGTTCTGTATAGTTTAGTCATTCATCTTGTTGTACATGCTTTGTCACATAAATATTTATCCTCATCAGAAACAAAAAGAAAAGAAAATAAAGAGGGGGACATGATACAGGAAGTTAGCACAGACTATTATGTAGCAGTATTACAGTTTCTTGTTTGTCCGTTGAAATTTAGGTCACATATAACGGAGTAAGATAGATGTCTCCATGGTACACAACAACATTAAATTGCCCCAATTACTACACTCTCCCATGTGAACAATGTGAAATTGGATCAAATGTGTGAGGAATCTATTAACCGAAGGAGTAAGTGGCTAAGTGTTGACAAATTAAAAAACGCTCAAGGAGTAAATCTTCGTAAATTATTTGAGGAACCACCAATACTCAAACCTAATTAAGGTTATATCAACACACAAAAATAATTTTCAACAGGTAATGATTTTTTTTGTTTGTTCCCTTGCCTACCTATCTTCTGACAATTCTATTAGTTTTATTATTATTTTTTATTCTAACCAATTCTAGAAATTAAGATTTCATCAACACTACCTGGTGACTTAAGAGTTGAATAAGGCCAAAATTATTCAAGTATTATATATAAGCTAATTAAAGACGCCGAACGTGGGCCGTGTTTTTCTTTAATATCATTCGTTAATGTCAATTTCCCTGTGCTCTCAAAATTCTTACCCTATAGAATATTGGATCAGATTTTGGTGGCACAACAAACAAACGCAGCAAATCCAAAGAGAAAATTATACATTAGGGTATAGTGTGAGGGTGAACCAACTGACAAGACAGCATATATTTAGCAAAATCGGCTATGGAAGCTATACACGTACGCACCAAACCTTAAACTTATCACAAAACAAGGAATAAGTTAGTGTTTAGTTGTTGATAAAAAAAAAGATAGTGTTTAGTTAGATGAGAATAGCTTTTATATAATTTCGTTCTTAAAAAGTAAACGAAAAGAGGGGAAAAAAAATACTAAAGGCTAGGGCTAAGCCAAAATCTTTCTTTGTTTTGGAGATTTAAATTATATAGAAAAGAGAAAAAATAATCTATGACATTAAGACTATATTTTTAAATTCTTTCACTTTCCTTCCCTCCGTTAATATTTATAAGTATATAACAATATATTAATATTATTTTATTTTCCTTCCCTTTTCTTACCCGCCAATCAAATTAAACAAAAATTATATATTTTTCTCCCTTCCCTTTCTCTCCCCCATCCTCTAATTATAATTTTTCTTCTTCCTTTGATTCTTTTAACCAAAGTTTAGGTAAGGTACATTTTGATTATGTAATCTGACAGATGTATCTTAAATATAATTTGTGTCGACATCGATCAACAACATTGGTATGCAATTTTTTACCATTTTAAAGTCACAATGCAACACTTCCACAACTCAGAACCTCCGTTTTCACACCAATAACTTACAAGTCTAAAGTTTAATTCACACCAAAAAAAAAAAATTAAGGTTGTCATTCTGTATACATGCATCATGAAAAAAGTTACAATCTCATGAATAATGACGTCATCATATTACTAGGGTTTTGTTTTAGGTTATATATGGCTGTAATATTTAAGAAGCACAGTGATCGTGGGCCATGCCTATATATGTACTGCTATGAAATGTGTGATAAAGGAGACTTGATTCAAACAACTCAAATATCAACAAGTTACGGATGCCATAAAAAATATGATAACTAATAAATAAGAATGCACTTTTTAACACATTTATTTGAATACATTATATCTTTTATTAATTTAAATGCATTAAAAATAAAAATAAAATTATGAAAGAAATTCATTAAATAAGACAATATAATTATAAAATTTATAATTAGTAATAAATTTTCAACTATAAAATAAAATGGAATGTATTAAAAAAAGTGTTATTAGTATATTTCTAATAAGGTGGATATATTTGCACTATAAATTCTCCTCAGTTTTATCTTGTTAATTTTTCCTTTTATATTTACTTTTTAACACATCTCATATTACTTATCATATTTTTGTGCTGATAAAAAAAATTACCATATTTTTGTTTTTTTCTTTCTTATCTTTGACTGGTTGTATACATGCATGCATGTTGTGTATATCAATCATTTTCCTGATTAGTGTTTGTCGAGAGTGTTCTTATTTCAATTAATCAGTGCTTTCAACAACCTTGATGGGAAACAGTACCTCTCACCCTCATCCTCTATTTAAAGAGCATCCTTGGTGCCACTTTCCCACAACGCACTGAAAGCAAAGGCCAGAAGTTCTAGTGAGCACAAGAAATTAAGCAATTAATTAACAACGAGAGCTATATATAGCTAGCTAGAACATCTATATAGCCATCATGTCAGGGCAGAGAAGGTCATCAAGAGCTTCAAAGTTCACTGAGAATGAGATTAATGAACTTGTGTCTAGGTTACAAGTTCTGCTTCCGCAAGTCAATCAAAGAGGCAACTCAAGGGTATGAACACGTCCAACTTAATTTCCACTTAGTTACATTGTTTTCAATACCTGATTCCATAACTTCCTCTACTCTAGCTTGCTAGACAGTACTCAAAGTTGATTTTGGATTTTTGGTTGCAATAGTAGTAACATATTTTTGTTGACATATATAAAAAGATACTCTCTTATACACTCTTTTACACATTCTTTTTTATTAGTTGATTTTTTTAAAAAATAACAGCAAAAAAAATCTTCTTCGTGATTTTGTAATTTCTAATAAATTTTAATCAATAATAAAGTATTTGTTAGATAGGAGAAATGTGTTACCAATTTTTTTTTTTTTGGAAGACAACAAAATATATATATATATATATATATATATATATATGTGTGTGTGTGTGTGTGTGTTAATTTGTTTTATTTTGAATTTTTATTAAATTTATACAAAGGGTATTTTATGGGTTTTCTCTAAAAGTAGTTAAACATTTTTTAATCTCAATAATAGAGTAATGCTCGTTTATAATCTTCAAAAAATAAATCATTTTCTTTTTTCCCCATTTATAGAATGTGTTATATATTATGTTAATTTTGAATAAACGATAGACTAGGAGAAGCAATTTTTTTGAAGGACAATGGCTATATGATCTAACATGTTTCTAACAGGATTAGTCAAAACATGATTTATTTTTTAAGAGCTAAAAATGGATATTGTTCTATTTATAAATACTAAAAATATATTTAATAAACAAAATTCATTCTCTTGACGCAATTCAATTTCAATTTCCACCCATGACTAGTTTTTTTATATTATATTTTATCAAATTCTGGATACCAAACATGAATTGTTTAGAAGTTTAATTTTAATTATTATTTATACGATTCCCATTGGATTGTATAATGTCATGTGAACCATATAAATAATTATGAAAATATATAATTTGAAGAAAAAAATATCTATATTTAGTCTTAACTTAAAGAGAGATTTCTGTAATTATACTTGATATAAAATAAATTTCATTATGTTCAATGACTTCATTTAAATAATATTAAGGTTTTAAATTTGTGTATACATCATGGTTTTTAAGGTATACATCATGTTAATTATATCCAGACTTTGATAAAAATAAAACCTTGATATAAAGTCAGAAGTGAAACCCATACTTCTGTACAAATATTTTTATAATTGATTAAATACGTGTTTAGTGCTATAAATATAGTAACATTTGTGTTATTTCCTAAAAAAATGTTTCCTTTTGATCTCTAATAATTTATGGACATGTGTTAGATATAAATTTTTTTCATATCATATTGTCTCTTTTTTTTTATTTGTTTATGAAAATATAGAATGAAGGACTAAAAAGAGACTACTGCTTAGTGTTTAGGAGCTAAAGTTGAATATTATCTTATATGGAAAGATTAAAAGCATATTTAAGTATTCTTTTATATAAAAAAATTAAGTAGAATGTAATGTTTCTGTATTACTTGTTGTTCAATTGTAAGATTATTGATTTTTGTAAAAATAATTTTCAAACCATATTTAAAATATTTTCTAATTAATTTGTAGTGTAAAAAAATTACACTGATAATATACCAAAAGTAAACCCTAAAGAATAAAATTGAAGGTACATCATGTTAGTGAATAATAACAAAGTTGCACAACAGTGGAAAAAAATGTCTTAGAATGAGTTATGGATTTAAGTCAACAGAATAAAACCGTTTTTTTTTTTTTTTTATCGGCAACCAGCTTGTTTTTAAACACCTTTTCATTAATTAACACTGCAAAATTGTAATTAATTAAACCATCGATCACAAGTTTAAACTGTATACTGTATATAACTTTATGAAGTCCTATATAGTTTGAATTCAGTCATAAAGAAGGCTGAAAAGAAGTTTGTCTGTATTTTGTTGGGCAGCAATCAGCGTCCAAGATTTTGCAGGAAACTTGTTGTCAAATTAGGAGGCTGCAGGAAGAGGTGGAACAGCTCAGTGAGAGGCTATCAGAGCTCATGGATTCTGTGGATATCAGTGACATTGACCGAAGAACTTTACAAAACTTTTTGCAACAATATTAACAAATATGGTCCCTTTTCTACAGTGATCAATACCCTGTCTCCCTTATATATGTTTGTTCCCCAGTGTAGGTTGTAATGGAGCCTTAATTTCCAAGCATTTATTAATAACACACCATATGTTAGAATAATAGTTTCTGGTGATCAAATCAATTGCTTTGGCTTTGTCCATTCATGGAATAGAGCACTTGAAACGTTTGATGGGAAATTATTAATATATATCTTTTCGATCTTTTGATTTATTTGTGTGATATATATTTGAATGCCGAGAAATAACCTGTAAATCAGCTTTAAGTGTTGATGAAAATTGTAATTATCTAAATTTGTCCACCATGTTGTAGCTTGCATTGATTTAGGTTAGTTTGTTTAAATTTATTTGTTGAAACAAATGTTTATTTTAATAAAATAAATAATTTTATTTTTTAGTGTATTTATTTAAACTATTTTTGTTTATTTTTTTTTTCTTATTTTAAGAAACAAATCCTATTTATTATTCTTAAAAAAATATTTATATAAAAAACATTTATTTTAAATTATTTAAAAAAAATTAAACAAACTTACCCTTAATAAATTACTTCTATTTAGTGTTATATGAAAATTCTAGAACCTTTTTTATAGATACACGTACTATATATACCTGAAATTTTTACATATATAATATTCAATTGCCAATAATTAAGAAAAATAAATCTAGCAGATCATTGATCAGTTTCAAGTTACTTTTTAGTCTTGTTTCTCTCCACAAGACTTGGTTTCTAAATCCATCCTATTTGTCTGTTTGAGTTCACATGCTGTAGTAGCTAACCCTTAAAAAAACAGAAAGAAAGAAAAACATTTTAAAAAATCACATGCAGTCGTATTTCCTTCTTGAGGTTGTCTATTTCGAATGTGCTAATTGAACTTACCTAAATTAATGCAACATTATTGATTTTATTGGCTATTTTATTGGATATCATGTCTATTTTTCGTGAAAGAAGCCAAACAAATTTCAGTTCTTCTTGATTTTATTGGCTGCAAACGTTTGGATAAGGCGTTCAAAATTTATAACATACACAGGAAAAATGATTCAATAATATTTTTCTTTAAGATATCGCGATTATTTTAGCCTCATAATAATAAAAATACTAACTTGTTGGAGGAAGAGAAAAAGTATATAAGAAAAATTCTATTAATTAATTAGCACACTTGATAGTGGTGTCTTCTATTTTTGAGATAAGGTGACTCTTAAGTTATCCTTAGTTTATATAGTTTTAAGTCGTCTTAATTATGGGCATCCTAAACCACTTTAATTTGCAGCCTCATGCATATATCTTTCATGGGATTGAGTTAGGCTTTAAGATCAAATTTAATAAAATATTAGAACTTAGTCTAGTTATAGTTATTGTTATTGAGTCACTTAGCTACATTGCACGCTCAAGCCAATAGCTTTAAGCTTGATGGTGTGTGTTAAGTTACCTTAATTATAGATATCCTTGACCCACCTTAATTTGTAGTATCATACACCTGTGTTGTGATAAGAACTGTTAGGGGGTGGAGCCATTGTTGTTGGGTCACCTGCATTGGCACACTCCAGCCTGCCTTAATTTGAGATCTCATACACCTTCATTGTGATAGGTGAGAGGAGATAGGTATAACCATTAACTAGAGATATGGCTTAAATAAAACTTGCAAAACTTAAGCAATCTGACTTTGTAAGATTGAATCATGATTTAAGTCCAAATTTAAATCATATTGGGCCAATTTAAGGGCCCAAGATCTGTCTCGGTTGTTTTAAAATAATGTGGACCCAAAATCTTCTTTTCAATAAAATTAGAATTCGACCATCTAAGCGACTAAGCTAAAACCTGTTTTTATCAATCCTTTCATTTTGATAAGGGTAATTCTATTTGTAACCTTTTATTTTTTTTTTTTGTAATTTTTCTTCTAAAAACATCCTTTTTAAATTCTAGTGTTCGAAACATATTTTGTTATAAGTAAAGAAATATAATTTCTGAAATACATTTAATACATTCCAAAAATTAAATTATATTAACACTTCGCAAATTAAAATTCAAAAGTATTAAAATTTTAACACAATTTAAAAGTATTAAATTCCAGAGAAAAATGAGTATATTGGTTGATTTGCTTCTATACAGTTTAGAAGGGGAGAACCAACCTTAGCTGGATCAACTACTTCACTCAAATCAATTATGAAAGTCATTAGCAATGAAGTGGATGGTTTTATAAAGGATAAACTATCATTTTAGTCATTAAAAGTGTAAAGTGTTGTCATATTAGTTCATGGAAATAAGAAAATTCAAAAGTCCCTATGTTGTTAATTTAGCCCTAAACTTTAATTATTAAAAGTATGTTAACTTATCACTTTAAGTAGGGGTTTCACGAGTATGGATCATCCGAGAACCTGAATCGATCCAAACCGATCCGAACAGTTTGGGTTGGGTCATTTACGTATTTGGGTCAAAATCAAACCGAACCAATCAAAACCGTTCATGTACGGGTTGGGTCATGAATTTAGATTTATAGATCCGTTGACCCATTGACTTGATCCGTGAACCTGTAATAAAACTATAAATTTTGTTATATATATATTAAAATTTAAAAACTAAAAAAATATTTTGACAATAAAAAAATGTGTGGTACTGTAAATGTCTGGGCCGAATGAAGGACCAACCCATAATCATCTTATCTCATCTCATCTTTGTTGTAAACGTGTGGTACTGTAAATTTCACAAATTTAGGTTTCTTTTTCTTTTATGCTTCTGTGTTCTCTCTCATCTCATCTCCTTCTTTGCGCTTCAGCCGCTTCTGTTCTCTCTCATGTCATCTCAATCTCTACGGTTTTGCACCAGCTTCTTCTTTGTTCTCTCTCATCTCATTAGATCAATCAAGCATCAAGTTTTTCTCTGTGCTTTCTTTTTCTTTTCCGAAGCTCTTTAACTTTTCGTGATTATTCTGGTTTGTATTCATTGGGATTTTGATGAAAACAAAGATGATAAGAAAAGAAATAGCCTTCATTGTTGAGTGTTGACTCGAATTTTTATTGTTGTATTTGATTTATTGTTTTCTTTTTCTTGTTTGCTTTAGAATTAAGCTAATCTTTGGTAAAATCTTAAGAGGGAAAATGTGTCTATTTGGATTAAAGATTGGAATAATTAGTTTCAGAGTGAGGAATAGTCAAGGCCTGATTTTTTTTCTCTTGCTGTTTGACTTATTCTTTGAGAGTTTGATTTAAATGATGTCTTTTATTTTTCTTTTGTTCTTTAATATTCTTTGAAAGTTTGATTCGAATGGTGCCTTTTTTTCTTTTGTTCTTTTAGCATTAAGATTACTTAAAAATCAGTGTTCAACGAAGCCAAAATAATGTTATTACTTTTTTTGTTAATGATTGAAATAATATCATTTCATCATAAAAGCAAAAACATTATATTTGTATAAAATATCAATTAATTTTTGGGCTAACGGGGTTATGTTTAAATTTTTAAATTTGTTTGATTTGACTGAAATACTACTAATATTGGATCTCCAAGTGTTAAAATTGCAAGTGTTGAAATTTCTTGATGTATTACTTTAAGGTACATTATTATTTGTTTCACCTTTTTTTCATATTTTGTTTACCATGTTTATAATATTAATGAACCATATTTTGTTCATTTATTTGTTTCAGCAAATTTGGTTGTAACAAAGTTGGTTATAGCAGAGCTTATTACAAGAAATTAATTTGTAAAAAATAGTTATGATTCAGACTATTATTATAGTAAATCTTGTTCAAGAATCTTTTGTTTTAATTTATATTATAAGTCTATTTTAGAACATTATGTTCATGGTATTAAATGAATCAATTTTACTATTTTCATATATTTGATAATATTATGTTAATTGTATTGGATATTTGAAAGAATCATAATATAAAATAGTAGTTCTAAGAAAAAAAATTTAAATGGGTAACCCGTTGGTCCGAACCATTCATGAACGGGTTGGGTTGGGTTTCAAATTTTTTTTCTAAAAATCGAACCTATCAAATTTGATTGAATTAGGTCCTAAATTTGATCGAAATCGATCCGAATCGATTCACAAACACCTCTAACTTTTAAGTCACATGACTTTTTAAATTTTAAACAAAAGTAAGTGATAAGTTGCATATTTGGGGACTTTTTAAAAATTCTTTTCAGAGTGTCTCACACTTTGGATGATCAATTTTGGGTGTTTACCCTTTTATAAATGATTATAGATTGGTGCAAAAGCAAGAAAGGAAGGAATATGAGGTTCCAATAGCGATTGCATAAAGAGGTTCGGGAGAAGCCAAATCATTGCCACCTACAAGAGCCAATAAACTTGAAGGGAGGAGCTGATATTTTCTAGTTGTCTGTTTGCGATGACAATTCATGCATGTCTTTAGTTCGTGCCATATGTTTTCGAAAGGTAAAAAAAAAAATTCAATCCAAAACATCATCTTTTGGATATTAAATTAACACCTAACACTTCCAAATTTTAGTTTGTGGAATGTATTTCGAAAATTGGTTTCCGAAAAAAACCTGAAAAAAAACAAAAATGTAGAGAGTACCGAAAGAAAAAGAGGAGGCACAAAATAAAATTGCCCTTTCAAAATTTGAAATTGGACCACTTGAGCCCAAAGACGAATATGGTTACAAGAAGTTCTACACGATGTTCGTGGGTATGTTCGGGTCGGTTTTGATTAAATTTGATTGGTTCGTTTGATTTTCAAAATTATTTTTTAAACTCAATCCAACCTATTCATGAACGATTTTGTTTGGTTCAGATCAACGGATTACCCATTTAAATTTGATTTTTTCTTTTCTTAGAATTACTATTTTATATTGTGATTCATCCAAATATCCAATATAATTAATACAATAGGATAAATAGTCATTTTCGTCCCTAAATGTGTAGAGACCTAACAAATTCGTCTCCGAAAGATGAAAATTCAAATTTTAGTTCTTGAAAGTGAAAAAAGTGCGACAAATCTATTCATCCATTAACTTTCATATGTTATCTTTAACGAAAGAGTCTACCTGACATAGAGGGATGAAAATGTCACAAAAATAATTGTCAACATGGTTGTAGAATATATTGGATCAAAATGTCAGTAAATTTCTATTTGACCAAAACATCAGTAAGTTTTCATTAGACAAATTTTTCAGATCCTAAATTTGGTTTCATTTAAGGGTAAAATGTAATTTAGGGTAAAGAGTCATTTTCGTCCCTAAATGTGTAAAGTGCTGACAAATCTGTTCTTAGAGATGAAAATTCAAATTTTAGTATATTCATTTACATGTATTGTAAATTTGTTACAACTATTTGTTTTCTTCTCAGATCATTGGCACATTGTTGGAACATAATAGTATCATAGGATATTTTTGTCCAATGGAAACTTATTGATATTTTGGTCCAATGAAAACTTATTAACATTTTTGTCTAATCTATTCAACAGTCATGTTGGTAATCATTTTTGTGACATTTTTGTTCCTTTGTACCAAGTAGGCTCTTTCATTAATGGTAACATATGAATGAATTTGTTCCACTTTTTTAACTTTCAGGGACTAAAATTTGAATTTTCATCTTTTGCAGATGAATTTGTCAGTGTTCTACACATTCAAAGATGATAATGACTATTTACACTAACACAAGATTATCAAATGACTGAAAGTGATAAAATTGATTCATTTGATACCATTAACATAATATTATAAAATAGACTAATACAAATTAAAATAAAATATTCTTTAACGAGATTTATTATAATAGTCTGAATCACAATTATTTTCTACAAACTAAGTTCTTATAATAAACTTTGGTGCAAACAGATTTTTTACAACCAGATTTGCTAAAACAAATGAACAATATATGATCTATTAATATTATAAGCATTTGCAATTCCAACACTTAAAGTCCAATATTAACATTATTGTTAATCAAACCAAACAACTCTAAAATTTTTGATTGGTTTTGATCGGTTCAGTTCGATTTTGATCAGATTTGTAGATCTAAATCATGACCCAACCCGTACATGAATACAGTTCGATTTTAATCAAAATACATAAATGATCAAACTCAAACTATCCAAATCGATTTGGGTCAATTTAAGTTCGTGGGTGACCCGCACCCATAAACACCCATAATATTTGTACTCAACATTACTGAAACCTTCCCCTACATGTATCACAACATCGGTGCAAAAAAGCCAAAAAATACACACCAGAAAAAGAGACCGAGACCATCAAATTCAGCATCAGCTGAAAATACGTTACTTGAAATTGAAAGAGTAACCAAAGCATCCAGAGAACCCATACCCAACAGGCCAACAAACAGGACAGTGTATAAAAAATGTCATACTTGTCTTAATGAGCATCAAACAAGGAATCTGGGATCATACAAAAGAAATCAAGTGCGTTGATACTTTTTTCAGATGGGGCAAAGGGAAATATTCCTTTTCAATAAATTCAATTCTCTTTTGTTTGTTTACTATTGAAAGTAAAAGCCAAAGATTAATTGGACGGTGCCGGCAATTACCTGATTCTAGTCCATTATCCGCACCTACTCCTTCACCCAACAAGGAATTAATTATAAGCTACTACAACTTTCCTAAATTGCCCAGCATTTAATATTATTTGCATCTTACTATAATGTACGTTATTAATGTTTCCGAGTAAATGTATAAAACAAACAATTAAGAGTGAGTGTCACATGTTTCTTTCATCTTAAGTCACCCATTTTAAGAAAATCACGCGTAAAATTGAATTACTACAAAAACGTCAATTTCAAACAACTCAAAAAGTAAACGTGGAAAGTAAAGCATCATATTTTGTTTGTTTGCATTTTTTCTTCCGAATTAGTTATAAAAATTGGACCGGTTGGACCAAAATTAAATATCAAGGGCCGTTTGGTTAAGTTGTAGAACCAAAAATACAAATCATTCAATTTAATTCGGCCAGGTTTGCACAACCTGTTGACCCGATTTGATTGAATTGAATTTTTTATTTTATTTTTATATTTTCTATAATATATTAAATTTTTAATAATTAATTCTTGAATAACATATAAAATATTCTTATATTACTTTTTTTATCTTGATAATAATATATAATAACTAACTATCATCATATTGATCATAATATAATTTAATATTTATATGTTTTATATTTTCACTAGATTTGTTTATCATCATCCAATAACTTTAGTATTTAATCCAAGAAATAAGAATTGTCTTAATAATTTAATAAAAATACTAAAAAAAATAATATAATAACTAATGATTATATAATATTTATAATTTGTGATCAGATCAACCAAATCAATAAGTGATCTATCAATTTAATCTTTGACTCAATGTTTTGATCGGATCGATGAAGAATGGATAGATTTTCATAACATTGGTATTTCCATTACCGAAATCTCTCAACAAAGCATCATGCTTACCGGCTTAAGGCTAGCACGTATAGCAAAGAATTAACCATCAAAATGAAATTTTAAAAATTGAAGGATAAGAAGGAAATGAAGGAGGAAGGAAGAGTTGATGAGTTTGAGAATCTCAATAACAAAAACTGAGAAACGAACAACTAGTAGATATAAAAAAAATGAAGAATGAGTGACATTGAATGATGATTTGAATTATTATGAGGAATCGGGCAATAGATTATAGTACATAACAATAATGAGCATGCAATAATGTTGATGTGTAGAATGTGAAATATTTAGCTTAGCGCCTGCACCTTGTAATGGCACTGCAGCCGCGATGGTAAGAGTTGGCCTGAGCGCCAGGTTGGCACTGGTAGTAGGAGGCTCATCCACCGCGGGAACAGGCACACTGTCCCTGTGCATCGCATCGTAGCTTATGTAGCTTGTGCTCGCTAACATGCGCCGGTTGATCTCGTTGTCCAACATCAACTCTTCTTCTCCTTCCATGGAAATGGAGGTCATTCACGTCATTTCCATTCCCGCTGTTGTCAGAAGCATAAGGCTGCCACTAGTCGCCAGGAAGAGCCACGAATACGAGTGAGCCATGGATGCGTTCTTGGAATCAATGAAGTGTCTCTCTGTTTCTTACTACTCCCTTTGGTTTTGTAGAGTAACGCCCATTTTATATTTCGAAATTTACACTGAAAATTATTATATATGATCTACTTCCTCTTTCCATAATATTTCTTAAGAATAAGTTAATTTCTATTTTATAGAAGGTTATCAAATAATTTAATTTTCAATGTACCTACTTTTTCATAAATATTTATAAAAATTTTAATTTTTTCATAGGAATTTATTAAAAATCTTACATGTAAAATTTTAATGCCTCGTTTTGTCCCTCATGTATATAATTTTCATTTTAATTAATAAGATTTAATTTAATATAATTAAATTAAATACATAAAATAAATGTACAATTGATAAAGATATTCATATTAAGTTATTAAAAATCATCGAATATCTAGATTGACTAACATCAGATTATTCCATTTTAATTATATATTTTAAGTTTGTGTCCTGATCCTACAAAGTTTGAACAAAATTGTCGTGAAAAA
>PYAF01004131.1:324409-355683 GCA_007407185.1 Glycine tomentella | reverse complement strand
GTGGTACATGGAAGGAACTATGCCGATTTGATAGCATATAACCGCCATGACTCTTATTGGTTTTATTTCTGATCATGATTTATGATGAGACCAATGTATGAAAACTTTAGCCCTATGAATGCGCATTATAATTGTTTTCATTAAATCATGAAATGAAATTTATGACATGAGCCAAGTGGGAGAATGTAAGATTTATTATAGTGGCTCATTTAAATAAATGTTATTTGATTTAATGAATAAATGGCATAAAGATAATTGGTTACAAAGGGAAATTATTAAAGGATAATTGTTAATAAAATAATTATCTTAAACGTATTAAAAAGATAACTGTTAATATATGCAGTTATATTAAAAGATAACTGTTGATAGGTGCAGTTATATTAAACGTAGTGGTTCAGTTTTCTTAGGATGTGAGATATCTAGAAAACTGAATACCATCATTGTCTGCCCATGAGAGTTGTATCCAATCCCTATCAAAGAAGATACAAGAAAAGAAAGGGTCAAGACTCTGAGAAAGCATTCTGCCATTGAAGGATTTTCTCCAAAGAATCTACGAAAGCATTCTTTCAATAAAGATCTTTCGCAATTATGGACAAAGGTATGTTTATGTGAAACTCATGAATTTTAAAGATCCTTTTTTCATGTTCTTGATGTAATTGTTATTGAACATGAATTATAGATTAATGCTTACATTGTATACATTTATCAACATATTATTGATGAAGTGTTTTACATCTTTTAAATAAAATCTCAAAAACATGATTGAAAAAAGGAAAGCTTATTATGTTAAAAAAATATATATTAAAAGAATCTAAAATTACAAAAAATCAACATATGTTTATGTAGTAATTTTTTACAATGTAATATTGAGCCAGTCATGTTGGCATTCAATAATTTCTTCTTATAATAACAGTACAGCGTCTTTAGTTTGTCACTCAAGATCAAATTTTAATCTAATTGATTCTTTACTTAATGAATTACTAACTAGTGAGTTAGATGTAATTTTAGTCATTCCAAATATAATTATGCTTATTTTTAATCCTTAAAAATAAACTTTATCTTTTAACAAAATACAATATAATATAATTTTGTAAAATCGCAAATAAAAAAAAAAAAGCAGGCCAAGTAATTGATAATGATGGATTATTATTTTATTAAATGACCTTTTTTGACAAAATGAGAATACGGTTTTTTCCGTACTGCGAGTGATTGTAAGCAAGCAAACGTTGGCATGTGGATCGCTAGAGAAGGAGGAAGGGGCGTCCTGAAAATTTAGGTAACTGTACGAATTGTCTCATTATTAAGCAACGTGCCATGTTCCATTTTCTATTTCGGAAAAAGAAATAAGTCAAATATCACAACCTGTCCACTGACACGTGTCCTTTTCCGGATGCGGTGATTTGATATTTGTTAAATCTGAAATGCGTTTTTGGACTTGGATCTCCGTTCTTTTCGGTTGCTGTCCAAAATCTAAAATAAAAAAAAAAATTTGCCTAGTTGGATTAATTTAGTTTAGGGTTAAGCCACTATGATTGAGTTAGTAATGGAATTTAAATAATTTGAATTATGCCATGCATTTAAATATCATTGTCATCGTTGTAAAAAAATATTCTATTTCAGAATTGATTCGAATCATTTATATCAGCATAGTTTGTAATTCTAGCAATGTTTTATGGTCTTGTTTCATACGAAACTTGGAGGAAAATGTATATGTCACACAATACTCTGAGCTATATTTTTTTTTGGTGGCCTTCTGAGCTATAATTTTTAAAATTTAATAACTGTATAATGAAATTTTCTCATAATATTTTATTATTAATTAAATAAAAAATATTTTTAAAAATCAAATATATTACTTATTTTACTAAGACTTTTTATAAAGTATCAGATGGATTGGCAGAATAATATTATAAGAGAATATAGTATTATAAGAAAATGATTCAAGTAAATTCAAGGAATTAGTTGAAGTAAGAAAAGGTTTCATATTTATTAAATTATATATTTGGATTCTTATTTTTCATTTTAGAATTTCAAAAGCTTTTCATTCCTTAGATTGAGATACTCGTATTCTTCCTTTAAAATTTTGCTTACAAAAAAAATAAAAATTAAAAAATTGAGTAGGAGTGGTAATGGGACGAGATCAAATAGTGTCATTTACTTATTTTTTTAATGCTTAAAAATATTGATTGTACTGACACTTTGTGTCTGTTATATTAACAATTTTCGAAAAGATTGCTGTAATGATTGAAGAAGAATAAGAAATATTTATGTAATTTTACAAAATTTTATGGTGATTAGACTCTTTCTTTTATGAACTTCTAGCTATATACAATGTGAGAATCAACGTGGTAACAGAGGAAAAAAATAAAATCACAGACGCATGTTTTTTACTTTCTTTCTGGGCGATCAAACTCAAACCTTTATTGAGACACAAGCCGCTAGAAGGAGCATTCCCAACACGGGGCACTCCAAGGTCACTTCCATTAAAAATAAAGATCAGTGACAGCTAGCTAGATGCATGGATATGGATACACATGCAGGTGCAAAAGACACTACCTACTTTCGGTAAATTCTAAATATTAAAAACTGTTATGTTGTAAATTCTCATAATTAATTAACTGTATATGAAATTCAACTATATATATATATAACACCAATATTATTACTTTATCTCTCTCTATTTCTATTTCTCTCTCTTAATATATAGAGAGAGGGAGTTTTATGACTGTGCATTGTTATTGTTACTATAAAAAGTGTTATGTTATTAATCAATTAAAAATTATTATTGTTATCATTTTTAATATAATTATTATGAAAATCAATAAATTTATCATACAATCAAATATGTATTTTTTTTATAATTTTGTCATTGTAATTTAATTATGTCAATATTAGTGATGAAAATTATTATTGATTGTCACTAATATGCTTAATTTTTTTTAATCAGTTTGTGATTAAATAATATTGTAAAACAAATACACTATTAATATATAAACTATTTACAGACAATACATACTTTGTTTTATTAGTAGGAAAACAGGACAAAACAGAGGAAAAAACTAATTTATAAGGAAAGAAGTCCCAATTGCATCAGCAAACATTGCATTCTTTAATTGGGGAAGAAGAGACAATATTTTTTGTTAAGAATTGTTATATATAAATACACTCAATAATGTTTAATACATTTCTGATGGTGATTTTCAATAATAATAAAATATCTATTATTTTTTAATTAGTACCCTTTAAGGCACATGCTAACAAAATTCAATATAATTTCTGCAAAATATATAGCACATAGGAAAGAAATCGTGAATAAAAGAGTATAGTCTCAAACTTAAACCAGAAAAATTGAACATATCAATTGTCAATCCAGTGAGGATGACATTGTTCTTGTGCTTTTGTGTTAGATAACAAAGAAGCATCTTATTTAAGCTGGCTTTTAATTAGTACAAGAAACGCATCGTGCTAAAAGAGTCATGAGCACTCTTACAAAGTTTCACAATCACAAAGGTTACATCATAATATAACAACTTGGTTAAAAGCTAGTTTCGGACCCTTAACTCGAAAAGTTTGCAACAAGTTTGTGCCTCTCAAATGTTTCTCAGAGAGATAAAAAAAAAACATGCTACAAGGACGATTTCCAGTTAATTTTGTTGTTTCCTTCATTACATTCGCTATAATTTTCGTCTTTACACTTTAGTTACTTTAATATATTGCTTTTGATTTTCGCGATGTGCAATTCATGTCAAAGCAAAGGGTGTAGGCCATTCCCACTGGAGTTTTTCTGCCCCACAGAAAAAGAACAGTGCATCTTGTGTTAGACACATGCAAACGAATCACGAAATCGTTGTTAAATATTATTAAGTTACATGCATTTGATGTAATTATATAGGTAGGTCTGGTACTATTATTAGTAAAACTTTTTGCTGATTAAGAAAAAAACATGCATTTGATGTACGACTAGTCCCATTATTCTTAACCTTACCATTCCATATTGTTTAGTTCAATTCAATTCTGAGGTATGAAAGGTGAAAAACTACAACTATGGGGTGGTAGAGAAACTGGAGGTTTGTTATACTTACAATTAAATATATCAATCTTTAAAAAAAAATTTAAAAAATTGAGCTTTAGTTTGTAATTTGTTTTTAAAAAAGGTGAGTACGTAATTTTGGTCCTATAGTTCATTGATAAGAATTTTGAGAGAATCACAACACAAGCTTACCCACCAAATCTTGCATAGTCAGACTTGAATCTTTTGTTACCTATGTTTCAATTTTTGTTTATCCAGTGATTTTGCCTTAGCAAGGCTTCCTTATGCACCTTAAGTTTTTGTTTCAATTGTCTTTCCAACTTCAACCTCCATTCCTACAAGAAAGATTAAAAATACTAAGATGATACTACAAATAAGATAACTAACTATAAATTTAAGATTTTACAAAACAAAATTAAATTAAGAAAATCGCCTCTTAAATAACTCACAAATTAAATATTTTAAGCAATTATCAAATTCTCCCAAACTAAAAATTTTGCTTGTCGTCAAGCAAAAACAACCTAAAACAAAAACTAAAATAAACTAAACAACTACACTAAACACTTAACATTGGCTGAGATCAATCAAATCCTAATCTATCCAAATGAAACATGCAATTTTCATTTCAAAACTTTCCAAGATATGAACCAATGACATGAAGATGGATAGAGAAAGGATTATCCGTGATCGAAATGATTATACTTGTGATAACTGATAACACGTAGATAATATTCACTCGAAATAGTAACTTTTAAAAGAAAAAAGAAAAATAATTTAGGTCTATAATATATATATATATATAAAACATCTGAGCTTTATTTTTTTCTTATCGAGTTATTGTCGATCTGATTGTGGAAAATATGGATTTCATTGACAGCTTGGCCTCGACCGACTAAAAATTTTAGTTCATTTATTATCTCCAACAACCTCATCATATAAGGCATGCAATGCATTTGTTCTCACAACCTTCATTCGGGTATACATAGTCGCTTCCCATATTCCATAGTATAAATAAACATGGTTCATTGGATAACGACTAAGAATCTTCATATTTATTCAAAGTTCTAGAGTGATTTTCTCCAATCCCGGAGTTGCAATGAATACATGAATGGTCCAAGCAAAAATATTAACTTTTAACTCGTTCATGACGAATGGATATTATAGCCATGAATTTAGTTTCTATCTGAAGGCAGATTAGAGCACTATATACGGACCTATGTCAAGGAACATATATAATTAATTAATTAAGGACACAACTATATTGGAATCTCTTATTTAAATTAACAGTTGTATTTACCAATTTAGTATGTATGTTTTCTCCTATACTTTCGCTTTAATTGTTTACATTAATTAATTAGTCATAATTTTTTTTCAGCTACAAGTAATTATTTACGTAATTCAGGATCAAGAATGATAGAAAAATACTTCCTGAAAGTGGAGTTCTTGTCTTTATCAACACTTGTCTTAATAATGTTTGAAGTTATGTGTCCATTACTATATACTAATGTTTCAAAGTTCTAATGGTGGCCCAATCAATGTACTTGTCTTAATCAACGCTTGATCATTATATGAAATGTGACACGAAATGCACATTGCCACGAAAAAGAAACGATTACATATGGAGTTTGACATTTCACATGATTAGAAAATAAAACTTAAATTAAATTAACAAAAAATTTACAGCAATAAATAAATAAATTTAACACAAAAAATAAAGAAAGGTTTAAATTATCTTGATCATTTTAACCAAAATGGATTTTTATCATATGTTATTTAAGATTGACTTAGTAATAAAAGAAAAAAGGAGGAAGAGACATATTGAAGTTTCCTTACTAAAAAAACTAGCAAATAATATTTATTGATTAAAAAATTATATACTCTCCAAATATTTCACGCATTATAGGCTTACTAAAAATATATAATAACTATAGAAATACAAATTAAAAATAAATAAATTAATCAGAAAATATTTAAAATTTAATAATGTGTTTATACACTTGAGTAAAATTTGAAAAATATAAATTTCAAAAGACTGTTTAAAATTATTAAAAATATGAGCATAGTTAATTTAGTTAAAACCGTTATTTTTATTTTTTACTTCCCCTCGTTAAATCTTAATCTCACATCTTATAAAATCTTTCAAGTTTATCTAGTTTTGACTTTCCCGTAAATTTATTACTTATAAAGTTTTGAAACGATTTCATATCTCAATTTTCATTCAAGTTTGTCAAAAACCCAACAAATATTTGGATTAAAAATAATATTTTAAAAATTAAGAAGAAGAAAATAATGGAGACGAAATTTACTTAATTTTAAACATAGAAGGTTAAAAAAACTTAGAGATAAAAAAAATTACTCACAATACAAACTAGATTAAATCAACTTTAAACAGAGGTGAAATTAAACATTTGATGATGATATGAAATTATATGCGGTGAGTATAATTCACTTGACAACTTATAAATCACATACTTGGATTTGATTTCTACATAACATTACAAGAATTCTTGCTAACATAGTGAACTAAAATTAATCGCATTGTAATCTAAGCCTTAAAACATAGACAAAATGTGACTAAGTCCTAAATTAATTTTTTTTTTATAGTCAATTTCAGTCCAAAAAGTTAAAACTTGTAACAAATCTTTTGAAGTTATGTGGGAGAGTCAAAAGCAAATTAACTACGATATTTTTTTATTTATTTAAAATAGTGATATATGAAATTATATGACAATATGAGAAATTGGAATTTAAGATTAATGGTCATTTAAATGTGTTTTTTAATTGTCAAGTTCAAATTCAATTTTATGACTTATCCTTTTAATATAAATTATATTAACCGGTGAATTCGTCTTTACAAAAATAAGGCTTAATTTATTTTAAACAAAAATAAAATAACATTACTAAAACTACAATAAAACATTCCATTCCAACTAAAGATACCATTTGATGTCTGAAAGTCTTTTTGGTTTCTCTTCTTTGTTGTTTGTTACTAAAAATTCGAATTTGTGGTTTACTAAAAAAAATATATATGTTTTTTCTTAGTACAAATAAAATGTTTAAAATTAGTCCTTCTAAAATTTTGAGTCTTTTTTCATTCTTATAAAATTAAAATATGCTCCTTTTTAGTTCGAATTTAAATTGAAACCTACAATTTTTAATTTAAATTTAAAAATAATTTATGAGGGTTAAAAGATGTCCCATAATACACCAAAATCGTCACAAATTTTTGAACCCTTCTTTGAACCCACATCCCCAAAATCACAAATCAAAACTACAACCATTGAATTAATAGAAAAAAAATTTAAACATTTCGATATTTATAGGATAAAAATATATATTTAATTAAAAAAATCCTAAATTTCGTATAGGTTGACATTTTTAAGAAACTAACAAGCCTTAAAACTGACACATTAAATTAAAATTATTTGCTATATTTAATTGAATTGCAGCTAAGTTTAAGACTAGTTCATATATAGGTGACAATTCCAATTTCCAACCGTACCAAGAAGAAAATTCACATGGTGCTGCTCACCGCTAGTCATGGAAATGAACAACAGGTTTCATAACCACACTTAACCTCTGCTTATACCTTCCACGATTGACTCCATGTATTTGTGAACTTCAAGTATAAATCTCAATCGTTGTTTTTTTTTTTTTAATTTGTTTCAATTAATTTTAAGTCTAGCTAACATATATACTTTGAACACAATTAAGATATCGAATTCAAATCTTATAAATAAAAAAAAAACAATTCCACAAATTTAGGAAAATTAATGATATTTCGCACTTAATGGCATGGATAAAAAAACATATATACTTTGAAGCACATGCCTTCTCTCACAGCAACGATCAACATATAAACATTACGTGTCCAAATTCAATTCAACTTATTTATGCGACGTGGACTTGATCGATGAAGATTGCTTAAGGTGATTTATGTTGCATTAGTTGTAGTGGGTGGGTGGAGCATTTTGTGGTAAGTGGTTTAATGCATTTGCCTAACCTGGCCACTTTTGGCGTCCCAAAGAGAGATGAAGTATTTTTAAGTAATGATTAAATATGGTCTCATTCATCAAATATATATGGTAGCCAGTTATTTATAAGAAATAAAAGTTTAAACAATATACAAACTCATCATATGCACTTAAAATTAAGGGGGACAAGATCATTTCTGAAATACACTAAAGATGAGAAAGTGATGTCGTAGTCATATTGACTTTGAACGAACGAAGTTCACATCCGGTTTCATCTTCTCAACCATAGTTTGGCACCAATAAAACTGGGTGAATGTGCAGACTTTCGAAGACAAGTGTACTGATGAAATTAGTCATCGTATTAATAATGATTATTGATCAGACATCTTAAGGAAATGGACATTTTTATACCCTACAATTCTTCACATATTCTTGAATCGTAGGCATTGACTAGAGGCTTTGGCGTTACATGGCCTTAATTTCAGGCTATAATGATTTCAGTTTGGGAATTATGGTACTGAAGTTAGTGCACAATTTGACCAATTTCAGACTAAAACGGCCTATAATGTTTGACTAGCTACGCTACATTAATCCATCAAAGTCAACCCAGCATTAAGTTAATTTACCTTATCGAAAGAGATTTATCGTTAATTTAGAAATATTTTAATTTGGTTATTTTCCCTTTTTAAGCCATTTCAGGTGTTGGTGTTATTATGTAATTTCTTTTCTAAGAGTTAACTCGATGAGTTCCATTTCTCGAAAAAGTTGTTACAAGTTGGAAATTAAAATTGAATTGAAGGGTTATTTAAGTAGCTGAAGAATCCAAAAGAGAAACGAAGAAATGGAAATTCTTGAAATTGCTAAGGATTAGATCAAGTGTCTTGTGTAAGATTTAAATAGAAGATCTTTTTATTTTATTTTTTGTCAAGATATCCTATAAGCAACATTATCATAATAAAGGAACAGAGTTGACAACACTGTCAACTGATCGGTACATGGAATAACAAAGTAACAGTAATCATTTTTGGCCTTCTAATTAAGGATGAGACAGTGCAGTATAATAATTCACTGGTGTTTTTATACAGTGGGCATATTTGATCATTCAAATGGGTCTGATATATGCTGAATGGGGAATTACATTAGATAACTTCATGAAGGGGAGTAAGAATTTTCATTATAGTTTCACTGTGTAACAATGTCCCTGGGGTCTGTCATTTCTTTTTCCTTTTTGCTATTTTCTGTTTCTGCTCTTGTTGCTTTGTGGGTAGGGTACCCCTTTAGTGAGCTTTTTATTTGACTGATAAAAAAAAAGTTCTTGACAAACAATAATTTGATTATCTACTTAGAGAATTTGGCATTTAAGATCCTCATACTCCAACTTTAACTTTAGGGAGAGTATTAGAAGATTCTCATGAAGTCACATAATTAATTATAGTGATCATGTAACTATATAAAACATGTTAGCTAGAAAAATCTCAAGTAATCATGTAATTATATATATTTGCAAATCATATTAATTGATTTTAGGTATATAGAATAAGAGAATTTCTTGCAGTAATTCTAAGAGTTTAATTTATTACTCTTATAATTTGTGTGTATTCTATCTTTTATTGAATTAAATGGACGGTGAAAGATTAATTAATAGTCATACTCATATTTGATTAATTGAAGGCATATGATATGATAAAGAAACGGATTTACATTTCGAATACAATATACATATAAATCTTAAATTTATTGGAACCTACAACGTACCCACCCCCATCTTAGTCTAATGATTCTTTATTTATTTTTGGTACAGTATGATTCTTTTATTTATTTTAGCTATTGTTAAAAGAAAGAAAAAACAATAACCATACTTTAATTCCAGGGTTTTAAGTGGCGTGCTACCTTTATTACGACTAGTTTATAGAGATTTTCAACAAAACAATCTCCTTTTAATTTGTCGATGAACGTAGACTTGCATCCTTCACTATTGTTTGTTTGAGTGTCAACTTTTGTTTGTCCAAAAGGGTAATCCCCTGAGAACAAGCACAGCAGGCGAAGCCCAACATTCACTCCCTTCTTAAAATTCTTTAAAAAAAAGTACTACTATTATTTTTCTAGAAAATATGATTAGAGACCTAATGTATTTATCTTAAGTTAATATATGACTTGCTTCTATTCTAATGTATGCTTTTAGTTGGTTTTCTTCTCATTGTTGCATATATTGCAATCCGACATCTCATGTGGCCTCTGGGTATAGGCGTCATCTTGAATTGTAAGTTTTGATTAATTAAGGAAAGACGAAGCCACATTTTATTGTGGAGAGATATTGTTGGTTGCAACTTGCAAGCTAATATCTAATAGTCTGCCTTGAGAAGTTGTGGGTTCAAAGTCATATTAAATTGTAAGGCTTTCTGATAAATTTAAACAATAACAGATATACGTGACTAATATTCATAATTTCTAGTCTAATAATCAATGAACATTACATTTAATGACCTGGCATGCGGAGGGAGAGCAAAATGTAAAATAAATACCAAATGACTTAATGAATTTATATCCTAAAACCAAATATTCTAAAAAGAATTGGTGACATTTAATTTAGAATTTTATCCTTTCCTTCATGATTTTTTTGTCTTGGATCAAGTATTATTAATGTTTTTTAACTCATTAGATCATAGATTAATCTCATTCAAAATGTGTGAACATGGATTATCCCATTAACTAAATTATTTTCCTTATGTGACCACAATTAAACTTATAACATTGCACCAACATCATCAATTTTCCTTCCTACTTTAAACATATTTTTCTTCAAAATTTTAGTATACATGTTGCTTCCCGTTGCCTTCTTTTATAAAAGAAATGTACAATTTGTTTTTTTTTATCAAGAGGGTTACTAGTAACAACCTCTGCCATAGTAGTCATACAAAGTAGCCAAAGCAGGTTCCCTAAAGACATAAATAAAAGTCTTTCTTTGATATATATATATATATATATATATATATATATATATATATATATAAAGAATTAGAGAACTCTCTATACATGTTAGAACTCGTAAATGATTGGGTGGTTAGGGAGCATTGCTAACGTGGAGGCGTGAACATGCAAAGTAATATCCCTTCACAAAACTTCAATTATAAATGAATCTCTCTCTCTCTCTCTCTCTCTCTCTCTTTCCCATCACATCTTCTCTTCGAAGAAGGCCTTTGGAAAATAATAGAATCAATAGTTGTCTCTTTCTTGCCCAAACATCGTGACTCCAACTCAATCCTACACCTTATCCTTTCCCCAAAAAACATCTCATGGTTTATTTATATCTTAAAATGTAACGTATACATCATTGGCACATGACCTTCACCATCTCTCTCTCACTTTCCGTGTGTTGCGTGTTTTTGTCCATTTTAAAACGGGTTCTTGTGTGATTGAACATAATCTTTATTCATGAAGGGAGAAATAGAATAGAAGATAGCGTATTTGTTCTATTCTATAGCAACTTTATATTATGATGATGATCAGAATTCTGAAACCCCATGTTACGTGACTATCTCGGATTTCTATGTCGTCTACATAAACCGATTGCAATCACTTTTTTTCTTTAATGTTTTAAAAATTGGAATCGCCATTGAGGGAAAGAATCAGAACACATGACAACGGCATATTTTTCTTTGTTGCTTTACACAATGAAGTACAACTCTGATTTAAACACACACGATATGATTAATATCTAAAATATAATTCACGAAATTATTCCATACATATATAAAGAGATTCTAATAAAATAAAATATACACATACAACAAAATATTTAAATTGATAATATATTCAATTTTTAAAATAACTTTCTATTTTTTTATGATAATTAAAAAAAAAGGCTAGAGACATTATTTTTGTTAATATTTTATATTATATTTGAAGACTTTGAAATTAAAAACTATTTTTTTTAATTATGTATATTAATGTGTGTTAATCTATATAAATTATATTTTCACGTGTTTAAGTTATATAAAGGTGTCAATATAAGTACTCAAAATAATAAAAAGTATTTTTTAATTAGATATCTAATAAAAAGTGTTAAATAAATATTAAAATATATCGGTGTGAAATAAATAAGTGTTTGATATAACAACACTTTAAACAAGAGCCCAAATGGTAAAAGTCTTGCCTATTAAACTAACGAGGGCATGTTATTCGCACCCCCAAATATAAATTAATAACTTTTAGTTGTCTCTTACTTGATTGATATACATCACACAAGCTACACACCCTTGAATCATGAACCTTTTGGTTTGGAAAAACCTTAATTCTGCAAACAATAAGAATATGTTTGAATGAAGAAATTAAAATGGGGAAGGTAATTATCCATATTATTTAAAATTCTCTTCCCGTTAAATAATATCTTTGGATGCTTATTAAGAATAAATTTAAAATTTTATCATTTTAAAATGAATTTTATTTTTAACTATAAACTTAGAATTTTAAATTCATTCAAAAATGAATGAATTCTAAATCCTCTCTAGGTCTCTCCTCGGTACACAATTGAGCATATTCAAATTGAGAAAACTATCTTGCACATCGACACTATCATGGACTATGCCTGATCCAGCAACGATGAATACACGGCGCTAAAACAAACCCCATGCGACTTGAGAAACATGGCCAGAGCCCTGGGCTAGTGCTTCCCATTGAGGTTTCTCTCATCATCGTCTTGTTCCTCTTCCTCTTCTTTGTTGTCTTCCACACTTTGCACTGATTCGCTCGCACCCATTTTTACGCGAAACGACGTCAGATCAAGTGAGATGCAGGGGATTATCGCTCCAATTTGAAACACATCGAGTGGCGAGGTTTGGGTTTGGGATCTAAATAGGGTTGGGGGAGTTAAGTGGGTGATTGAAAATGACGAGAAGTTGATCTCGTTGTGGTGTTTTCAATCTTCATTTATATTTTCATGAACGTGAAAAATAGGCCGCTTATGTATGCTTCTTTCTGTCCAGCAAGATGTCTTCTGTCGAGAAGGTTATATCTGCACTCTAGACTTTCTTCATTGGTGCTTCCATGTACTCATCTTCGATGCTTTGAACTTCCACCCTGTTGACATGTAGGGCATACTTTTCTTTGCTTCCTACTACCAAGCTTTCTTCCTATCTACGGTAGTTGACGCAACAATACCCGAGGAATCAGATATGGATCTTTTTCAGTCTCTTTCGCTAGGGCAAAGCAAAGAGGGAGGTTTTCGATCTTCTTATATCATGAAAGTTTTCTTTTCTATTTTTGTTATTTATATGATCATTTATATTTTTTTAAATATAATTGGAGAAAAATAAACAAATAAAAATTGAAATTATTTAATTCAAACAAATAATTCAAAATATAAGAAATTTAAATTGTTTTATCCAAACAAGAAATTTGAAATTCAAGGAATTTAAATAGGTTTATCCAAACAAGTAATTTTAAAAATTCAAGAATTATAATAGATGTATTTTGATTTCTCTGAATTTTAAATTTTCTGAAATTTTAAAATACTTTATCTAAACATTGTAAGAGTTTTGATGATAACTGAAGAAGCTAGAGTTTATTGCTATAGCTCTCTCTCGCCATTCTCCTTCTACAGATCATCCAAGCTTGACACAAAAAAAGTGAAACTAAACTGTTTTGAAACCATATCAAGTTGTGTTTTGGGTTTGAGGAATGTTCTTGTTATTTGTTTTATGGTGGTAGCATAATGCTTGGCATCAATTCACATTTTTTCTTATTGGTTTCATTGCTAACTTGTGAGACAAACTAAATAATCTAATCATGTTTATACACAAACAACATAAGCAATTAGATCAAGTGCGAAAAAAATTAATATCACTCTTTAATTGATAGTGCATATAAACTTCATATAAACTTTGAACAGTGATATTTTTTGATAGAAATGTCCGATGGAAGCGTATGATATGTCAAAAGCTCAAAATTAAGAGAAGTAATTGAAAAAAATAAAAAATAACATTAAATTAAATAATTAAATAATTAAAAAATCAGACAAAAATAAATTTTTTTGGTGTCCAAATACCAAATCGCAATTTTGAGACACTTAGAGGCCTCTTTTGGGAAAAATTTTTGGGCAAGTCCCCGAAGGAGACTTGCTTAGGCCTTCTCCTCTCAATTTTGAGTGCGTGGCCACCAATTTCACGTCAATCGAGCGTCCCAATCAAAAGTTATGACCTTCCGAAGCTTCTACGCAATTACGAAAAATTTGCCACGTGACATACCTAATTTGGCACCCCTTCCAGCGAATTATGCCCTCCACTCACGCGACGCCATGTCAGCCCACGTAATTCGCTGATGTGGCCAGCGAATTACGTGGCATGGCAGTTTGACAAATTGTTTCTGGAGTGTGGCATTTTGACATTTTTTTTTTTTTGATTTGTGGCACTTTGGCCAATGTCTCAGATGAGTTACAATTGTTCATGAGTTAAGTAATATATAAGTACTTTGCAAGTCTTCTAAACTCTAGCTCTAATGCACAAATGGTGTATTACATATATTTCAGAGTGAGCTCAGGAACTCCAAACATACACTATATATAGAATTAACTCAAACCATCAGAATTAGTTGTTATATGCATAATGTGGACTATTATAAAAAAAAATACTGAAATATTGACAACTGCTTAAAAGAATAAGTTAATTGATCACTTTATAATTTAATCTTAGTTGGTTACCAAAATTATAGTAACTGACATAACTATCTTAAGTTCCATGAGCATTAAGGCTGCCGCTATGATTAGTTAATAGAATGTTGTCTCATAAACTTATCCATTGTAGGCTATATTAGGTTATATTTTCTGGCACATAAGGTCGAATTTAAGATTTGTAGATAACACTTTTGTAGGTATATTGAATTTCAAGTGCTGCAGTAGTATTTATGCAGAATGGAGGACCTTTTGCTATAAATGTTGATGTCATATTGTATCCTCCTCTTTTGTGAATTGGTGAGTCGTAGGTGATTTTTTTTTTTTTTTTTTTTTTTTTTTTTTTTTTTTTTTTTTTTTTTTTTTTTTTTTTTTTTTTTTTTTTTTTTTTTTTTTTTTTTTTTTTTTTTTTGTGTTTTATGCATTAATTTTTTATCGACGGTGCACATTTACGTTTAGTTTGGGATATTTCTTGGATAGTTGCTTCATGAACCTTCATTTTACTTCCTGAATCCTTTTAAGCTCCAGGAACAGCTATTCAAGAATTTAAATTACATTCTGGAAAAGCTTTTCTAGAATGTATTTACATTTTTACATTTCAGAAATGCCTCTCTGGAATATAATTTTACATTTCAGATTAGGTGCACGAAATAATTTGTAAGGTGCAAAAAGTAATTTTTTATTTTTTAATGTTTGTGTTGTGAATTTATGTTTGGGTGATCAGTGACCCTGTTAGTTAAGAATTGGTTTGGATGCAATTCCTTTATCAAGCTCCCTTGGGCTTTGGGTTGGAAAGCTAGAAGAAGGCTTTGCTTTACATGAATTGAGCTACTTTTTTTTAGTTCAGGTTTTATTTGAGTAGAATATTTACATTTTGAGTTATTGTAACCTTTTGCTTCATCTTTTTTCATTTTTAATCAAGATCTTGTTTAAATGCTTTATTCATGTTATGTATGTTTGATTTAATTGTTTTTTTAAGACATGTTTCTTATAAACAATCTTTTTTACTTTGAATGATAAAAAAAATCTTTTTCTTATAATATTATTTTAAATATATGATAGATTAATCTTGATAGGTATGATAAATTTAAATGACGAGAATGATACACATGATATGATAATATAATTTTCATCCAATAATAACTAATTAACATTTATCTATCATATTTAATATCTTAAGTTTTAAATTAAATTTCAATATTTTTTAAAATATTATCAACAATTAAAAATAATTTTATGTCACAATATAAGTTTAATTTAAAAGTGAAAAAAAAAATCACCAAAAGGGTGCGTTCTGTTTTCGCTCATTCTAGAAACACCCATAAGTCGGCATTACAAACACCGTATTTCGGAAGCTGGAACCTGGAAGTCGGAAGCTCATACATTTCTTCTACGCCCGAGAATCGCATTTTTCTATTTCGTGCGCTCCCAAACAAGTCCTTAACATCGAACATTCCAGAAGATGGTGGTGATAGAGCAGGAAGAGAGCGAGCATCGAAACGCGAACCCCTCCAACGACGCTTCCGACGGCTTCGAAACCGCCAGCGACACCGATCTCGTCAGTGACGGCGACGACGGCGGAGCCGGCAGCCCGGAAGAACAGAATCACATCGAACAGAATCATACCGAACAGAATCACACCGAGAAACACCAGCAGCAGCAGCAGACGGAGCAAGAGCCGGAACACGATGATCATCAGAGCACCGAATCATCTGAGAATAATGCGTTGATCAATGAAGAAGAGTCGAGACAGGTTTGGTTTCGAAATTAAGGGTTTTGTGATTAGGTCTTTCTGATTGCTACAATATTTTTTTCTGCAGTTATATTTTTTTTTTCTTGTTGTATAATGAATTTAATTGGAATGCTATAACCATTTTTTTGCCATGTATTGGATTGCCACACTTATGCTAAGGTTATTGATTTTTGTAATATTAATTACTTTAAAAATAATATCTAGATTAATTTCTAATTAATTCACAGCAGAAAAGGATTGTATAATGAGAAATGCTAGGTATTAGTAATATACTGACATTCTTTATTATTAGTTGAAATTTTTTTAGAATCACAAAACTGTTTAGAACTCACTCCTTATTTAGTGAGTTTCAGCTTATGATTTTGCAGTTTCTAATAAATTTTAACCTAAGAGTAGAGAACATGATACGAGTGTGTTAGAGAATGTGTAGTGTAGCTAGCACTCCTCTTGTATAATACTTGGCTCATGTGGTTGATTGTGTGACTAATTACTTATTAGCGTGTTCTATTCTATGGCTAAAATATTGCGGCACCATGGGTTGTGTGCAGACTGCAGAGAATTTTTTTTTCTATTTTGATATTTAGACACCAAGATTCATTTGGTATATACCTGTATATTAAATTATTATCCCTTTGTGCATGTAAAGAGAATCTTGTGTTTTATTCGATCATGTGACAGAAAGCATTGGATCAAGCAAATGAAGCAAAGGTAGAAGGGAATAAGCTTTTTGTAGAAGGGAAGTATGAAGAGGCATTATTACAATATGAACTTGCTTTACAAGTAGCATCTGATATGCCTTCATCTGTGGAAATACGGTCAATATGCCATTCAAACCGTGCTGTGTGCTTTCTGAAACTGGTATGGTCTTCTTTTATGCTGTTAATGAGGTTATGCTCTTCCACACATGTCTACCAGATGAACTATAAATCTCAAAATGATGCTTGATGGCTTATGCATAGTGATCTAGCTTGGTCCTTGGCCTTTCTCTGTTTCCATTCACTTCAGAGTTCAGAATTATTGGTTGAAATTCAAAGTTGGGTTTATTTTCTGTTACATACTGTTCTTGAAGAATACAAATTACATAACTAAAAATTTGGTTTTCGTTTTGGTTAAAAATTATTATTTTCTCAATATCAATAGTTTTAAAACTTAAAATAAATAATGATAGAGAAAAGAGAGGGAAAGTACAACCATTGGGAGGATAAGACATCCTGAAAACCATAAAAGCTGAGATGTAACAAAACCGTGAATAGGTAAAGCATGCTGCAAAGCTACCCGCATACCAGAAATTTACATTTCCTAGAAATAGCCATGGGCAGCAGGACTGAATAGGGAAGCTTAAACTTCATACTCATAACAAGTTTAAGGGAAATGAGACACCCTTAGAAATGAAAGAATTATTATGTCCCAACCGTAAGCAATTTCACATGTTTTAAAACCAGTTAAACATTGGTTGATAGCATCAACCATGTTTCTTGCAGTGTTTAAATTTGAGGATAGATACTAATTTGCGAAAATTAGCTGGTATGTACATGTTCATTAGTCTCTAAATGTAATAAATCTTAGCAATACCTGATCCCAATCTGCTTCAATAAAAAACTGCTCTGTTAAAGCAAACTGCAAAAGACAATAAGGATTGAAGCTAGATACTTTATTCTTGTAACTTTACCTTTGTTTCAATTTTTTAATAATATATGTATACATTTTGATCATTTTTATCCCATATAAAGCTACTATGGGATCTATGCTTACATCATTTTTGTGCCCCATTTTTTTATGTTTGCTTACTTTTCTTTAACATGTCAAATACTCAAATATACCACAGGAAAAATACGATAACACAATTAAAGAATGCACAAAAGCATTAGAACTGAATCCTGTGTACGTTAAAGCTTTGGTAAGAAGAGGAGAAGCTCATGAAAAGCTTGAGCATTTTGAAGAGGCTATTGCTGGTGAGTTCAAAGTTTATTATAGGGTGGAGGGTAATTATACCGATCTCTGAGGTTTGCACTTATCACATCTAGCACTGCTTGTCCCTTGCTATGGCCTACCTTATGTAGGGTTCTTACTCTATTGTTCTTTGTAATTAACAAAGGGAGGTGTAATTTCTCAAATAAGAAAATGTGTCAAGTGTAATGAGTACACACCTAAGGGAGGTTATTGTAATTATCGCTTTATTTTGGCTCTTAACGTATAAGCTCACAACTGTGTATTTAGCACACTAATAGCATTTTGATTCTTATGAACTTTCATCTTCATGCATAACTAGCTCTTTACACTTCACCTTTTTTTAATAAAAAATAATTGGCAGATATGAAAAAGATCTTAGAAGTTGATCCCTCAAATGATCAAGCTAGGAAAACCATTCGGCGGCTAGAGCCCCTTGCTGCAGAAAAAAGGGAAAAGATGAAGGAGGAAATGATTGGTGAGTTTTTTTTTTTTTTTGTCTTTCTCTTGTTTTTTTTAATATTTATAGTTTTTTTATGTGGTGGTGCATCAGCTTTCTTTCATTGTCTTACCTGTATTAATATTATTATTATTATTATTATTATTATTATTATTATTATTATTATTATTATTATTATTTTGTGTTTATTTTTTGCCTATCAACTTGAACTTGCCACAAAACTACATGGCTTGATCCCCTAGATATCCCTCCTGTCTCTCCTTCTTTTTTTCCTTCTAATCTCAGTCATGTACTGAGGACTGTAAAGATCGCATGTTTTAATACATCCAGTTATGTGTCCACTTTAGCATTAACTTCTTGTTCTCAAATGGTTCACATAGGTCAATATTTACTATTCTGCTTCATAAAGGCAAACATATATTGTGAATAGTTCATAGCAGAGTGGGCAGATGTACTTTATTTTTGTGACTAGTGATATTTACTATCATCATTTGCTTAGATAGAGAAGTGTTTCTTGATGCAGCAAAACTGAAAGACATGGGCAATTCTGTCCTGGGCCGCTTTGGGATGAGCGTAGACAACTTTAAAGCAGTCAAAGATCCAAACACTGGTTCCTATTCTATCTCATTCCAACGCTAATTTATGTAGAGCAAAGTCGTAAACAGCAGTAAGCAAGAAAGAGGCAGTCTAAAGTGATACAGGTTTGAGACTTAGTTATGCATGCAAGTTATTTGGAAAATTTGAATGTTAGTTATGTATGAGAACTAGGGCATGTAATTTCATTTCCTTTGAAAGGGCATTTGTTAATTGATTTATCATATGAAGAGGATTGATAATGAGTAAAGTCTATAACAATCTCTTTTAACATTTAAACTGCACTAAGGCTTCAGAACCCATGACAATTGTTTTAATCTTTTGAAAAATACTACCTCTGTCCCTATTTATAAGACGTTGACTAATTTATGCATATTAAGAAAATTGGTGAATTTAGGTATTAACATTTAATTGGTCTGTAATTGTAATATTTTTCCAACTTTGCCCTTAACATTATTAGGAGCCTATTCAACTTCTCCAATCTTCATAGGTGAGAGAAAGAGACAATTCAAATTAGCATTCGATTTTGGATTAAAATAAATAAGGGTATTTTAGTAAAAAACAATTAATGCACAAGATAATTGAAATGAAGTCTTATAAAAAGGAACAAGAAAATTTCAAAACTGTCTTATAAATAGGGACAGAAGTAGTATATAGTTAACTGCATAATTCCATTGGCTTTTGAGAAATACTAGCAACACCTTTCACAGTCTTTTTAACACTATTATCAAATGAAATTCTAGCTAGCCTCACTAATAATGAGTGGGCCCAGGTTATCTAGTTGGACCAACATGAGATTTCACTTAATAATGGACAAAGTGTTGAAAAGAGTGTGTAAGATTGTATTGTTAGCATTCCTCTTGGCTTGTAATGTTCTCTAATTTAGCTGTTTTTCCCCCCTTGATGCTTAAGGGTGCACTTGTTTGAGGATTTGGATGTTATACGGTTGAAGAAGTTACTTTACACTTGTTTGGTACAAGTACAACATGAATGTGACATGAAAAGAAATTTGCAACTCATTTATACACCAACTTCCGCATTTCTGTCACTCTTATAGCATAAAAGTGAGTTGATAACAAATTTACCCCGTTTGCCAAACAATGGCTGAAAAAAGACATTTTTTTAATCCTTATAAAAATCAAAACCTTTTCATGTCATTTTATTTTCGCTCCCCTCAATTTTTCATCTCCTCAAACCATTACACTCTAAATATTATTTGCATCACTACATTTATTATGTCACTGACCAAATCAGCCAGGTACTTCATCTGATATAGCTTTCAAGATAATGGGTCTCTAATTCACTGTCATATGATTTGTTTTCTAGGTAATGTTGGAATTCTGAGTTAATGAAGTACTAAGGGAGTTGAGCATTGTTCGATGGATGTCAAGGTGTATTAATCATGTGGAAATGCACTCGTTAAAGTTGATTGGAATTTGTAAACCTTTTGGGTTGTACAATGCTGTTTTTCTATCATCAGCTCATTCTGCATCAGCTTCACTACTGAATATGATGCGCATTTTAGCAATTTTTAGTGTAGTCATGCGATCCATGCATATATTGGCTGGTACTTTGATGTTTATAAGTTTTAGAATTATACATGATATGTGATTGTCAAAACTTAGAGCATTTATAATTATTTTTGTTTGCTTCTGCTGTTTCTGAGTTGCTATCATATGTGGAATTGGTCTTTAGTAAACTGCAGTACTACAAAAACTAGTGCTTTATACTGGTTATTCACTGAAGTGGAGCAGCAAGTTGTGAGCTCTAAAGATGCTGTACCTCCATTAATTTAGAAGAATCTGCTAGTCTGGTTTTATGTTGTGGGTGGCTGAATGTGTGTTACAGAATAAGAGGTATGTTTTGGTTGCGAGGCTTTCTGGTCATTGAAGTGAGTTTCCTGTTTTAGTCTCAAAGCAACCTGCATATTTGTTAGATATATGGATGTACCTGTTCAGTTTTAGAAAGTGAAAGTGAACAAAAAAATTATATATGTATTCATCTCAATCATCATATGTTTTAATTTAGAAGCTCACATTTTATTCATCAATTCATGCAATAATAACGAAAGTAAAAGGAGGTCTTTTGCTTTGGAAGTGAGGTACAAATATGAATCCGAAAAATGAAAACCATTATTCCATACCAAGACTAACACACTCAGTTGGCCTAAAAAACTAGTCCCGCAATTCCCTAGCTCTCAGAAAAATCCACCTTCTCGTTTCCAGTTTATACATTACAAATGGAGAGATAAATCAAGCTTTTGATCTTTCTCTGTACCGTTGTTCCAAATTCCAAGATTTTGATTGTTACTTAACAATTGTATATGTTGAGATGTGTCCCCCCAGCTGAAGGTAGAGCTCTTCCCATCATCATGGAGCCGGTTTTTTGAACTTCCCCCGTAAAATAGTACATTGCCAAATCTAGGTGCACCATTTGATCCAAATTGTTCTGAAATTTGATGGCTTGGCAGATGAGGGTGTCTTGCTGCATTGGCAGTGATGAGCATTGCAGGATTTAAAATGTCTAGATGGGTTGGAGCAAAAACCATAGGGGTTGGCAGTGGGGAAGGGAAGCAAACACATGAGTGCTCAGAAGCCTTCTTGGCTTTCCTTGCAGCTGTTCTTTCTTTCTTGTGAGCATTTTGGTGTCCTCCTAAAGCTTGAGAACTGTAAAACTTCCTTGAACAGAATAGACATGGAAAAACTCTTGATGAATCTTCTCTATGGCTTTCTCCAACTTTGGCTACCTTTACCTCATCTTCCATCTATATACCTGAATCCCAGAAAGCAATTGAAAGGTGAAACATAATTCACGTCAGTATTTGTGCATTTTATATTGAAAACTAGACGTATTTGAAATTATATGTTAGCACACCATTTTACCTGAGGAATATCAGAACAAATGGTACAACAGTGTATCAGAGGAGAGAGTAGAATGGGAAGAGGGGAATTTAAAAAGCAGGGAACAGCTTATATGAGTTTGGATCTTGTAGTCTCAACTGATCAAAGAAAGAATTGAAAGGAGGTGTGAAAGGTCTCTGAGTAGAATCATAAATATAGAGCAAGAGACTGTGGTGAGGTGTATGGGCTTGGGAACAGAACAGAAGAGATAAGATGAGAGAGATTCCATTTTCAAACCTAACATTTCCTCATACCAATAACTTTCTTCACCATAAACATGCACAAACCTTTTGGAGGACAATTCCCCACTTGTCTGACGACGTGGTGGTTTATGAGCACTTTGTGTTACTGTGTTTTGGGTTTTTACTCTCGCTCCAGATATCTTTTGTCGCATATACGGCTTTAGACATGAAACTAATCTTCATTGGGACTTGTCCCGTTACTTATCACACATAATAGTTATTTTGAAACTTCTACATTTTTTTAGTTTAAGTTTTGTGTGTGTTGATGTTTAGTGTAGAAGTTTTAAATTAGTAAATAAATTTTTAAATGTTATTAAAGAATGTATGTGAAGATATAAATAAATTAATATAATTGGAAAACTATATTCACCACGTAAGGTCTTTCCAAATGATTTAGACTCTCCCGCCTCTAGTTCTTAAACAAGCATTCACCTACTTTGTTTAATCGATTGATACAAACTCCTTGTTTTTGTTTAATTAAGTGACCGGTATTTGGGTCAGATTATAGCCAAATACACAATTTTTATTTTTAGAGGAGACTGGTATTTGGGGACAGATTAAAATGGATGCATAAATTTTAAAAGGTTATTTTTATGTCAAGAAGGTGATTGTTTTTAACATACTAAAAGATGTGTGTTATGTAAAAAGATCTCAAGAGAGGTCGACTTACCTAACATCTTGTAAGTAGTATGATTTTCAATTCGATTTGGAGTTTCGTCTTGATAATATACATCATCTTCTATTGCATTGGTTTTTTTTTTTTTGTTTTTTTTAGTTTTTTTTATAGAGAACATTTCGTGAATAATTATTACATTTCAAATAAATACCAGGAGATGGAAAGGAATATTTTTTTCTTATTTGATTGGCAAATAATTGAAGTCTTAGATAACTGGAATTTAAGGACGTAAATGTGGCCAATGATATTCATGAGATGTGTAAAAGTGTCAGAGTAGCAGCAGTAAGATGAGGAGATTGATGATCTCCAATGGCCAACATGGAAGAGGATTAATGAGTCCACTCTCATGTCTGGGACTGTGTGTACGTTGCTTAAATAGCAGCATTGCTGCTGCTATTGGCTGCTCTGCATTTCTCTGCTTTTGCCTTCTAATTCCATATGGTATGAACAGGTTATGGGCTGGTTATTCTCCTGCGTTCTCCACCGCCAACTCCATGCAAATTGTCACTTTTCACATACTCCATCTCCATGCGTGCATACTCTTGAGACTTCTCGTCGTTTCCCAATAAGCGGTTTTTTACCAACTGAGGCGAAAAAATTAATTACAATTTGGATGTAACATTTTAAAAAATTATCAAATAGGGTAAGTGGTACCTCTTTTTAAGTTAGAAGTTGTAATACTTGTTACACCTTTTTTTTTTTTTTTTATTAAAATCGTAGTTGAGTTTACAACTTTGAAGTTGTAAATATATTTACGACTTCTAAATTTTTGCTGTTTCTTTTTGTTTTTCTTATTATTAAATTTGAAATATGCGTCTCTTAAAAATTTGTTAAATGAACCCCCTATTTGATAAGTCTCTAAGAAAAATTGGAACTTGATAATTGTACCTATATTTATTAAGCATATTCTAATTTTTTCTTTAAATCTTAAATTTCAAATGATAATATTTTTAAAACATACCCTCAAATGATAATTAATTTTTTTATCCTCTTTCTTAATTAACATAAAATTTTTGAGCTGCCACTACATCATATATAGAAAATTAATTAAATAAATAAATGTAAAAAAATTATTTATAACATAAATTACTAAAATATTAAATAAGGTGATATAAAAAATACATACAAATATTAAATAAAATTACAAAAATTTAAAAGTCATATCACCTATTATGACTTATCCTTATTTGATAATTTTTTAAATGTTATCCTCAAATGATAATTAATTTTTTTTTACTCCAGTTGATCAAAAAACCCCAATACTTACTAGTGTTTGTAATAAGTAACTAAGGTATGGTTTGATAGAGTAAAAAATAATAAAAATGAAATTAAAATCAAAATTTTGAATTAAAGTAGAATGTAAAAATCTGAGCTTTATATCAAATTTTAAAGTTTCTTTTCCCATTTCTCTTTCTTTCTCCACAATAGAATGTTTCCCCAAGCAACTTTCTTTGGTTTGGAAAATGAAGCTAAAGAAGAAAAGAAAAAGTAAGATGATTTTTATGTTATTTGGTTGAAGAGAAAATGAAAGTAAAGAAATATAATTTTTATTTTTATTATCTTGTTTGATTGTGTAAAAAATGGAAGAAAAGAAAAATTGTAAATTATACAAATATCCTTAATAGATAATGAAGTATATAAAATAAAAGCAAGGTTAATATGATATTTTTATTACACGATAAAAAAAATTAATAATTCTCTTTCACTTGAAAAAGGGCTAACGGACAAAACACCGGAGTCCATTTGCTTTTCTATACATCTTTCCTATTAGATCTGAGTCATCTGACACCAAAGGAAAGAAGAGAATGAAATTGTATTTCTTTCTTTCTTGCTAGGATTTTTTGTACAAATAATGGATAATTTTTATACAAAATTACAAAAATAAATAATTTTTCACAAAAATGAATAATATTTTTTATAGGAAGAAGTTGTATTTTGAAACATGACTTTTATTTTGTTTTAAATACAGTTGAAACTATTTTAAATGCATTAATTTTAAAACTAAAAAATGAAAAAAAAAAACATAAAGATATAGAGAAGTGGCAATTTGATCACAACTTTGGGTAAACATAATTAAAAAAAAAGGATTAATTTATCCATTTGGTCCTTGAATTTTTTGAGTTTTTATTTTTTGTTCATGAACAAAATATTATCCGATCTTAATTCCTAATGTTTTGGTATATCAATGATTTTAATCCTTACCTTAAATGTTGGAGCTAATTAAGGATGATGTGACGTTATTATGATTATTATTAAATTACGATTAGTGGTAATTTATTTTCTGGCGACTAAACTCCACGTCCGAAGGAGATTTTCTGATAAAGAGTTTAGCCAACCTCGCAAAGGTGGACCTGTGGTTTGGTTGCGATGTGATGTGGATCAACGCCCAATCCCCATTGTTTGACCACAGTAGTTCTTCTTCTTCTTCTTCTTATAACTAAAAATGTATATTTAATTAAAAATAAAAGAGAACTTCATTAAAACAGGAAACCATAACTAATTAAAGAATAGTATTGATTGCAGCTTCAGGATATTCCTAATATATATATATATATATATATATATATATATATAATTAACTAAATATTTAAGAGATCAAATAATTGAAATAAATAAAGAAATGAATACATAGCACAAATTTGAGATATCAAATTACCTTAATCTTGGCCTTCACCACTCTTGTTGTAATAGTTTGAGAACATGATTCCATCCCAACTCCAGTCTCATTCCCCTTGAGTTTTGTCCACATTTACCATTCTTTTAAAAGATCCCATTTGTTGCTCATTTGCCTATATTCATAAGATAAGCCAATTTGTTCATTAAAATTCTTGATAAAGTTTAACCAACCAGTTTTATTAAAGTGAGCATGTGGCCTATTTCCAGCTCTTAATAACTTAACTGTTGCTCAATGCATACTTTTTAAAAATATGTCACTATTTTTATTTTCATTCCATTCAGCTTTGGATCGTTTTCCACTACCATTATTATTTCATTGGTTTGAAGCCATTCTAGAGGCTATTCTAGCAAAATACAAAAATAAATATAAGTGTTCCTATAATATATATTTGTTATTATTATTTTTTATAAAAAAATATGAAACTGACTTAAGAAACGAGACACCGAACCTTACCATGACATAGAACAAGTGTCTCACAAATATAAGAATGATTCCATTGGAGGGAAGCACGTAGACATGTAGACATGTAGACACGTAGTTAGCTATTTTAAATTTTTGAGAGGGACAAATCATCACTAAACCAGACGAGAGGCCGTCTCTGACGGGCCAAATTAAAAAAGCCACATATTGTTTTATTATATATAAAACTTTTATTTTATTACAAATAAAACACAAGGCAGGCATGATAGTTGTAAATAAATAATACATAATACTATAATCAAATTTGAGTGTAATTTAGTTTTTGTGTATTATGACAGTGTCCTTATCTTACATACTTAATTAGAAATAACTTTTCAAGTAATTATTATATATAACAATTTTTAATTAATTAATGGAGTATTATAAAACCTTTTACATTATTGTTATTGTACTTTTTTTAAAAGAACTATTATTGGACATTTGGACTTATTAATTACTCATAAAATTTTATATATAACCCTTATAAAAGTCAAAAGAAAAATTCACATTAGCAATAATATTTTTCTTTGATCCGTAAGAATAAAAAAGTGGAGGGTGGTATGAAAGAGTCTTCTTGTGTTAAAAATATATAATAACTCATGCTTGATTCAATAAATGAGTTAGATATTGACACATAGTTACATATAATATACTACAACAAAATAATAAAACAGAAACAAAAATTCCAGAATAATTTTATGACAAAAAGTGGAGGGTGGTATGAAAGAGTATTCTGGGGTTGATTTTTTTTGTTTTATTTTATTTTATATTTTTCCTCCTCCCACGGTATCTTTTTGAAATATTATATTATTTCTGATGATTATTTGTCATTCCAGAAAATTTCGAACTAAAAACAATGTGTCCACGTAGGAACATCGGAACAAGAATATGCAACAAACTTAGAGAGAGAAGAAGAGAGAGAATGGGAGAAAGATAGAGAGAGAGAGAGTCTTTTTGTGTTTTGTGTTGTTGTGTGAGATCCAAACTTGCTTTCATGGATATGGCCTCCGTGTGTTATCGCTGCTTAATTCTCGCCATTTCGCCAATGTTGCTTTCCCAACGCAGAAATTGAACCTTCACGCGTAAGCTACGTTCACCCTTTTCCCCCTCTTTCAATCTTTTCCTCAATTCAATTCAAATCCTTGATCCAATTTTTTTTTTTTTATTCGATTGTATTTGCTTCAATTGTGGTGCTTGTGGAATATGGGAAAATAAAGTTTGTTGATCATAGGGTAGTTTTTTTTTTTTTGTTTGCATGGTTTTCTATGATTTTTTTTTTGTTATTAAAAAAATAGGCTTTTTTGTTGGGTGCCTATTTGTTTAATCTGGACAATTGTGATTGATACCCATTTTGATTTCTTGTATGAACAGCTTGAAAATGTTCACTTTTTTTTGCCTTTGGTGTCAGCTTTATTAATTTGGATTATTTTTTTTTGTATGTTGAGTCCAGTTTTGAAATATGAATCAAAATTGGATTTTGCTTGATGACCCGTCTTGAGCCCTTGCATGAACGGCTTGAAAACGAGGTGTAAGTAGAAAGGAGAAATCAGACATGAAATTGTTGGTTAGTCAGCTGTTTACACTTTTGGCCTTATTACTATATCAGCACTATGAAAAGAATTAGCAGCTTGAGTAGCTGAGAAAATGGCACTAAATAAGACAGGAAACTTGTTAGGTACCAACACTGGTAAGGATCCTAGCATGCTTCCTAAACATGCCCAAGCCCAACCAGAATTATCCAGTGGTGTTTCAAATACAGGACGTCATGTACATAATAATGTTGCTATACAGGTAGGGGAAGAGTTTTCTGCGAATGTTGGTCGCGATGGAATTGCTGCTGGAAGGGTTCCTGTTTCACCTGATATACCTCGACATTGTGAGAATGTGTTTGGGTTGAATAGGGAGAATGGCCATGTGAGATATGAAGATCTTACTAATATTTTGGGGTTGAGGAGAATGGACTCTGAGAGTTCTTCTGATATATCTGACTTTGTCGCTATAAAACAGCCAGCACAGGAGATGGAAAACAGAGCTTCTGTAAACATTTTAAGCAAAATTCAGAAGGGAGATGGTGTGTTGAGGAAGGCTGTTCAAGAACCAGTTGGTGACCAGTCTAGTCTCGCTTCAGCTGTATCACCCCTTCGCAGATATGAAGCTTCTCAGTCCAATGGATTTTCTGGTTCGGGCATTTTAGATGATTTTCTGACTGGGAAAATGAAATTTCTATGCAGCTTTGGTGGAAAAATATTACCAAGACCCAGTGATGGAAAACTCAGATATGTAGGGGGACAGACACACATTATATCTATCCGAAAGGATATTTCATGGGCACAGCTTATGAAGAAGACCTTGGGTATTTGCAATCAACCTCACACAATCAAGTACCAGCTTCCAGGGGAGGATCTTGATGCTCTAATATCTGTTTCCTCTGATGAAGATCTTCAAAATATGAAGGAGGAATACCATGGGCTTGAAAGGCATGAAGGTTCTCAAAAACTTAGAATGTTTTTAGTTCCTCTGGGTGAATCTGAAGAGACATCATTGACAGAGGTGAGTGCTGTTCAGCAGAGTGATCCAGATTACCAATATGTTGTCGCCGTGAATGGCATGGGAGACCCTACTAGGACAAACATTGGTGGGCTAAGTTTGACAAATGAAACCAGTCAATTTGGGACAGAATTGAATTTGGCTCCACTTTTTCCAAAAATTCCAAATGCTTCTTCTCTGTTGGAGATCAGGGATGGTATTAAGGCTTTAAATTCAGATGGAATTTTGAATGATTCCCTGAATTTGCAAAGGCCCTTGCCAATTCCTCCCACTCCAATCCTGGTAACAGGTTCTAGCACAGGTTATATACAATTGCTCGGTAACAACTCATGCCAGGGAAGTATTGAGAGCAATGCATCATTTGCTACTGCTCAGCTACATCCTGAGTACTCCAATATAAGCACTGCTGATTGCAGATACCCTCAACAAGCGGCTGCTACTTTGTCAAGTGACACCTGCCCTTATCAGCATGGTGATGCTGGTTGGCCCAAAAAGCTCAATGGGCATTTGGACTACAATCCTGGCAATGAATTAGTGACTCCTGTATATGTTAATCCAAGTGATGGTTACAGTGATGAAGTTTTTGGTGGAAGGTCCTTGCAAAAGGAAAGAAGAGTCTACTCTGAAAATCCTCTTTCACGCTTGGATGATCCAATCTATCAACAGGGTGAATCTTATGGAATTACAGACTCCCCTCATGGGATGTCCCATGCTTTTTCTGATCCACAGTTGCACGAGAGTGAAGCAAGGTCTGGTTACATCTCGCAAAATGGATTTGGTCAATCTTTCTCCCTCAGGCTTGAAAAGAGTCAATTATCTTCAATGTTACCCCCTAAAGTCTCACAGGTGAACCTTATGGAGAATCAGCATGATTCCATTGTGCATCATCCTCCAAGGCAAAGTAAGCCACCAAAAGTTGAGTCAGCTGAGCCACACAAAAGGCAAGATTTGACATCTTCTCCATACTATGATTCATTGGGAATGAATGATCCTGTTCATATGATGGATAGCATTTTAACTGAAAAGAAGAACCTTATTGCTCAAACTGACTTGAGTGGACCCAGCCATGTTGCTAAGGATATTCAGGAAAGTTCTGTGAAATTAGAAAGGATGACGTTACTTGAAGAAAAGAATCCAATTTTTATGGATAGCAAGGTTCATGAGGCGAAATCAACTGTCATTGATATGGGACATGTGACTGAATTGCATCTTTTGGACTCCTTCCCTGCTAATAACTTCAATGCTAAGATTAATATGCAAAAGAATTGGGAGCTACCTTCTGAGGGTATAGTTCCTGCTTCATCAGGCATGATGGGCGTCTCTCTAAATAATCTTGTGGGAAAGGCCCCGTCTGATCCTGACATGAGCCAAAGGATTAGTGATCACAAAAAGTATGCTTTGGCTGAAAGTCTGAATGGTGAACAAGGGGTTGATTTTTCATTGACCAGAAATTTTGATTTAAATGCTCCAACTTTAAATGGTGAAGTAGGCTGTTGTGACAAAATTTCTCAAGGAGATCCTATGGTCAAGCTGTCCATTCACCCAGATTCTCTTAAAGCTGAACAAATTCATCCTTCTAAGAATCAGATGGCTGCAGGTTTTCAAGAAAATCCTACAGTAAGCTCTGCAAGTTTGTATCCTGCTGCATTTCATGATGATCTCGGTCCAAGTCTAAACATGCCATTGAATGACCAGGATAATTCAAGCAATATTATGTCTTTTAAAATTGCACCATCTTATCTTGATGACTTTATTATCAGCACTGGTCAAATGGTGAATCAGATTATCCCTGAACACTCTGCCTCTGGAATGTCAAAAGTTGAAGATAAAATTTCAGAACAATCAAGAAGGTGTAATGATGCAAATCGAGTGGAGCCATTTGTTGTAGTAGAAGACATGACTGGTGTTGTTCGTCCATATATTTCAGAGGATTTTGGAAGTGCTGTTGTATCCCCGTCTCACATGGAAACTGAGAGCTTCGTCCCTGAGTCTGAACCTGCGGTATGAAAAACTGAAATAAGATGTTTATGATATTTTCTTTATGGCTTCCTGAATCTTTCGTTTTTATTTACAGGATTTTAATGACGATCAAGCAGACAAAAATGAATTCCTTTCTGATGCAATGATAGCAGAAATGGAAGCTAGCATTTATGGATTACAGGTTGACCATCACTGGAATGTTCTAGTTCTGGTTTTTACTTCAACTTTCAAGATCACATAAATTTGGCTATTAAGAATTGTTGATACTGAAGTCTTGGTTGATTAGATAATTGCCATAAATGAAATAATTTAATATACTCTTTCACTGGTTGGTCAATGAAGAGTTTTTTCTTCCGTTTTTTTTTTTTGGG
>PYAF01004131.1:303481-318191 GCA_007407185.1 Glycine tomentella | reverse complement strand
AATATTAAAGGCTGATTTTCTTGTTAATAATTATAATTAGTTACGTTATCTTTTAAAAGGAATTATAAGGTTAATTTGGTAATAAAAACAAGAGAAAAAGAAAAAAAAATAATTCACTCGTTAATAAAATACTAATAATTAATAATTATCATTATATAAAAAAATATCTTCTAAAACTAGTTCTCCATAAGGGCTTGATTCAATAATTTGTTCTTTAACACGTAAACTCAAATCACAGTCATTAATAATAATCCGTGTTGCTTTATTGCCAATAATAATTAAAGTCATGTCAAGAAAGCAAGATAGGAAACACAACAAATTTAACATAAAAAAGGTAAAATATAGAACTTTCTTCTTTAATTTGAGAAGTAACCTTACTACTCAAAATAGAAATAGAAACTTCTGAGATGAAATTGGATAGAGAATTTTTACCTAATAATATGAATAAATCAGGTATTTAAATTGAATCTGTTGAAGAGGGGTGTCCAAAACGATGATGATTTGGCCATCTTTTCCGCTTCCTATGAGAATCATGTTGCTTCCTTTCGCATGCCAATGCTCAGAAGCTATTTTAGAATCAACAAATCAAAAAGATTGCTCCTTTTTGTGAGATAACTCCTTGTCACTTGCAAATCTTGTTCATCTGATCTCTATCCTCACTCATCCACTTCTCCTTCATAGTTTTCCAAGTGATCCTCATTGCAGTTCTGTGAACCTCATTCCTTTGGGATATTGCAAAGCATAAGACAACACAAGCCTCACATCATCTACAAAAATATAGTAACCCCAATTCTTCAATTTTGACTCAATCTCCTCCAAACCCTTTGGCTTTCTCATGGCTTCAGACTCATCAAGAACGCACAAAACCTTAGGATCAAGAACATCCTTTTTTAAAGCTCACGCATCGCTTCCTACCATCAAACACTTCAGTATAGCCCAACACCGCATCTTCTTGCAACGGTCCATCATCATTATTTGCTGCAGCTTTCACTTCTTTTTGCAGCCTACACGCACAATATCCTTGGAACCAGTACATTTTTCTTTTAATCTTCTGATAATGGGTTTGAAGAACTCATCTTCCTCCTCTCTCATCAGAGGATGCTTCAGGCTTTTCAGAATGTGGACAATGAACGAGCTTTCGTTTCTTGAACTCTACACGCACAGTGCCCTCCTTATTCTTCAATCAGCAACAAAAGATTCTGATGGGTTTTCAGAGTTAACTCATGCTTCAACATCGCCCAACATTGCATCTTCTTGCAACAATCCATCATCATTATTTGCTGCAACCTAATTTCATTTATCTTTACCTAATTTCAACCCTGAATCAACTTAAAAACAACAGAAGCATAACAACAAGAAAATATTGACACAGAATTGAAATGTACTGAATATCATTAAGAAAAAACTGAGTCGCAAAATAAGTAGCAAAGGAGAGACTTGTAATTAATTACATGAGCATAAATAAACTGATAACTAAAATGAAACGGTTGAAGAGGGATGTCATGTCCAAAACATTGATTTGGGCTTCTTTCTCCTTCCTTTGATCACCAAGCATACACGTTGCTCTCTTTCTTGCACATACTGACCCTTTTGGCATAGCTTTCTTGAGTGAAAAGCTATTTTGAATAAGCATTAATTCACATGATGTTCCCTCTTACAAATCTTCTTCCCTTCTCTTTCCTCGCTCATCCACTTCTCCTTCATAGTTTTCCAACTGACCTCAAAACCCTCGCTGATCCTTGTTGCAGTTCTGTGGACCTCACTCCTTGGAGGGTATTGCAAAGCATAAGACAAAACAAGCCTCACATCATCCACAAATTCATCAGCTTCTGAGTAACCCTAATTCTCCAACTTTGACTCAATATCCTCCAAACCCTTTGGCTTTCTCATGGCATCATACTTATCAAGAACGTACAAAATCTTAGGATGAAGAATATCCTTTTTTATAGCAAGATAAAATTTAAATTTAAATTTTTTGCCGAAGTAGAAGGAGGAGATTATGAAATTTAAATTTAGCAAGAGGCACATCAATCCTAGCTTACAAGATAAAATTGGAGCCCATACTACACCACAACTTAACACGAATTAAGTATCTTGGGTTCATTCGAGGTGGAGAAATAGAGGGAAATGTAAATCATACGATTCAAGCCCAAATAATTGGATACTTTTTAATGCATTCTGCGCAGAAATGATGCCCATATTGTATTTGTTATGTTCTCATTCTTTTCGTAATAATGATACAGGCTAAGAGAGATCCGAAACCACTGCACCGGGCAGCTGCATACTTGATAAACTCCCAATTGGAGGACGGTGACTTTCCGCAACAGGTACAAAGGCATTAAGGCACCGACCATATAATATACTTTGCGATAGTTTTGAAAAGACAGATTAATTTGCCTATCTCCTCTTTAATCTAAGGCGAAATACGATCGGGTTTTTATTAACTCCTTACCCAAACTGTTTAAATGTGTCAAGTGAGAAAGTTAGCATGCATCTTCTCTCTCTTTTTTTTTTTGGTGAATTCATGCATCTTCTTTTGATTTTTAGTTAAAATTATGAGGTATTTTAACTGAAATCAATAGAAGATGCATCCTTATTTTTATTTTTACCTTATTTTTATTTTTACTTTATTCATATATTGACTTTGAGGAAATTAAATCCAGAATGTATAGTTGACTTCTTCTAGTGTTTAAATCATTTTAATCGTGTTACTTTATCATCACTTCAGGAAATAATGGGAGTCTTCAACAAGAATTGCATGATCACATACGCTGCATACAGAAACATATTCCCCATTTGGGCGTTGGGAGAATACCAATCCCAAGTACTGCAAGCTCGTTGATCTCGCCTTAGTTAGGGTGTCATCCGAATTATTTCGACCTGTGAACAGAAAAGAAATAATAATAATAATAATAATATCGACCTATTTTTCTTTTATTTACATGGCTCTCTTAAAATGTTTGTGAATAATATGTTTGTGACTAATCAGCTAAAAAGAAAGCAAACACGTGGAGAATGCATCTAAGTTTTTTTCTATTTTACTCATAAACGCCTCTCTTGCTTTCCCTGCAGGCTGCAAAGAGGAATTAAATATATACATAAATACACAGAGATATGGTTAACCGTGAAAATTGTCATTAGTTTTCAAAAATCGTTCTAAATTATAAAATGATAATTTTTATTAATGATTCTATTAATTAATAAGTAAATTTTTTTAAGAGTGAAACATAGAATCTATTCTCAATTATAAGTTTTTTTTTTAATCAAATAAACAATTTATAATTTTTAACAAAGAGAATTGTTTAATATTTAATGAAGATAGTAATAATAATTTCAATAAACATGGTTTCTCAGTGTTTTATGTAACAATTTGTAAGATGGTTTTTTTAAGTGTTTTTCTATAATAGTTCTTTCAATATAAATGTTGATTTTGATAATTTCTATTGTAATATTTCGATGAAATATATTTAGTTCATATGATAAGCAAAAGAAAATGGATGAAAGTAAGGTTTTTAAAAGAAATGGGAATTGAAAAAAAGTAAAGGGTTTATAAAGATGCAATAAAATAAAAATTTATTAAAAGTGAGATGAATACATATACCATGACCTTTGAATTCATAGTCATTTTCAACTTGCGGTGTTGTAAGTATTTAAGGGATTAAGTGTTAATGATTCAATCCACTAAAAATGGTTGTCAGATGTCTTATTTATAAACTTTTAATACTAATGATCAAATTATATGATTTCAACTCATATAAAACAGTTTCCTAATACATAAATCTAACTTTAGTTAATGCTTTTGTGAAATTCGAAAAGATCTTGATTCTGAACATTCTTAAACTCCAGATGCATTAATATACTCATCGAAAACATCGTTATCGAAATAAATTATTTCAATAACTATTTTCACTTCTTGATCATCCTTTGACATATTCCCTCTTCACCATCAAAATAATGTCTATCGAAATTATCCAAGTTTTCCAACTTAGATAATTTCACATAATAGAGATAACAAATATAAATGTTTATGTCACTTCTTTTAGGATGAAGAACCCAATTATTTTCCAGTTTCCCAAGAAACTTGATTATTAAGAGTATTAATCTCAAGCTCTGAGTCCTCAGCCCCAAGCTAGCAAAGAACCCAATTGTTTCTAACAATCGATCCAAATTGTTTACAAATCAATGTTGGGAAAGAGAAATATGTTTTTAATTTTTAATGTAAGGCTGTTTGTATTGAATTATTTTCTCAATGGCTTGAATACCAAGATTCAAGATAGGATTACAAATGACTCTGATAAGAGAGGGAGAAAAAAGTTTGATAAGTTTTTTATCTTGTTTAATCAAATTATTTATAAATGATATCAAATAATTTGACAAATAGTAAACAAAATTATTTATAAACAATATTAAATGGTAGTGAAGTAGTAAAAACTTGAAAGAGCAATTACTTAATATGGGGACAATATATTTTCTATTATTAATTAAAATTTATTAAAATAAATTTAAAATTTTATGTGTGATTGATTGAATAACAATTTTTTTTGTTATAGGGAAAATGAAACAAACAACTAACAAGGGAGCCACTTAAAAGGATACCTACAAGCGATTAAATAACAAGTGAAACTTGTACAAATTTGTATTTTTCAATAAAGGGATACCTACAATAATGGATGTAGGTCCCCAAATACACATGACCATCAAAAGGGTGTGCATGATAAGGTTGTGCTTGACCTAAGACACTACACATGCGAATTGCGAAGTAGCAAACAAGTTCACCGAGTCTGAAATTGTCGATGGAGTACTCTGTAGGCATGGAAGAAGTAGTTCAAAATAACAAAGTAAGAATAAATTAGAAATGGTTAGAAAATAACTTCAAATTAAATAATTAATTCATTTTAAACAATGCTTAACTAATTTTTCATGTTTGAAAACCTCTAGACTATAATTTAGGTAAAAACTTGAACGTAACATTTAAAGATGAGTTAAAGTAAGGATAGGAGATGAAGAGGGAGCGGGTTGGGTCGTGACTCGTGACGAAAGCCCAGACCCAAACTGGGATCAAGGACTGAAATTCGAATTGATGGACAGGGCGCGAAATTTGAAGTAGTAATAAAATAAAAAAAAAATAATGAATTGGAATGGATAACGACAAAAAGAGAAACACTGGTCTCCAAAGGGAGGTGAATTGTTTTGAAACTTGAATTAAGGCGGAAAGGAGAGCGGATTAGAGAATCAGGGGAAGATGAAGAAGGGTTTGGAGCTGAAGCAGAGAATAGTAGGTGCGCTGAACAAGGTTGGGGATCGCGACACGCAGCAAATAGGGATGGAGGAGCTAGATCGAATAGCGAAGGGTTTAAGAGGGGAAGGGATGTGGTCCTTCTTGTCATGCATACTAGACACCGACTGGGAGCAAAAAGCTTCCATCAGAAAGGAGTGCGTAAGACTCATGGGAACGTTGGCCACCTACCACGAGGGCCTCGTTCTTCCGCATCTTCCCAAAATGGTTGCCAGCATCGTTAAGCGCCTCAGGGATTCCGATTCTGTCGTCAGGGACGTCTGTGTCAACACGGTTGCTCTTCTCGCCTCCAAATTGGGCCGAGATGAAGACGATAAGGAGAAGGTGTTTGTTCTGCTGGTCAGGCCCATCTTCGAGGCTCTCGGCGAACAGAATAAGCACGTCCAGTCCGGCTCCGCTCTCTGTTTGGCTAGGATTATCGACAACACACACCATCCTCCTCTTTCGCTTTTGCACAAGATGTTGTCCAGGACTCTCAAGTTGCTTAAAAACCCTAATTTTATGGCTAAGCCAGCCCTGCTTCACTTCACCAGAAGCATCATTCTTGCTGGGGGCGCTCCAACTCAAAATATTCTCGCCGCTGCTATTTCCAGTATCCAGGATTCCCTTAAACACACTGACTGGACCACACGCAAAGCCGCATCAGTTGCACTCGCCGATATTGCTTTGAGCGCAGCTTCTTCTCTCTTTGGATGTTTCAGGGCTTCCTGTCTTCAGTCTCTTGAGTCATGTCGATTTGACAAGGTCTTTTACCAACTGCATCATCTTTCTTTCTTCCTTTCTTTCTTTCTTTCTCACTCAATTTATTGCATTGTAGGTTAAACCAGTTAGGTATGCTGTTTTGCAAGCGCTCAAGTATTGGACAATTCTTCCCGCTCCCCCCGATACTCCCGACCCTTCTGAAACTGGATCCTCCTTAAAAGGTGCTTTATCTTATGTAATAATATGTATGAACCATTCATTCGCATGCTTTAAATTTTTTTTCTTCTGTTCTGCTCATTCTTTCAACAGAAAACATCTGCAGAGGTGACTCCTCTGATCTTAGCAGTACTACTGAATCCAGCAGACACAAGGATGTCAACCTTCAAAATGTTAATATGAAATCAACTATGGGAAGGATCCCTTTGTCTGTTAAAAATAATTATGCCAGGAACAATCACCAGAAACCAGATGATTGGAATGTTCAAGTTGCAGTCCCTAGACCCCATTCTCTGGTAGAATTCCAGAATGAAGAATCTGAGAGTTGTTCTGTCACCAAGCAGCCATTAGAAACAATGAGTGCTCAAGTTACAAGCATGCAAGATGTTGGTTATCAATATGTGCCCATGGATGACAAGCAGGAGTGTTCTTCTGCCTCTAATCTTCCAACTGATAACTTTGAGACCAAGTTTTTATCTGCTTCTCATGACTGTTTTATGCAGAAGAAGCCAATTGCAAGAAGCCAACGATTTAGTGAAGAAATAACAACTTCTAATGAACAGGTAAAGATGCAACACCCTACAAGTTCTGATTCTACCGTCACAGAGCCAAGTCGACAAACTGCACCTGAATGCTGTATGCAAATGGCCAATGAAATGATCTGTATTCAGAATCAACTTTCAGATATTGAAATCAAACAGGCTAACATGATGCACCAATTACAGGTATTCAGCGTGTGATTCTAATTTTCTTCACTCTGGTGCTGCCACTCATTTTCCTTTATGCGACGGTTTCTTGAGCATAGGTTCCCTTGTTTTCTTTAACAGCTCAAGCACCATAGTTTTGTATGTTTTTCTCTCAATTGTATGCTAATAACGAAAACAATGAACTGAACATCTACATTCTTTATCTCAAGTAATAAATTATATGAATTCTGTAACTTGTGGCACACACCAATAGGCATGCTGTTGCGTTGTGATACTGGACTTTTTAAGTTTTTTTTTTTTTTTTACGCATCACACAGTGCATGGGGGACACCTTTTACTTAGCAATGTGCCAATTTTTATTTTTTTTCCAGATGTTTACAACTGGCATAATGGATGCCCTTTCTACAATCCAATCAAGAATAACAGGCTTAGAGAATGTATTTGATAGATTAAGTCAAGAATCTTTGCAAAGAGGAAGACATTCTTATTCAGAAAACAAATTAGGGAGGCAGAGCGAAAATGTTGCCTCTCCCAGTTTCTCCATATGCACTCCAAGGCCACCTGTGGAAATTAATAATAAACAATCTGGCTCTATGTCAGTTAAAAATTCTGAAAGTTGGGAGAAAAAGGCATTTTCAAGGAGTCAACCGAGGATTCATTTTGGAGATAGTTCGGATACGTGGAAAACTAACAAGGTCAAGGCTGCCAGAAAATCAACAGAGAAGGATGTTTTGAACAGCTCATCGCAGGATACAATACGAACGGGTTCTGTAAAAATTGATGGTATTTTCTCTGCTACCAGAATAACCAATGCTAGAAATGATTGTTCTGAGAGTAATACTAACTACTGGAAGCATGTAAAACGTCTTGTATGTGAAGGAGATCTGAACTCTGCATATAGGGAAGCTTTGTGTTTCAGTGATGAACTTATTCTCGTTGAGCTTTTGAATTCAACTGGTCCAGTTATAGAAAGTTTATCCGTGAAGACAATCAATGTTCTTCTTAGTACTTTAGCATCATATCTTCTGGAAGGAAAATTATTTAATACTATAATCCCGTGGCTGCAGCAGGCAAGTACACTTACTCTTATTTAAGTATTGCACAGCAAATATTGATTACTGTTTTCTGAAGGAGGCAAAGCCCTTTTCGTGCTGTTCTGAAATGCATTTATTTTTAATTCTATTTTATCTTTCTAATATATTTAATCATCCAATACAACATTTTCATCTTTACTCCATTGAGTTATTCTCTGGATAGTTTTTTACCATCCAATATGAATTGCTGTGAAACGTAGTTGTAAAACTCGAACTAGAGAATTAAACTAGATACTGTCAACTGAGTCTGACAAGGAATTCTCATTTTCCTGTAGTCGCACTTTTGTCTTTGAATTTATATGTCGTTGTTTACTACAATGTGCTACCAACTACCAAGTAACTTCGGGAAATCTTATCCTTTATGGTAATCTTGTTTTAGATTGTTGAAATGAGTACGATCCATGGACCAAATTGCATTGCTATCTCTATTGAAGCCAAGGAACATCTTTTATCGGCAGTCCAGGAGGCCGTGAACCTGCATATTTCCAGTCATGCAGAAAGAAGGCGTGTTGCTGAATTAGCATTGAAATTACATCATATATGGGGCAAGACTACAGAAAGTTAATATTGGTGTATCTGACCCAAAAAATCATGTACGTTGCCATTTTCTGTTAGGATTCATATTTCCTTCCTGGTTGAACTCAAAGCCAGTTCTTGTTGTATGTATTTTGTTGGTGAGTTGAGTGTTGGGTTTTGTGAATAATCTACTAGTACTTTTGGGTTTAATAGCGATATTAATTATTTTTTAACATAATTAGCCTAATAGTTTAGTTGGAAAAGGTCGCAAGTTCAAGACTTGCATGCGTCATTATTTAAAATTATTTTGTAAAATATATTTTATCTTACGGATTGTCAATTTGTAAGCCCATATGGATTGCGAATCTGTATGGACCTTACAGATTGTGAATCCATAAGGTTCTTACGGATTCATAATTCGTAAGGTCCATATAGATTGATTATGAATCTGTAAAACAAATGGTACCAAACTTAAGCTTTTAATAAAGGAAAATATTGTTATTACATTGTTATTGTTGGGTGTATGGGATATTTGATGTGTGTAGGAAGAAATTCCCAAACAATACTACATATGTTAGTAAATAGGCCCAACATATTTAAAACGGATTTTTCTAATTGACCCAAGTAAAAATGGGGTTAAACAACCCCATTTTAAATAACCAATAGAATTTAGTAAGGGTGTTCAGAACCGAACCGAATCGAGCATAAACCTAAAAATCGCAAATCGCAAAAAAATTGAAGGGCATCGGTTTGGTTTAGTTTTTGTTTTTGCCTAATCACTTGTTTTGGTTCGATTTTAAGTTTGACACGTGAAAATCAAACCGAACCAAACTGCCCTCATTAGTGTAATATAGGATTCATATTTGTCATATATGTATATAACAATGTAGCTTTAAGCTTATGTGAAACGACAACTCTTATACTCAATCTAAATCTAAGACTAAAACACTCAACACTTAGTCTCTCACTCTCTCCTCTCTTGTGGAACCCTAAACTAAAAGCCTAAAATCGCTCTTCCAATTACCATCTATGTGTTTGTAGCGATTACGATGTTTTAAGTATATTTTTAATGCTCACTAGTAGAATTTTCAAATCGCAAAAGATTGGTTTTGTTTGGTTCAAATTACATAAATAATCCAAATTGCACCAAACCACATCACACTTAATTTTTCTTGTTTGGTTTAGACTAATTTTAAGTCAAAATTGTAGCAAATCATACTGCGAACACCCCTAAATTTTAGATAATTGTCTTATTCTAAAATTTTATGCTTAAATAACTTTTAGGTCCTTAATATATATTCGATTTATGTTTTCAGTTCCTGATAATTTTTTTCGTTATTCCAAATCCCTGATATATTAAAAACTTTGTTTTGGATCTTTATCAGTTAAGTGATTATGTGAAACCATCTCAACGACTGATAAATATTGGAAGAGTAGTTGAGATTATACACAATTTGCGCTAAAGCTTCTTTTTTTATCTATTACATTTGTTGGCCTAGCTTTTGCATTACTTATGCTAAAGATGAGTTCTGTTCTTAATAATATATTTTGTTTTGCCTTTTTAAAAAATTATTTATCACATTTTGAAATATATATATATATATATATATATATATATATATATAATCCCTATCCACTTTGTTGTTTTACTAATGTAATTTTTTTGCTTAATAGAAACTAAATATAAATTGTAGAAACATGTTATATATCCCATCATACTATTATTAGTGTTATCTTTGTGTCATTATTGATTTTTTATTTTAACAATTTTTTTTGTTGTAGAATTTTTTATTTTTAATACTTTTAAATTATTTTTTATTATGTTCAATTATTTTTAATGTATTTTTTTATTGCATGGTTTCATAATGGAGCATGATAAGATAAAATAGTTAACTTTATCTATTTTCAATTTGCAACAACTTTTTAAAATGTAAAAACCAAAATAAACAAAAATTGAAAACTCAATACTTTTAGTTTTTAATAATTTCAAAACTAAAAGCAAAAAATCACCCGAACTGGACCTTAAATATTTAATTTATGATATCCTAAAATATCTTAAACCTATCATCAACGTGACCACTATTATTGTCATGATCATTTTTATCACAATTGTCAAGGGCACTACTGCAACTACCACCACGATCATCAACTGTCACCAGCACCACAATGAACATCATCAAGACCACCAACATGATTGTCATCAATGGCTTTGTCACCTCCATTGTTACGGTTGCTAGACGATCATGTTGGTGGTGACGACGATCGTGATGATAACGATCACAATTGTTATGACAATCTTGACATAGATTAAATATTTAAGATATTTGATTTTTTATTTGATAAATCTTTTAGAAATTTTATGATTAAAATAAAGTTTTAATTTGAATTTAAAATATTCTAATCTTAGCCTTTCATTTTAATATAACAATTGATCATTCTTATTCTCACATCATAAGATAGTAATTCTCATCTCTCTCTCTCTCTCTCTCTCTCTCTCTCTCTCTCTCTCTCTCTCTCTCTATATATATATATATATATATATATATATATATATATATATATCCGCGTTATGCCAATCAATGGAAGGGAAAAGGTCGTCCATTATGCCATAGATATATATCCGCATTAAGGGAACATTCTTTTTCACCTGCTTCCAAAACTTTGCGATTCTTCATTTTGCCTACACCTTCCCCTTTCATTCTTTTCAAAAACCTTGCAACCATTCTTCTTCATGCTTCAGTTTTCAATTATTAGGACAGATGCAAAATGGAGTCATTGCCCGATCAATCCTCTTTTCGCCCGGTGGTGGGCTTCTTGCACGGGAGAGCTTGCAAGGAATGTTGTTGTACTGTGTTTGGGTCTTCTGTCACGGTGGACTTCTTCACCATGTTAAATATTTTGTGGCATTTTTTTCCTTTTCATTTTGTTTAACTTGACATGGATTTTTTTTACTTGAGCAATATCTACTATATATAATACTATGGTTGCCTGTTTCAAATATGTTCTACCTTGATTACAAATGCTTGATATTATTTTCTTCATTTTCCGTAGGGAGGATGAATAAAGAAGTGCCTGAGTGGATGAGAGGTCAGCATGAGGATGGCAATACTCAAAAAATTCCTTTCATTTCACTAGTGGTTATGATAGCGTTGTTTGGAGTCGTTTATACTCAAGAGACACCAGATTTAGTGGACTATAAGACCAAACAGGTAAGTCTACTTCTTAGACTGTAAAAGTATTCTTTAACTAATCGTTGGTTCATGAGTTGAGTTAATAGAAACATGGTAACTAACCCTGCCCCCTAAGTATAAAGATTTTATGGAGCAATTCTCATTTTTCTTTTTTCGTTTCTAATGGATGGTTTACGTAGATATCTTATTTTTACTTTACATCTGGATATATGTTTGCTTTCTTCTTTAGTCCATATTATGAGGTCAAAGGTGAGTTAATGGACTCAGAAGTTCTAGGGACTCAAATTTACTTCTCCAGAAGAAGGATAAACCTACAAAATGTACTCCTCTTAGAGTTAAAATAAAAGAACAAATCACCTCCATAACTAAAAAAAAAGCTTGGAAAAAGTGACTTGGTGTGTCAAAAAACAGAGAGAATGCAACAAAGAAGTTACCTGGTTGGAGAAAACAATAATTAACTGAAGAGCTTTATATCTGGTATAGCTTAGAGAAACATGAATATTTACAATGTGCATCCAAGAAGTTGTATATGTATTTCATACTTGCAATGTCCAATTACTTGGTTACATTCTTTAATTTGTTCTGTGATATCCTTAGCAGATTAATGGAATTTTCTTTCAAGCTGACATAGATTGACATTTTGAAATTAAATTTGATCTCCAGGTATGTTCCATTCTTGACGAGACACTGCAAGCAGTTGGTGCTAAAGCAATGGTGGTCGGATATACTCCTCAAACTATAGGTGTAAATTGGTAAGAGAAGATATCTATTTAAACATGGTTAAAATAACCTCAAGTTGTCTAAATTTGATAATGGTGTATCTTACTATGCTTGAATTTTAACTTCAATGCAAATACAATATCTAGGCCTTTTAGTTCATTGTTGATGCATGGAATAGTTCTATTAATTTAAATTAGTTCTTTGCTTCCTACAGTAAATACAATTGTAGCATATGGCTCAAAGATTGCGGAATGTGCAGTGGAGTTTTGAATTCAAGACCAGAGGTAAAACAAAATTAATCCATGAGCACAATGTCCTTAATGAATACTCTTGTTTATACAGTAAATATTATAAGAGAATAAGAGATAATCACATGTGTCTTAACCTTTCTTCTGGCTGCCGAGTGCCCACTTCCCATGCAAAAGGCTTGAATTTTTCGTGGGGAATGTAGCACTGTTATTAGCATTGGAACTATGTAAATAAGTAAATTCCATTTATTATCTTGATAGTTCATTTGTCTTTAAATTTTGATCGACTGAAAATAGTTTTTGGAATTTACAGTTGTGTTCATATTTTTCAGGTTCTTCTATAAATTATAGACGAGAAAGCAAGAGTTATAAGGTGCATAAGGGACAGACACAGTGAACTTCAAGCTGCTGCATATACTTAAGAAACAAACAAATGATTAACATGTATATTAAATTACAATTTGCCTGTTGATTGATTGTTTTGTTACAGATTCCATTCAAAATTTGGAATGAATTGTTATTTATTGACAAGTGTTACAGCATTTGTAAGTTGAAACTTTCCACCCAATTAGAGTTCCCCCTGTCCCCCACCTAAACCATTCTTTTTCATGCTTCAATTTGCTTAGGTTATGCTATGTACTCCTAAAAATGTATGTTTAGTTTACTGACTTTGTGGGAAAAAAAATAGCGTGACACTGTTTCTATCTGTCTGAATCCTTTTTAGTTTTTTTATTAATTCCTCTACTCTGTGTGTATGACTATTGAAACAATCAAGAAGGAGATTAAGGTGAGAAATTCTTCCTCCATTAACTACCTTCACTTAAGAACTAAAAAGGATTCAGAACTTGAATGTATGTTTAGTTTATTAATTTCTTTTTCTATTTTCTATATGGTTCCTTGATGTACTTAGAAATCAAGGGTCATGGGTCTAAAATTCAAAAGTAGGTATTCTTTAATATTTTTGGGTTAATGTTAGAGTGAATTCTCCTGTTCTTAGTTTCAACTTCACTCAAAGGATTAAGGTGAGAAATCTTTCCTCTCATAATTACCTGCACTTAAGAAGGACGAATTCTACATTTGTAAATGTAATCCTTGATTCATCTTTTGCTATATAATTTTTTTCATTATGTATATTCTATTCATCTTTTTTTAAGCGCAAATTCTACTACCATGTTTAATCCATTTGTTTGCGTTCTAATCCTTACTTCCTGTGTTCTTATACCAATTTGTCCTACTTGACTGAATAATTGACACAGGTCATAAGGGTGCCTTCTAGGTTGAATTAACGGTGGGAAAGCATTCCGTTGATACAAATATTATTGATACAATGTACACTACACAGAGTTCGTTGTTCCTTTTTGATAGGTGTAATTCAATCCTTTATATATATAATGATTATTGACTAGAATTTAGTGACTGACACCACAAGAGTATTGCCTACTTCTACTTTTGGACAGTTATGTTATCTTTATGTTATCTTTAATTGATAGTTATTATCTCTAGCTATTATCTTTAGTTATTATCTTATCTTTAGCTATTATCTTTAGTTAATATCTTTAGTTATCTTTAGTTATTATCTTATCTTTAGTTATCTTTATCTTTAGTTGATCTCTTTAAATAGAGACCCCTTGTATTACTGAAACAACAGACAATAATACAATCATTATTCATATCTTCAATTTTATCATGGTATCAGTAGTCTTCTCTTAACCTATCCGCTGTGATTTTTTTTCCTGGTGTGCCAGCTTCTGTCTAATATGGCTGAGCATAACAATGAAGGCACTCGTAAACTCAAAGTTTCGGATCCCATGTCCCCGACTTATCGTGGGATGGCTCGTTCCCAAGGCATGCAACATGATGTCATAGGGTATGCTTCGCAAATACCTACTCCTGCCTCTAATGAAAAGCTTGCAGAACGTCCCCCTTGCATCCACTGTGGACGCACTAATCATGAATCTGCCAAGTGTTGGCAAACATTTGGCTACCCTCCTTATCGTGGCGGTACACGGGGTCGTGGTCG
>PYAF01004131.1:282015-301909 GCA_007407185.1 Glycine tomentella | reverse complement strand
TATGATTTTATATTAATTTAAATTATATGTTACCTCATTCATATAAAATAAAATCTACTTAATATAAAATTTAATTTTTAAAATATATTAAAATATAAATCATTTGATTATCTTATTATTATTCAACTTTAACAAAAATTTGACACAATTTTAATAATATGTAGATATAATTTAACAATTAGATTAATAAAAATCATATTTTATATCAAATTATTAGATGATATAATAGTTGTTTAACTTGTAACAATAATCTAATTTAATCCTCCTCATATATATAACTTATGATATTCTCAAAATACTAGAGTACATTTGACACCCTCACTTAAACTTATCAGGTCTTCCACTGTTTGTAAGCTCATTTTCCATTTATTTTAGGAGACAAATCCTAATTTTATTGTAAGCACGTACATAAACAGCAAAGTTTTAATCTACTATCTCATTCCATGTAACTTATATTACAAAGACTTTGTAACTGATTACGATGTTCTTAAACCATGCCCAAGTAATCTAATGATCAAAATAATCCATTATTAGCTTATTATAATTGATTACAACATTATCAATTGTAGACATAACTGAAAAAATAAGCCCCAGTCATTTTGTATCTTTATAGGCTTCATATGAAATATAAAAAAAAAAAAAAAGTGAAGGGAAAAAATATTATAACATTACATATTATTGAGATTTTTGAAAAAAAAAAATCTTAAGTTTCACTTGTAGGTGATTAGATTACATTTTCTTTGAAAGATTTTGAGTGAATAATCTTGAAGGATATATTGTAGGTGAAGTATCCTACATACCGTAGGTGAGGTATCCTACATATTTTTTAAGTCATTGGTGAGATATCCATGGTGAGTGCTAAAAAAGATTCAAGAAAATGTGTTTTCTTGATCTTGCATGAATTAGCATAAAATGTCAGGAAACATCTAAAAACTAAACATAGCTATATGTGGTTAAGTGTTAACCAATATACAAATCATCAATGCACAATTCCCTATTCCTACTCCTTTATATCCTATCTTCTTAAATGTTTTTATGAATGTTATAGTGTTTTTCGTTAATATTGACTTATAACTACTTTTTGGCATTAACCCACCGGTTCATCAAGAAAAAGAGAACATAACTAATCGATTGTCATAACTACTTAATTGTGCATAATACTCATTTTCTCTAATTATTTAACAATATAAGAAAAACATACAAAATAAATGTGTTTCTGGTTCATGAACTTTTAGTTAAATTTGATTTAGGTCCCTGTACTTTAAAATTGACAAAATTTAGTCTTTTGACTTTTAAAAATACGTAAATTTAGTCCCTAACGTTTAAACTTCACATTCAGTGGCGATTTTTTACCGTCACAAAATTAGAAAAGGACTAAATTCACATGTATACTCATCAATATAGGGACCAAAACCAATGCCCCGCCACATTGAAGCTCCTTGAGCTGTTGTCTACCATATAATTGAAAGGAAAGCCAATTAGCATTCTGGATTTTTTTTAAAATACATACTCCCTCCGTTTTCATATATAAGGAAAAAAAATATCTTCAATCTTGCATTGGAGTATTAAAAACCGGAGGGAGTACTTATCACCATTTTTAAAAAAAAGGAAACCTCGAAGTAGTAGCTGAACTCATCGGACAGTCATTATTACACAAAATGTTGCAATTGCAATTTAAAGAAATGTATACAAGAATATTACAAGGCTAGGGTGAAAAACTAAAAATTGTTTCGGTTGACAAAACCTGCATGGCTGAAGAAAACTGACTTACCCAAACTAGTGACGTTTCATTTCCTGGAATATATTTGTCACGCTTGGGGATAAACGTGGGAGGAATTTAAACAGCTGTATCACAAAAACAAGAGGTGATACCTATTAATAACTACAAATTGAAACAGGGAAAATTTCCATAGCTGTTTACAAAATAGAAATTCAGATTCCTAGTAATGTTACTGTTCAACTAAATAAATTAAATCAATAAGTGTTATTGCATCGAAGTGGCAGTTGCAGATCTGAATGCAGGACAACGTTAGGTAAAGGCCAACGGATGAGCTTGTATTTCTAATTCTAACACAAACAAGTACATGAAATGAAAATGGACATGGAATCAGTAGCATTTGGCAGTCATTAAAGAAAAGAACATACCCAAAGTTTCACACATGCATCGATGACAACTGGGACCAGGCAGATAAAAATAGTTATAGCAGACTGATCAACTTCAAGTCCATAGTGCTCAACAATTATCTCTAGCAAAGTTTGCCAACCAGATTCAGAATGATACCTGAAAGCATCCCAGTATCCAACAAAAGCAGTAAACAACATGCATATTATACTGAAGGCTAAAGCAATGCAAATTTTCTTAACGGGTTCAGAATACATATATGGTATTTATAACCTGACTAAAGCTAAAAAAATGCAAAACACAGAAAAAGTGAGCTGAAAATAAACGTGGGGGTTAGTGGGTTACAAAACCAACTCTTTCATCAGTCAAATTGTAGATACTTGTCTAATACCCTCCCTCAAGCTGAGGGTTGAAATACATCAACCATCCTCAGCATGAAAAGGAAGTGATAGAAGAGCTTGGCCAAGAGTCCTTTTAGTGAAAAAATCTGCAATCTTGCATTGGAGGCAAGAGGCAGCAGCTTCATGAGTCTGAATGTGCACCTTTCCCATACAACATGGCAATCCATATCTAGATGTTTTGTTCGCTCGTGAAAAACCAAAATAGAGACAATGTGCTGTGTACTGTTTTTGTAACAGTAGAGAACAGCTTGTTTGGTGCAGTGAACATGAAGATCATCAAGTAGAAACTTAAGCCACTGAAGGTCACAAGAGCCTGTGGCAAAGGCACAGTATTCTTCTTCTGCAGAGAAAGAGGCAACAGTAGTTTGCTTCTTTGATTTCCAGCTGAACAGAGTGTCCCCAAGAAAAGAAGCAATAACCACTTATTGAATGCCTTGTGTCTGGGAAACCCGCCCAATCAGCATCACTAAACCAAGAATATGAAATACAGAAGTGTGAGGGAATAGAATTCTTTTGTCAGAATTGCCTTTTAAATACTAAAGAATTTTTTGGGCTGCTTTGTTATGCAACATGGTGAGAAAGGTTAAGAATGGGACAATTGTGTGGCAAAACAAATGTCAGGTCTGGTTGTAGTGAGATAAAGTAAATGTCTAACCAGGTCTAATTTAGAAATTTCCTGTTCAACTCAATCATGTCGAGGAATTTTGGTGTGACTAACCCTCCACCACCTGTACTTCAAGTTCCAATTTGAGTTTTACTAACCCTTCAAGTAACAGAATCCAGCGAGCCCTTAGGGGAAATGTTTCCGCACGAGTACCAATTTGATTAGCATATCATAAATGAGCCTCTTCTGAGCCCGGGGTATTATATTCGTCCTGCAGAAAATCTGAATGTAGCATTGGTGAGCCCTCTGCTCAATGGTAATAATTACCATGCCTGGGCAAAGTTGATGAAGAAGGCTTTGGTCTCTAAGAACAAATTCAAGTTCTATGATGGATTGCGATTTGTACCCACCACTAGACAAGTTTGATCCCAATTTCAATGCCTGGAAAGGTGTAATAATTTGATCCACTCTTAGATCATGAACCATGTCATGCCATGAGCCATCCATAGCACAAAGCATCATTTATGAGGAAGTTGTTGCTGAAGTTTGGAAGGATCTCTGGGAGCAATTCTCTCAAGGGGATCTGATTTGAGTAGCAGAAATACAACAAAGTCATATTGTATCAAGCAGGGATCTATGCCTGTGACTGATTTTTACACAGGATTGAAGATATTATGGGAGGAGCTGGAAAATTTTAGGCCTATGCCTCAGTGTATTTGCCTTGTAAGATGCACTTGTGAAGCAATGAGGAATGTTAAAAGGTACAAGGGTCAGGATTATAAAATTTGATTCTTCATGGGATTAAATGATAATTTTGTTCAAGAAGACATATCCTTACGATGGATTCATTTTCTACTATGAATAGAGTTTTTTTTTTTTAATGGTTTTACAATAAGAGAGGCAGAATGGTTTGGCACCACTGTTTTTAAACCACTCAATGTGTAAGATCACACACTTCTGTGATGGATCGCTGATAAGATTGCCGAAAGGTAAGATCATTGTAGAGTCACGAAGAAATAAGGAAACTAAATAAAAATAAGAAAATTAGGAAACAAGGAAATAATATCTCATCAAATTAGAATATAATCACAACATACGGAAAGAAGAACATTAATGCATTTGAAACACAGATTCCCACTTCTCTTAAGTGTCTTTTCTACAGCTTAAACTTGACAGATTCCCGATAAATGATAATTACTTCAAGCTCAGTGGGATGTTAATGAACTCCTATCCCTTCTGGCCAAATAGAAAGCTAAACCATTATTAACACAAAATATTCCATTTCTTAATGGCTTAATGAAATACAAAATGTTTTTCTCTCTTGTTGACAGTTTAGCTACTTTTTCTAATGCTATGATACTTCTTTTGAATGCATTAATTAATACATGGTACATGTGATACCATGAGCAAATCAATAATTCATTAGAAACCAAGTTTCACTAAATGGAAGGCAATTACAAGTTGCAAAACCAAGTTTCACAAAATGGAAGGCAATTACGAGTTGCAAAGGGAAATTACCCTAAGAATATATCTGTGATCAGTATAATTAGAAAAGCCTTCCCAGTATCTGAAATGTTATTGATAATTTTATAACCTGTAAATTTGAGCAAAGCTACCTGCACAACAGGAGCAAAGAAACAAATCAAAACATAATTAATATGTATGTATATATCAGATTAAAGCTCAACATAAAATATTAGCAAATATCAACAATCAACGTTTTAAAAAAATAGGAATTGAAAGTATTAAAAATGAAACTGCCTAAACATAGCCCAAATCAACTGCTATGCTGAAGAATCCTCCTTAAAGATATATGGGAGTTATGCTCCAACCAGATGCACCAAATAGTAGCACAAACTGCACATTGCTATAAATATTTAGCATCCTCATTTCTACCAAACCTTTAAAGCTAGTCACTGAAATTAGGTCTATGGCACTTCAAAATTCACCAAAAAGACTGAACAATGTATGCCATTAAAAATAAAAAAGAGCAATGTAATGTAAGAATAAATTAGCAAACAATTCTGAACAATCATCACACATAACACATTAAGAGAAGCATAGTGTGGCCTACAAACCTACTCTATGTCATTAGCGTTTATTGAAATAAGAGCCGCATTCCAAAAGAAGGACTTGACCTTGAGGAAGATTTGAATTTCAAAAGGATTTATCAAGATGGAAACAAATTTTCCCTACTTCAATCTGCACACCTAATTATATTAGTTATCTTTACCCCCTAGTTATTTGGTTATACTTTTTTGTATAAAGTGTGGTTCTAGGTGACAAATGTGTGGCCCCCCATTTCTAATTGTGAATTCATAATAGGTTAGTTCCTGTCGGACAATTTAATGGTTCGTAGCTAAATAAATGATGACCAAGAATCAAATGAATGACTATCCTTCTAGGGCATATTCTAGCCATGTTTAATTTTTGGCCAAAGCTCATTCTTGGAGCCTGTTAAAATGAATGAAAATAGAGTAATAGGGTTTATCTTTATGTCAACATCAACATCACATTTAACCCAAGTTAATTGGGGTCGGTGGTAGATAAACCCAATAATAGATACGGAAAGTTGAAGGGAAAAAAAATATGGTATTTAGAGCCTAATGAGAAAACCCAAATTTGTGCCTAACCAGTGGACCCATTGTCCAGCCCTGGGGTGTGGAACTATCAAACTTTTCTCTTCCTTACAATTGAATAATGTGCTTCATGTCCCCAAACTCATGAATAGCTTGATCTCTATTCATAAGCTTACTAAAGACCAAAATTGTGCATTGACATTTCCTTCTCATTGTGTCTTTTACGATCTTGCCACAAGAAAGAGCATTAGAGTTGCCAAGGAATAGGAACGATTATACTATCTTATCAATAAAAGAACTGAAGAGACTAAAAAGAGTCCTAATCAGAAGTTGCTACCTTCCGGTAATAAGTCTGGTTCCAACTCTCCTATCTCTCAAATCTGGTAACAACACAAGCATCTTTGGCATTCTACATTCTCTAGTCTACATTTGCAAGAGTCTATTGAATCCTTTAATAGTGAAATTTGTGCGTTAGACAAACACCATCAAGTAATTTTTTTCTCCTAGCTCCAATATAAGTGTTGAGCCATTTGACCTTATTCATTCCATTGTTTGGGGCCCAGTTCCTGTTTCTAATGTTTCTGCACAAGATGGGTTGTCTCATTTATCGATAATTGTACTCAAGTAACTTGGTTGTTCTTGATGAAAAATAAATTGGAGGTACCACAATTGTTCGTGCAATTTTATCGGATGGTATAAACACAATTTGGAATCTTTGGATGTGTTGCCTTTGTCGACATTCATAAACAACATCACAGTAAATTGGAGGTTTGTGCAAACAAGTGTTATCACCCTTGAGTCATCAATTTTTTGTCTCTATGGATGTCACATTCCAGGAAAATGAGTCTTTCCCTTGCTCTTAGCTTTAGGGGGAGAACCATTTAGAAACTAAGTTTGAGTCTTCTCACTGATCCTTTTCCACTTGATTCTTTTTGTCTCCTTGTTCCCAAGAATCAGTGCCTTCTATATCAGCACCAAAACCAGTGAAAACCAAGGCCAGTGAACCAGCATTGGTATGCCAAAGGAGAAAAAACTCAATCTAGTCCAGACAACACTCCAGTCGCCCAACCTGAAAGTAATCACTGAAGGTAACCCTTCTTCTAGTCCTTGTGATTCTCATATCTCAAATACTTGTCAACCTGTGTAATGAATCTTCGCATGGGATTGAGTCATGTGCCTAGACACATAAGACTCCTTGCAACCTATACTGAAAGCAAGAAGTAGACTCGTCCTTGACAAAGCTTCTCCTAAACTAACACAAGTTTTTCCAAAAATATTTTCTCATTGATAATGTTCCAATCAAGTTTTCCTTTTAAAATGGCTTACAGATATATCCTTAATTAATAGGATCATAATTAGCAATTATCCTATTTGATGAAATAAAAAACAAATAGATCCATTATTAGTAGGATCATACCTAACAATTATCCTAATTAATAAAATGAAAAATAAAGAGATCACTAATTAATATAACCATAACAATTTTGAATTATCCTAATTAAAAAATACTAAAATTAACAATATGAAAACAGGGATTATGACATGCATATCTTATTAAGATAAGGAAATATTAAGAAACACAAAAAAACTGAATTAATTCAAGATTTAAATAAAAAGATATGGTAATCTGTGGTCCACATCATCATTCCGTGCCTCAACTTTCAGCATGTCCTCAAGCTCAAAATCAAGATAAATTATCTAAAATTGAACAAGAGGTTTCCTGTGATCATCCTCTCAGCCATCCTCATCTAACTATCTATGTCATCGTCCTCCCCAGGTACTTGAATCCACATTGCATCAAATCCGTCCATGAACAAACCAAACAGATAGATTATCACTTTGTAAGAGATATGTTGCTTTTAGGGGAAATCTGATAAGAACTGGATCAGAAAAAAGAAAGGAAAGAAAGAAAAATAGAAATTGCAGTATTATTCAGTGGGAGCTTCCAACTCCTAAAATGATAACAGGAGATTTTCGAGGTATCACCACCCTCCAACAATCCAAAGACCCCTCCCCCTAACCTCTCACTCCCTCTATATACTGTCCCCTAACAGCTATTAACCAAACAGTTAGTTACAACTAACAGTTAGTTATCCTAACTGTCTCCACTAACTGACAGCTTTCAAGGGAATCTCCTAGCATACATTTTTCCCCATCTTTCTCTATCAAAATCATAACTGATTTTGTCAACTCTAGTGACAAGTTGACTGACATGACCACCAAATCCCTCAGAGGCTCTCATGACTTCATTTGCAGCAAGTTTGACTCATGACATATGTTCCAGGCTTCCAGCTCGAGAGGGTGTTAGATAGCATATTGAACACAAGTTAAACATGTTAATAGCTATTACTAGAAATTAGGGTTGGGGTTACGACAATTTAGGGATTTGACTTATTCTTATGTATTTATGATTGATTCTGTTATACCCTAATGATTATAAATAAGACTCATGTGTGAACACACAAACAACAACGTTTCACATTATGATAGATAACAAGTCCAATAAAACTGTTAATGCATCAAAACACATAACAGAAAGAAAATGGTAAACTTACTTTACTCTTATTGAAGTATAAAAGAATAAACAAAGAGATCCCGTAAACTGAATCTGACCATATGTTGGCAAATGCTCTGCGATTTTCCAGTCTCCACTCTTCTCTCAACTCTAATCTGTTGGTGCAACAAGTAGAAAGGCAAAAAGGAGAATGAATATACAACAATCAAAGGTCATCTTAAAATAATGACTCTTGATAAATAGCATAACAACAAATTATTGGGAATAACCAAGTCCCACAATGGCTAGAGAATAAGGCAAAGATAGAACATATAAGTGGGGGGCAACCGTCACCCCATCAACTAGCTTTTGGGTTGAGTTAGGCCCCAAACCCACATTCTAAGACAAATCAACAAGGACTAGATTGATTTTCCTTTTGCTCAAAGCTTTCATCAGTTCACAAGCTCTTTATAAGGCAAAATTCAGGCAAAGAATGGTGAGGAGATTTCATAAGATTAGTGAGAGGCATATTAAATGACAGGCAGTTACTGCACTCTTTTTCATGATTGATTTGTGGACTTTCCTACTGAATTCAATGTTCTTTTAATGCTTCATATATTGAATGCAGCTATAGTAACCAACACAAGAAAAAGAAAGAGCACCATTCAAGACGATCAGGCAAAAGAAAGAAGGGTTGATCTTACGCTTTATGCCTTAATTCCCACCAAACCTCATCATCAGAAAGAGGTGGAGATTTACCAATCTCAACCTCAAGTTCAAATCGTCCCCTCTCAGTTCTTAGTTCCTCAATTATTTGAAGTTTTTGATATCTTCTCACATCAAGCATTTGTGCTGCAAGTGGTACAGTCTTCACATATCTATCAATAGCAAAAAGTTTTAATGGTTACAAGAAAAATTTCAATTCAAGAAGTTAAAACCAACACACAAGTAAAAGATGAATAATCTGAAAAACTTTTACTCAATAACAAAGAAAACAAAGAGAAAAAAAAGATGAAAATCATAGTTTTCTTTCAAAGCCTCTCTGACAAGGTGGTCATGAGTTTGATCCTTGACCCCCTTCTTCATAATTAAATTAAACTTCAGTGCCAGAGAAAGTGGGCTTGTGCAGAGATTTTAAGCCCAAAGGCCTATAGTGTGAAGGACAAGGTTTCTGCCCTCCCTGGAGCAATTGTTACTGCCCCCATTCTCACCAGGCCCAGACGCATTACCACTAAGCCCATATGGAGTAAAGACTATGTGTCCAATCACTTTGGACTCTGGACAACAATGTTTTGATATTGTTATTTTGCTTTCCCTAAAAGCCTTGATCTTGCCAAGTTTCTGGCACAGATTTATGGGCTGTTGCAGCTAGCTTATTTAATGGCTACCCTTGTAAGTTTTTGGACCATGAAATGAAATTGTCTAATTAGTTTCCTTTAGGTATTTTGAGAGTAGCTGCCCTCTCTTAATGGTAACCCTAGTAACGCCATAACAAGGCCTAAATGGTCATGCTATAGATAGAAAACTATTATTGAGCATCAACCTTATAACTGGGGCTATTGGGAAAATTGATCTTTAACACAAATACATTTGACTATTTGAGAACAAATAATGGTAGGATCATTTAACCGCTAATTTCTGTTGATGCTATATTTTCATTCAACCGCACAATGCTTAAAAAGAATTAACTATATTGTGGCAAACCACTAATTTCTGTTGATGCTATATTTTTTGGCACTGAATTACGAGATTAGCTATACATAATATCTTGGCCTCTTCTTTTCTCAGACTGTATTTATAGGTTCCTACTTGGTAGCTGATTCAGTGACAAATGATAGTCCTTTGCACGCTGAGTTTCCTTAGCATGGTCATGGGCAACCTTATTACATCTCAGATTGATATCACCACTTCAGTACTCTGCCTCATTCCATGTACTAAAACATTGGCCTAGCCCACCATAGTTTTAAATAATGGTCAAGACATTCCAATCATATATATCCACTTTTCATTCGCCTTGTCCTCCTAATACATCACGCTCCTACAAAACAGCTTGCCGAGAGAAGCACAAACTCACAGGCATAAATGTATTCTGCTTGTGGACAAATCTTGAAGCAATTTAGCAAAACAGAATAAAATTTTGCCAATAGAAAAACATTTCATATGTTCAGAAGAAAAATATAAGATTTGAATCAGAGAGACTTGATTACCAATAAATACCTGTCTAAAAATGGCATAAGTATATAGTCATGAACCAGAAAGTCCATTGCCCAAGGTACAATAATCAACACGGCCAAAAATTTAGCCTGTTTGGTACATGGAATAGAGTTACTGATTAAAGAATATATTAAGTAAAGGCTAAGCTATCATCAGCTAAATGCGGGTTTTGATTGAGAAGACAAATGATTACATAAATGACAAGCATTGATGAAAAGAAACAAAAGCACTAACCGAATTTGATGAGGCATACTGGAAAACACGGTCTTCGTAAAGCATGTCATCATCTTCCCTTCCAAAAATCAAATACCTGGCGGACTCTACGAACCCCTTTTCGACGGGAACATCACCGGAATCAGCTCGCACATTTCCCCTATAATCCTTCATCCCCTGCTCCCATGAAGAAGTGTTATCCTCACCATTCCCATCCCCATCCAAAAGCCAGTCTTCCCATTTTCTATAGTCTTGGTTCCTCCTATCTTCTTGGGCTTCCCTCAACTCCACAATTGCTTCAGCTCTCCGCTTCCATGCCTCAAACTTGTCGCCCTCGGATAACTCTTGTGTGCTCTCAACCTCACCTTCAGCCTCAGCCTCAGCCTCAGCCTCTACCATATCATCGTCCCTCAAACCAAGCCAATTCCCATCATCTTTGAAAAAAAAATTCTGCCACCAACTGCTTTTCCTTGAATGCTTTTCCGCTTTTGAAATGAACCCATTAAGACGCCTCGTTTTGCTGCCCAACTGAATCACAAAGTTGGATGATGAACCATGCGAGACGAAAGACTTCAAAAGCAGTTTCTGATTAAAGAGGATTAAGTTGTTGTCGCATAAAACAATTGAAGAGCTCATCAAGATCATGAATATATTCCCACATTTTTCAGTTCCCCAACAAGTGAATGCACATTCTGGTTGTGCACAGTTCAATTCATATTATCCATTCCATTCCTTGTGTCACGCCTTTTTGCCTCTCTTATACGTCCGTACAAAAAACAGCATTACCCCAGCACATTCTTGGGCATGGCTATTGTTCCGCCACGTTCTATATCTAATTTGAAAAAAATAAAAATATGACACATCCTAAACAGGTATCCATCAGATAATCCTATCCTTTCATTTTTTTTTAATACACATCTTACGGTACAGGTCAAATAATATATTTTTAATAAAAAAATTATTAATTTGGGGTTGTTTGTAAACAAATTACACATCTAGGGCATCTAGGGTCACACCCAGAATAGGCATGACTGGTCATGGTCATGCCCAGATTAGGCGTGACCAGGGGTCACGTCCAGATGAGACGTGTTCTACCACATGGTGACACGTGTCATGCATAAATGGAGCGATGTGTATATAAACTTTGAACGGTCATAACTTTTGACTGCTGGAATATCCGATTGAGGCGTACGATATGTCAAAACGATCGTAATTGAGAGAATATGGCCTGGGAAAATTTTCGAAAGGGATTTGGTCAAAAAAATTTCCAAAAAATGCTTCTAAGTGCCTCAAAGTTACGATTTAATCTTTGAACATCTAAATTTTTTTTGTTTTCTACTTTTTTAATTATTTAGTCAGTTAATTGCATGGTATTTTTATTTTTTAATTACTTCTTTAAATTTCAAGCATTTTGATATATCTTATACATTCATCAAATATTTCTATAAAAAGTTAGACCATTTAAAAGATATATTAATTGTTATTTTTTAATGTGTTTCTTTAAAAGTTTATACGAACTTCATTTATAAAATTTTAAAAATATATAAATAATAATATATGTGTAACGACCTCTAACTCAAAAATTATAATATATGTTACAATTTATCCCTTTTAAATAAAAATTTAAAATTCACTCCAAATAATAATAAATAAATAAAATATCCCCTTCCCATGGTAAAGCCCGTTCCCCGTTGTATACAATGATAAAGAACGAGTTTTATCATGCGCAATGATAAACATTTTTTTCCACGGTATGAAAGTAAATTTTGACTGATCATCAATTTTAAATTTATTGTTTAGATACTATCTTATTTTTCTCTTTTTGTTTCTTCTTTCAAAAATTAACCCTCCCTCTCTGATGCAAATCTGCGCCTATCTTTTCTCAACCCTACCGCACCTCTATCAAACCTGCGCTACCGCCACACCTCCGTTAATCCTTTGCAACCATCGGCACCTCTATCAAATCCGCGTCACCACCGCACCTCTTTCAAACCCATGCCACCGTTGCACCTTCATCAATCCTTTGCAACCACCGCACCTCCGTCAAACCCGCGCCACCACTGCACCTCCGTCAGTCCTTTGCAACCACTGTCAACCTTCATCAGTTGAGTACCTTCGCCGGAACACAGGAATCCAGTCAAATCTGTTTCGCAACACCATTATTGGGTTCGATTGAAACAGATCTGAATGGATTCCTTGGTTTTGACGTCTACTTCGCAAATCTGAACAGAGAACTAATGTCTGTTTTTGTTTTTGTTTGTGTTTGTGTTTTTTTTCCAGCAGATCTCTTGGTGTTTGGTAGGTATGTTACGGGCTTTTGCTTGGACGTTGATAGGTTGTTATGGTGTTTGATATAGAAGACAAAGGTTAGGGGAGATGGTGTCGCGCGCGACGGTGGCGCTGGTTGCGCGGTCCGGATGCTGGCGGCACGATGGTTTGGTGAGGGCATTTAGTTTGGGTCTTAGTGTCGCGCCGTAATTGAGTGGTGGAGTCGAAGTTTTGTGCCGACGTGGGTTCGTAGTGGTTGGTGGCGGAGATGTGCGCGCTAGAGAAAGGTGACAGGTTTTTTTTCCTGATTTGAGAAACTAAGGTGTTTGTGGTTTCAAGATTTGAAAAGAAGAGGGATCGTCGTAGACGGCGGTTTCAGTGTCGTCACGGTGTCGACGGAAGTTGGCTCTCGGTGGTCGACGCATTGACGTAGACAACACGGTGGTTGCTTCTTGTGGGTGTGGGAGATGGTGACATGGGGACGAAGTGGGAAAAGGAGGAAAAAAACAAAATAAAAAACTGAAAAACTGTTAGCCTTTTAAGAAAATGTTTAATTTTTGCACGATAGAATTTGTCGTGATAGAGCTCTAGCAAAAATAAAGTTCAAACGAAAGTTTGTTATACTTAAACGTCCCACATTATGAGAATGGGTTGTCTACCATGTTATTTAGGTGAAAGAGCATTACTAACAGAAATCTTAAAATAATAATAATTATATTATGGATGAGAAATATTTAATAATTTTATTGATGAAAGAAACCGTGCTTTTCAAGTGACATTTACAAACTAGAATTCCTATTACATTTACATACAAGTTAGCACGACACATGAAAAATAAAGTGAAATCAAGATTAACAACGTTTCAAATATTTGATCATGAAAAAAAAAATCAACTGGAAAAGTGATACGTGTCTTATCAATCCTATATCATACAAAATTGATCTCAGGCGACGCGGAAAACAGAGGAAATAGTTTCAGTGAATTGAGATTCATGAGCAAAACCACGCCATATATTTAATTTAATGTATGATAATTGAAATGCTTAGGCCTCATGTTCGAATTTACCTAAGAGAACTTCCATAATTGTAGGTTTGATCCAGACATTAACACAACTTTATTTCGGGAAGAGATTGTACTAGAAATACAAGTACCGACTAAAATTACAAAAACTGCATGGCTTTTGTCACAGATACGAAAACTGCCTCTTTCTATCTATCTATCTCTCTCTGAGTTCCTGTTCAAATTGAAGCAACTTTTCCCGAACAGGCTGTAAAAATAGCTTCAAGTCGTTGCGTATCTGTGTCTCGTCTTGATGCAAGATATCCCTTGCTTCACTCAGTCTCACTTCCACCTGTTGAAATTTTTTTGACGGAAGAAGCAAACAGATCATATAAGTAAATAACTAGTCATTTAATCAAAGCAGCGGGGTTTATACATGCAAACTAATAGGTTATAGGTCTCTCACTTCTTAGAATAACCCGCATTATCATGCCTAAGCCTATAATGCCAAAACTAGTTATATGGGTATTAACAATTGTACTAAGGAAATGAGAGCATTCTCACCCACGTAGCCGTACAAAGAGAGGACACTCGTAAGCAGAGGTAGCACATACACACACTAGATAGTAGATGGATAGGGTATTCCTTCCACTTTGGACATCCACTAACTTGGGCAAAGTGCCATTTATAGATGCTCACCACTTTTCTAGTGAGGAGCAATGCAACCAAGATAGAATTCATTCTCAGGATCAAGGAACCAACACCCCCAAACCCAATGCTTAAAAGTGGTAGCAGATATTCTACATTTACAGAGAGCAGGCAACATTGCAATGACTCTGCGGAAGAAAAAAAGGTAAATGCTTATGCACGTGGGTTTGAAAATTACATCTTAAACCAAGAACAGGGACGTAGGACATCAAAAGGGTACGTGTTCTAGAAGTAAGACCTAGGGTTATCTTGTATTGGGCAGATTAGGGGTAAATTTGAAATTTTAAGGGGTTTGAAATTAAGATAATGTGTTCGAAAGGGTCGATTGGTGAGATATGGTTGTGGGATTAGTATGGTTGGATGGGTTCTCAGGAAAACTGCAAGATTAATTCCACTTCGATTGTGACGGGTTTAATTGCTAACGATGTCTAAGAGCAGTCAGGTTTGAAGAAAATAGAAAATTAGAAATAACTGACTAGTAGCTAAAAAGAACAAAATATGCATCATATAATTTATCACAGGAAGCACAACTCCAACACTTCCAGCTTCCCGTGTGAGTAAATGCCTTTCATACGCAAAACTGGTTCTTAACTCAAGCTTTAGGAATTGATCATCAATTTCAGCCAAGTCAAGATCCTAGGTTTGCTGTAATGTATACAGCAACAAGATAACCACACAAAAAAATGACAATCACACTTTATCACACAAGGTGAGGTAAGCTAAATGGATCAAACATGATTGGGCTATATCAAAAAACAATTTTCCAACAGCACACAAAGTGAAAAAGTATGGTCTAGGTCACATTTGTAAGAATAAACAATACTAAGTAACGGTTTTGGAGGAGGTTGGGAAAGAAATGAGACTAGGAAAGGCCAATTAATCTAAGAGGATACAAAGAAACCATTTAAGGTATGAAGATCCATAGCAGGCAGGAAGGTTGTGGTATTGGTCGATTCTGGAGCTTCCCACAAAACTGTTAAGGTACCACATTACTTGCCTCAATTCTTGGGGTATTTGTTGGTCAATTTTACTTAACGCCAATTGGTTTTAAGAGGAAAATCTAATATGATATCAAAGCCTATAACTCATCTTGGTATATTCCAGTAGGTTAGCTTGTTTTGGAATATATATATATATGTTGGATAACTTCACTTAATACCAATTAGTTTTAAGAAGAAATCTAACAAAAACTAGTCGACGTGGGTACATATTCACATTATTTTACTAATACAGTGAAGGAGAGTAAGGGTGTGTGCGTCAAATTCCTACACATCTTTATAGCATTGTCTCTACTTCCTCAATTGTGGATAATCAAAACCAACTCTTCTGACCATGCACTATTCCAAACATCATATGACCCTTCTCAATTTTCTAGTAGTTCAAAAGTGTTTAAATCAAAATCAACATTAAGAGGTACCTGCAAGTCATCTAGTTCACCGAATGAGAACTCTGGGACATCTATATGACCCCCAATAAACTTCTTCTCTCCTTGTATGATCCATTCCCCTACATCCCTTTGCAAATCAGCATGGCTTATAAAGTAATTAGATTGAAATGCATAAAGAAGAATAAAGAACAGCTAGATTGAAATCCTTAAAAAGAATGGTTGATAGTACCTCACCTTTAACTTTTAAGGTCAACTCATATGTGTAACCAACACGTTTCTTGTTCCGAACTATCACCATGAATGCCTAAGAAATATACAATCAAGAAATATCAGTAATATATATAATTATTTTGGGCAACGATATTCAAAATTTTCCTTTCCTTTTGTTTCTTCTTTGGAATATAAACTCAAGTGAATAGCATGTATCAAGTATGTAACTCACCACAAATAGGGAGAGCACAAAGCACTAAAAATTGGTATTGGAGAAGTTCATATATATATATATATATATATATATATATATATATATATATATATATATATGTATATAAGAGGAGGGATCAACTTACACCAAGAGTAACTCTCTTAGAGTTACTCCTCATCATTCATTTTCTTGAAATCTAACGGATAAGATTAGTTTTTTTTTTTTTGGAAACAGACCAAAAAAGTATTTATGGATAAAGTAGGGTATAAGTTATACTGCTACAAAGTAAGATAGGTGAGATAACGGATAAGATTAGTGAGTATGGAGAGTAACTCCAAAAGAGTTACTCTTAGTGTATTTGATCCCTCCTCTCTCTCTATACATATATATAACTTTGGTAAATAGAAAGGAAGAAATTAAAAATGAAAGTTTAAATATATTTTTGATCTTTGAAATCTGATGTTTCTTAAGTTTTAGTCCCCATTTAAATTTTATTTGTTTTTAGTGCTTACATTAAAGAATAGCAAAGCATTATTAATCCTTCAGCAGGGCTAAAAGCGGCTAAATTACTAAATTGTTCTTTTTATTTATTGATTGATTCAATTTGATTCTTCTATTATTAAATAGTTCAATTTGATCCCACAATTTTCAAAATCGATGCAACGATTCCTTTTCCGTCCAATTGTGAGAAACGACGTGGTTGTGTACATGACACAATAAAAAAAGACACGTAGTTGTCATGTAGAACACTTCCTTTATAGTGCTAATGGAAAGGATAACATTGCATCAATTTTGAAAATTATGGGACCAAATTGATCTTTTTAAAAATAAAGGGACTAAATTGAATAGAGAGATCAAATTAGCCATCTATTTATATACATTTCAGATTTTAATTACATTTAAGAAGAGTAAATAGAAATGCCATTCCCTAAGTACACAAGATACGTACTATGCACGAATCTGAACATTCATGTATCCTAAACTTTAACACAGCAATTCCCAATATGTAAAAGTCTCATTTCCAGCAAGGTACATTCAGTGGTGGTTGAGTCATGGTTGGTTGTATTAGACAAGGTGGTCGAGACCGAGTCAGATAGTAAAATGGTTATTGTTTAGAAGGATGGCTAGCAGGTTGGTCGTTGGTACCAATTGTACAAGGTGAGTCTGAGGACAGAAACTAGTAGAGGAGTCAGAGATGAGACAAATGTGATTGGCAGTGGGATAAATAGTGGCCAGACACACTGCCTCAGGCAGTAAGAAGAGGGGTGTGTATACTGATACATACAGGGGTTCACCAATGCATAAGCAGGTTGCCGGAGATAGGTTGCTAGTGGTTGGCCTAACATTGGATGGTGGTTTGCTTAATGAGGTCTCCAATCTTAAAAGCAGTGGTGATCTTGATATCCACAAAGAGAATTGATCAATATGAAAGTGCAAAAAAGGAAAAGGAAAAAAAAATAGCGAAGGCAGCGGTGCAACAGTGATTTGCAGAAGCAAAGTCTCCCAGATCAAGAGCTTTGATACTATTTCAGAATAATAGAATCGGTGCACAACATTACAATATACAAAACTAAATAATTATGTCCCTAAACTAAAGCTAAAGCTTCGGTAACTCATAATCTACACGAGTAACAAAATAATTAAAATATAATTACAAATGCAACCAATGTGAGACTTACAACATTTTCCTATAAATCTGAACCTAACCAGTACCTTGAAAAAATTTAGGTGAAAAAAACCTGACTCTCTAGACTCCACCAATTTGAAGCACATCATTAGCATTAAAAGAATTAACAAATAGATGAATGGCAATATAAACATACATTCAATCATTGGATAAGAAAATTCTATTAAAAAACTTAAATCATCCAATCCAATACTTAAATTGGAATCTCTAGGAGTCTGTTTGAATCCTTGTAAAATTGGGGATGCAAACTTCAAAGATAATGTTTTCATATAAATTTCATCCCATAATTTTTCACTCTTATTTTCAAAGGGGCCACCAAACTGACCCACAAAGTATCATATGTGAATGTCCTGTAATACAGGAATAGACACAGTTAAAAGTAAATCATAGTAATATATACACTCACATCGCCAACACATTTTGTTACATCTTCTACTTCTGCCCTGCCAAAGGAGAACTGAATGGAGCCTAAGGAGAAAAGCAACTCCTGAAAAAAAATGCAAAGAATAACCAACCACAGCTTCAAGAAACAAACAAATTATTAAATAAGATTAGCTGCAACAAGTTCATGACACTTTATGTAAGATTCCAAGATGAAATCAAACAGTTTCTAAGATAGTTGAACTTGAACACAATCACATACAAGATTTACAACATATACATAGCATAAAGGGAAAAAAAAAAGACAAAATGGATATGAGATGCAAACCTTAATTCTTGGAGTTGCCCAATTGTTTAGACTTTTCTCCTCCCATGTCCCAGCCTGTATTATATTAATTTTGCACCATTGAAAATCATTGATTGATACAAGAAAAAACAACAGCCCTTTAGGTGGTGTTGTGTTTGTTTCAAGGCAAGGAACAACAAGTAAGGTAGGTCATACATACGCGATTCCAAGCTGAAGCAAGCGAGGCAGATTGAGATTGAGATTGGGAAGGGGGGACATCTTCTGGGTTCAGCTTACGAGGCACAGGCAAAGGCGCTGCATCTTCCGTTATTTTCCTAACCCAATACGTATACGAGGCTCCTTCTTTCTCAGACGACGACACTAGGCCTCCAGCTCCAGACTCCATTTTACTTTACTGCTCCCAGGAAATAACACATTGTCTATTTCAATTTCAATCAAAACAAAACTTTAAGTTGCACCATCAAATTGAAACAGAAATGAATGAACTCACATTTAGGAAGCAGAAGAAGATAAGAGATTCGTCAGCCGCAGCCGCAGGGGAATAGAAGAAACAAAAGCAAAGCCCTTCAATTGAGAAAGCGGGATGCAATTAATAATAGCTCTTCCGGAAGTTTCCCGTAGATCGGAGAAGAAGGAATTGGCAAAGTCAACTATGTCTATATTAGTGTGTATGCAAAAGCATTTTAGTAGCATACTATTAATGTACAATTTAAGTTACTGGCTTGTTACCGAAACATAATACTCTTTTAATTAATTCATACTTTAAAAGAAATTAATTTAATTGGGAGTATTAAATTTATTAGTAATTTATATTATTTTTTTAAAAATTATTGATTCATCATTTTTTTTTATTTTCATTTAATTGTGTGAGTCTTTTTCTCTAATTATTATAAGAGAGAAATTGCATTTACTTTTTTTAATTCATAGCTTTTATAATAAAGTAATTGAATGTACTTTAATCTAAAAATAATTAATGTATAAGATAATTTAAATAATATTTTAAAAGAAATCAAAAAATAGTCTTATATTCAGAAATAAATTTAGTATTTTAAGTCTCTTTATGAATTTATTTTAGTAGTTTGTAACTTATTTTTTTTAGTTACTTA
>PYAF01004131.1:239357-281915 GCA_007407185.1 Glycine tomentella | reverse complement strand
AATTGATAAAGAAAATCAAAACATAAAGAAAAATAGTTATTGTTATTGTTTTGAAATATTATCATTTAAAAATATTTAAATATTAAAAATGTTTTTAAATAATAAATTTTGATTAAGAAATTGATCTTAAACAATATAAGTGAGATCATCAAATCTTTACCATTTTTTATAATACAAAACTAAAAGTAAATTATTATCTTATTTTTCAAGACAATAAGTTACTAAAAACCTATTATATATTGAAATACATATAATTTGTTATTGCCTTTTTATGTCTTTAATATTATCATACACTAAAAAAATTAAACTCAATTGGTTAAACAATATACGTGAATTACAAACTTTTAGTAATTATTTTTATTTTTACGCATTAAAAAATATTATCGATCATTTTTATCATAGTTTTAAAATTCATATTGATGATTGACTCAAAGGTACCGAAAGTTACTGAGTCACTAATTAAATTAGTGATTACTTATTAAACAACAGGAGCCGTGTTTTTTTAAAAAAATTTATTATCAAAGTGATAATATATATATATATATATATATATATATATATTCATCATGCACATACTCAATAAGTTTGATTTAATGGTATATTGTACAGCTCTTGCTTTAACACATGTTAATGGCAATTTTATTTTTATAAACCCTTGAATTTCTCAAATGTAATTAGTAGTGAGTTGGAAAGTCTAGAATTCAGTTAGATTCCGAAAATGTTATAATAATTTTAGTGATATAAATTTTATAAAAATTAAAGATAACATAGCATAATGATATATAGAATCCGGCATGCGTAATATAAAAAATATCCGGATCACTTAATTTCATGCTCCAAAATAGATAGTACGTATTATAAATTAATAAACATTATATAAAAAAAATTAATAAATATTATATAGTTATGAAATAAATATTATATAGTTATAGAATAAATATTATATAAGTAAAACTATAAAAAAAATGGGGAAAAAAACTAATATATAAAGCAACGCAAGATAACAATTTTTTTATTTATTTTCACTGAAAGCCTACAACGCCTTTTTAATGAGTAAGATAGTCCTGCACCAAACAAAAGTGAGTAAACAATCACAAAACGTCAACAAGTAATTTTTATGTTTGATATTTATCTTCTTTTTACATATTAAAAAAAGTTCTCAGCTTGTTTTGATTTTTTAAATAATTATTTTTATTTCTAAATATATAAAATGTTGATAAATTTATTTTTAAAAGATGAAAATTTAAATTTTAGTTCCTAAAAATAAAATAAAAATATGACAATTCAGTTATTTATTAACTTCTATTCGTTATTATTAACGAAGTAACCTACATGACACATTTTACGAATTTGTCAATGCTTTACATATTTACGGACGAAAATAATTATTTATTTAAATTATAATTTAGTCTTCATCTTTATCCAATAAATTGATAGAATAAGGTTGGCACGAAGATTTTTTTAATTTTTTATTATTTAAAAATTATTTGTGTTTGTTTGGTTTTTATTTTATTTATTTGAGTTTTTTGGTTTTGTTTATGTAAAATTGTTTTTTAATTTGTTTGGTTTTTTATTTATTTGAAATTGTTTTTTATTTTTGCTTGTTTTTTATTTAAAAATTATGTTTATTTTTTGTTTTTATTTGTTTTGATTTTTTTAGTTCACTAATTTATATATATTAAATGATAAAAAATAGAATTTATGTAGAATGGCATTTACGAAAAATGCATATATTTAAATACTTAATATAAATATAATTTAGTTAAATATTTATGAAAAATACATATATTTAAGTGGACTAATTATTTTACCAAAGCAAATAAAAAAATAAAAGATGTTTAATTTTGATATTTCGCATTGGTGTAAAATTATGAATACTTAAATATGAAATAATCTATGGTAATGTTTTTAACTACTTCACAAGCGGAAAATTCTCATTCGAAAACAATTGCATCAAATATGAACAATATATGTGTATACAATGCAAATTTGTGAATGCCAACATTATTGGTAACCCAAAATGCAATACCTTCACAACATTTTGCAATGTATATTCAAATAACATTTGAAGTGAGGAGAAAAGGAACATAACACAATTGCCTGTAGAGTATATCATTTAGTTCAATAAAAAATAAACTTTATACGATACAGAAAGTAAGAAATTAATAACAAGAGTAACAAACTTACATCTCGTAGAACTAAGATAGAACCAACATGAATGTCGGTCATATAAGGGTTACAATCTTGACATTCTATGATTGTTCGTTTCATGGTGACATCAATAGTCCTTGTAGGATCCTGAAATTAAAACTTTAACGAATGAATATATGAAAAATAGTAATGTAATTGTTAGAGAGAGAATTAAAGTTGACTACCTTGGCCATAAGTCTCATGTCCCCAAAAATGTTAGGGTACAACTTTTGAAAATGATGACAATTAAAGGAACACGATCAAAAGTATAATCAAAGGACCCTAACGTTGTCTCGTGAAGTGTGTCATTATCATTTACTAGTCCTACAATTATACGAATTCAATAATCAATAGAATGTTTAGGTGTATCAAATACATTAAATGTTCAACGGTAGTTGACCTTGTGATCAAACAAAATCTAAAGCATATAACCATGAATTTATGTTAAATTCACGTTGGGTTATTTAGTGGGCACACATTATGAATTATTGAGTTGGGAGTAGCTCCCTAAATTGTCGATTCATAATGGCAGCTTGTACGGCCCCATCCGAACCAGAAACAAGTCTTATTGAATTGGAGGATGAGTGGTTAGTTGGGCGAACAAATGATGGGAGGTCTAAGTCATCAATGACAAGAAGCTCCCATGGATTGTTGTCCATTACATATTAGACTTTGTGAGAAAAATAAATGGTTTGAGGATGATGAGATAGGGTGAGTTGCAGACAAATGTGTTGAGTTGCAGCTAACCCCCTTGTTGTCTATATAATAGGTGGTCTATTATTTTTCACATGACTGATACAAATGACTAAGATTGCACCGACAATATAAATGGTTTAGATTAAGTTTTAATTAATTCTGTTTGGTTTGCGTTACTCGAAAAAATCAGTGTTTAGTCTAATCATCTTGTAGAAAGCATTGTTCAATCACATCGTCCCAAAACATACAATGTCAAGTAAAAATCGTATAGGAAAAAGTAACATGGCGCCACATCCTTTTTCTGGAACAAAAGACAGGATTCCTGACGGGTGAACAATAACCTCATTGACGTGAATGTGTTATGGATCGTTGATTGTCATTGGTGCAATCTCAGCCACTCTTTTCCTAACATAAAGGACAAAGCTCTGCATGATTCCTAATGAGTGAACAATAACCTCGTTTGCGTGAATGTGTTATGGGTCTTTGATTGTCATCGGTGCAATCTTAGACACTCCTTTTTGGCACAAAAGACAAAGCTCTGCAGGATTTCAGATGGGTGAACAGTAGCATCGTTTATGTGAATGCGTTATGGTCCGTTAATTATCGTTGGTGCAATCTTGGCTACTCATTTTCTAGCACAAAAGACAAAGCTTTGCAGGATTCCTAATGGTAAATAGTAACTTCGTTTACGTGAATGCATTATGGGCCGTTGATTATCGTCGGTGTAATCTCGGTCACTCCTTTTCTAGCACAGAGGACAAAGCTATGTAGGATTTATGCTGATGAATAGTAACTTCATTTACGTGAATGCATTATGGGCTGTTGGTTGTCGTCAGTGCAATCTGGGTCACACCTTTTATAGCATAGAGGACAAAGCTCTGCAGGATTCTTGATGGGTGAACAATAAATGCATATATTTGAATACTCTATATAAATATAATTTACTTAAATATTTATAAAAAATACATATATTTAAGTGATATTTAGATCGTTGATTTTGTCAGTGACATCTTTGTCGTTCAACTTTCGTTCCTTTAATTGGTGATATCTAGACTGTTGATTTTGTCCATGAAATCTTGCCTATTCAACATTCGTTGCTCTAATCGGTGATATCTAAGTTAATCTTGGTCATTCATTTTGAGGTGTATGTCACAAGCCATTAAACATTATAAACATGGTCTAGGGTGAGACAGTCTAATCCATCGCCTCAACCATAAACCTTTATGCAACCGTATACCCTAACCCCAAACCTTAAATCATGGCTTTGTCATCCGTCAATGCAATTGTGTATTATGATGGCCTCATCATAACAACTAAACATGGTTCAACGTTTGTAAGCGATTCACCAAAGATCATTCAACTTGACAACAAAATGTCATTTGATGTCTTGAAACAAGCTATTAGAAACAACATTAGTCTACCAAATGGTCAAGTGTTGAAGAATATACATTTTCTTTTACCTATATTATTTATTGGTGATTGTGACAAGTGCATGACATGCGTGTTGCACGATATTGATGATGTAATGACTATGTTTTCTATGTACGACATGTAAATAAAATAAAATATGTTAATAAGTAGGTATATAACGTATTATTTGAAACCTGTAAGGTCCTTACTAATTGCGAATCCGCATGATCCATACTCATAGCAATAAGTTTTATATTATTTGATCAACAGTCTCAACATCAAGAGTTTAGGATTGGGCAATCCGTAAGGTCTTTACATATTGTGAATCCGTATATGAAACATATAATAATGCGAAGGATATTTTTGAAAGTGCGCTATTTATTGTGGATGTATTAGAAAAATGCATGGTGTATAAAGCTTATAAAAATAGTGAAAAGTTAAAGTAAGTTAGAAAAATAAAATGTGATTTGAGAATAAATTATCTAATAAATGTTTATATTAAATGAGGTAATTTCTATTATTAAGGACAATGTGATAGAAACCCATGATAGTAGGTTTTCCTGATTTCCTTTATATTTTTCTAGGAGAAGAGAGATACTCTAAAATTTTTAAATAATAAAATAAAATAAAAGTTAAATATAGTTAATAAAAAGTGATAGAATAAAAAAACTAATAACATTAAAGTAATGAAAAATTAATATAAGCTTGAAGAAAAAAAATAATTTAAAGATAAAATTATTCAATAAAATGTATATACCAAATGAAATAATTTTAATTATTAACAGTCATATATACTTTTTTTCTTAATAATTACTTCGGTTTAAAGACCATTTGACCCTTTTTAAGAAAAGTTAAAGTGTTAGTGAATGAAAGAAATTTAAAGGGGTGTCCTATAGGGTTCTCGTGAGTAGTCTTGCACTCTGCAACTGGATCCTTCGTTCGCAGATAACGCTTGAGTTTTGCGGTGGTTATTTTATTGCAGTTCGCAGAGGATCGATTCGTGGTGCTGGTTATCTCTTTGTTTTGCTTATTAGTAGATCGAGTTGATAAATTTAGAAGGATTGTTGTTTATTTCTAGTGATTGTTGTTGTTTCTGTTGTCGTATTCGTTGTTCTTGTTCCATGGTTCCTAGTTTTGTTTTTTTTGCTCTGTTAAAAGCTTTGTGTAGGAGTGGGTGTTATACTAGACTCTAGGAATGTTAAGAAAAAGGTGGGGTTTGTGTGAGTCTTTTGTTTCTGTAAGAATGACGACAAGGCTTTTTGTGTCTCTGGTTGAAGGATTTTAGGTACTGTCTATAATTGTTCTTGGTAGGCTCTGTATCAGGGGTCTTATTGTCATATATATGGTGTACTCTCTGCTTGGAACATAGATCGTGTGCCAAAATTTGAATAATATTTGCCTTTTGAAAAAAAAAGCTTTATCTAGAGGATGAATTGAATTTCTGAAATCTGGTGTAGGCTATGAATTTTTGAATGGTTTTTGACATTTTGCAGTGAACTGAAGCTTGTCCCTAAATTGTTTAATTTTTCGGTTGAATATTATATAACAATGAATTGTGTATTGGTTTTCTGCAGTTATAGAGAATAGTAAAACAACCCAAGAAGAGGTGGTTTTAAATGGTATTAGTTTGTGAGAGGTAAAGGAAAATGGGTTTTCGCAAATTCAGTGTCAAATGCCAGTGTTTACCATGGCAGCTCCAACTCGTCGTCTCTACTCTTCTGGTAATATACTTTTTTTCTTATTACTAATCTGATGGCCTCTCACTATAAACTTTTTTTCTTATTACAAGATAAAAAACTGTCTTGTAACTCTGCTGTTTTTCTTATCCTGCCTAGTACCATATAACTCTGCTGTTTTTCTTATCCTGTCTATTTTTAACAAATTAAACGGACCCTATGGGTACATGGCATTGTCATATCCTTTGTCAACAGGTCAAGGACCAGAGTGATATTGGCACCAAAATGGGGAAATGAAGAAAATGCACTATATAAATAAAACCAATAAGTTTTACCGTTATAAAATGATTTAACCTTTAAATTAACTACTTAATCAACTAGCATAAAGTTCAGATACATAAAATCGTAAAATAATCATGACCATGTATGTTATTGATGGCTGTACGTTATTTTTGCAGCCTTTTAATGGATGCTGACTGATGTCTAATAATAATTAAAATTGACATTTTTAATTTTTTTAATAATGATACATTTCTGTTGGCTTTATTGGGATGCATGTATTTAGATTGCTATTTACATTTGTTAGGCCCTTCTAGATGTGGATTCTTTCATTTTTCTTTCCTTTGTAATTGCTAGTGCTTGTTGCCTCTTGCCATTCCTTTGATAAGTTTGTTATTTCTGTTAATAAAGACATTCATTACATCAATGCTTATTGTGATTTTTATCAGTTCTTAGCAGTTAGTTCACTTGGATCTCCTATTGAAACTGGCAAAAGTGGCAGATCATCTGTATTCTCACTTTTTAACCTCAAAGAGAAGAGTCGATTTTGGAGTGAGGATGTTATACACAATGGTATGTCTACATCTTGTTCAATGAATGAAAACATCTTTTATTTACTCTCTAGTAAGGGTTTATTTTGATTTTCTTAATAGTTAATTTGTTTTTTTTCTTCAGATTTTGATGATTTAAAGTTTTCAAGCCATGGCAAACTAAGCGTATTTAATTATACCAATGCAGGTATACATGCATTCTTTGAAATTCTTCACAAATTAACTTTGTTTTGTGGAACTATTTTTGTTTCATCATGTACCATCCTATATTCTTCTATCTAACAAATATTTATTTGTTCTAAATGAGTTTATACTATTTTTATTCCTGTAAAAGTTTACTTGGATTGTCAAAATCATAGCTTCCAGGCTTCTAGTTGTTTTATTGGCCCCTAATTAAAAACTTACACCAAAGGTTAAATAGGTGGAGTTTGCCTTCTCATCGATTGGAGATTATATCATACTTGTGAAAAATTGTTTGTGGTATACTGTCATTCTTTTGTAAGGAATTCAATAATGTCCAATAGTCCAATAAATCATGATTATTTAGTCCATTAAAAAGTTTTTGTAGTTTATGACCTGTGACTCATTTTTGTGACTCCGAAATATTCAGGTTGTTCTAAACCCTAAATTGGCTACTCTTACCTCCTTTTTTGGTTAGTCTAAAGCTGAAAAACCCATCATTGTGTAATATCTGAAACCAGTGTGTGAAACCATAGGAGAAGGACCCCACAAAACACTGTATATTAATTCCAAAGGAGATTTATACACAGTTTTGAGAAGGATGAGAGGGTAAATGATGCATCTTGCCCATACAACAAGCAGAGCAAAAGGGCAGATCATCCTTAACAGGCAATTTCAGATTACAATTATTAAGATCAAGCTTTAAAGCTTTGGAATTTTGGTGTCCTAGCCTAAGGTGCCAAGTATGCACAGAATTTTATTATTACTATCAGAAGTAAAAACATTGTTTATACAAGGAGTAACTGCAGTGGTTGAAGAAGAAGCAGCTGGGCAGAGCTTGAGACTGGGAAATTGGTACAACCCATCAGGTCCAACATCACCTTGAAGAAGGATTTTCATTGGAATCCTGAGATTTGACAAAGCAACAGTTAGCATGAAACTCAAAGAAAACATGATTATCATGATCAAATTTGCTTACACTGATGAGATTTTTGGTGATTTGAGGGACATGAAACATGTGTTTGAGAGCACGATTAATATTAGGATTATTGGGAGAAGGAAATTAGAGTGATCAGAGGCAGAAATTTTCAGACCTTGTCCGTTGCTAATAAAATAAAGATTTGATTTCGATCCTTAAAAGGTGAATTTTGCTGGATATTCTGAGAGGAGTTGGTTTCATGAAACGATGCTCCAGAATCTGAAAACCAAGAGCTTGAAGAAGTAGCTTCAGAATTGGCTACCATAGCTTGAGGAGGACAATTTCCAGAGTTCAGAGATTGCACTGAGTGCATATAGTTTTGCTGTTGTGAGTTCCAATTAGAACCAGAGGAGTTGTTCCAATTCTGATTTTGATGCTGAGAGCGCCAATTGGAATTAGAGGAGTTGTTCCAATTCTGATTCTGGTTTTGAGACTAGTTAAAGTGATTACCATTGCCATTGTTTCCATTGTTGGAGGTCTGATAATGAGGATTGAATCGATTGTAACATGTAAGAGTAGTGTGATTATACTTAAAACACACCTACACTGAATCGAGCTTCGACCATCACGTCCACCACTACGACCACCACCATGGTTGAAGCCACCTCCACCTCGATTGTTACGAGCACTAGAAACCCTAGAATCAGAGGAGTGCTTTCGTGTATGTCATATTGGTATTAGAGGAAGAGTTGGGGCTGGAATCATCATCGTTCATGGATTGCAAAGAGTTTCCATGAGTGAGATTCATTGAAGCCAAAAAAGAATTACTCATAGAGCTGAATTTGACATATTTTTTGAGTTGCAGTTCTTGCACGAGGATTAAACCTTCAGCTTCTTCAATGAAGATATGTGGAAGACGACTCTATGAGAGCAATAGCCAAATCAAAGTCCCTAGGAAGACCTTCAAGAATGAAGTCCATGTGCTCACGGTAGGTTGCAACATCTCTGACAGAGGCAAGATCATCAACAATCTTCTTGATCTTGGTGAGAAATTCTGACAAAGATCGGTTTTCAAGATAAGTATGGCGAAGTTCTGATCGGAGTTGTCGTGCCTTTGTTCGAGTCTGATGTTGAAAGTAGGCATGGATTCTATCCAAATCTGATACAAGTGTGTCGGTCCAAGCACTTGAGCAAGCATCGAGCTTGAGATAGTAGATTGGAGCCAAACGAGACGAAATTTGTCTTGCTTCTGCCATAGCGAGCATTGAGGATTGATGTTATCCAGATCGCGATTAGTGTCGGAAAGATATCATGGAGGGATTTGAGGACTGGCCACGAAACTTTTGACCCCAATCGCAGTGATTGCTGGCTTAGTTTGCTGTTTCCACAGCAAAAAATTCTTATCATTGAGTTTTTCAGCGATTTGTTGCGAGAAATTCGTCGTAGACAAAGACGAAGGAGGAACATCTTGGTTCATTGGTACATAGGTGACTAGAGTTGGAGTTCCTGTCATCGGAACCTCCTCACCATTGCCACTTGTTGCGGAAGCCATGAACGGATCAGAAAGCTCTAGATATCATAACAGAAAATGTAATTGGCCAATTGAATCTCTGAGTACTAACAGATACTTATGGTCAGAGACTCTAACAATCTCTAATTATCTATTATCTCTAATTCTTGCAGATCATCTATTGTAACTAACTGACATCTGTACTAACTAACAAGGCTTAACTCTAACAGATTGAGTTAACTTACAGAGTATACACTCACACAGCTGAGTGAGAAAAGTTGAGTTCTCCAAAATATAGTTCATAGTATTAACTACTATATTGAGCCATGACATATTTTGTTTTCTTACTTCTCCAAGTTATTAAGATTTCACCAAGAAAGGTCCAATATGCAGTAGTAAATTTGTGATTGGCCCTACATAGTTTGCATCAATGCTATCAAACTCGAGATTTACATAAACTTGAACCATAGAGTCAACTTGTAAACTCCTAAGAGTTTACCTAATATTAAAAAACCTATAAATAATAGAAATTATATCATAGATTCTACCATAATATATAATTTATAGTTATAATATCATACACAAATAACATATCATATTTTACATCACACTTAATATTTTAATAATTTAATATTTAATATAAAAGAACATGCAAGAGTTGCTAGCTTTCTATTATTAAATTAAACCTAAAGTTTTAAAATATCTTAATTAAAAATGATTTATTTTAGGATAAAATATGATTTTAGTCCCTATATGTTTGCTGAATCTTGTTTTTGGTCCTCGAACTTTCATATCCTGCAATTTAGTCCTTGAACTTTATAAATAACATGTTTTTAGCTCCTCCTCACAACTTGAAGGTTAAAAAGTGTAGTAATTGGGGAATAAGCCCAGGGACTAAAAACAATTTTTTTGTATAAGTTTAGGGACTAAATTGCAGATATGAAAGTTCGAGGACAAAAAACAAGATTCAACAAAAGTATCGGGACTAAAAACTTATTTTACCCTTTATTTTATTTTAAACATATATTAAGTGAAAAATATGTATACTCTATGTTGACACTATCTCTAGTTGACACTATCTCTAGTTGATATGGAACTTTGCCTTTTTCCTGATAAACCCATGCATGCCCATCACTTTTAGGTTTAGTGTGTGGATAGTATGATAGATAACCTATTTTAATGGATCTGGGATAAGTTCTGATACCTCACACTAAATTATACAAAATTATTTTTAATAATGTGGGTTTAGGCCTAACTCAATGCCATAAAATCGGTTTGTAAGGTGAGAGTTTCCCCACTTATATACTTTAGTCGATCTAGTACTTGAGTTTTTTCCGAAAACTCCTTGGAGCAATCTATGACATATTTCTATTGAGATATGTAAATACCTTTCTTGGAGTATGACACTTCAATTCCCAAAAAGTATTTTAGTCTCTGAAGAGCTTGTATCTCAAAATCCTTTGATAGATGTTGACTCAACTTGTTCCTTCCAATCATCAACAATAATAGTAATACCACCTACACTAACAAAACAATCGCTCTCCCCGAGGTTGAGTGTTTGATAAATAAAGTGCGAATAACAATATATATCATATAATAATTATAAATAGTCAATAAAATAATATATAATATAGTACTATATACTAGTTTAAATCATGCTATTATTTAAAACATTAAAAACTAAATATTTCTTATTCAAATATTTTTCTTATTTGAACAATAATTATAAATTTAAAAATCTTATATAACTTTAAAAATTACTACATACATAATTAAAAATAGTTTTGTATAATTTAGTTAACTTGTAATCTTTTTATATTTGTAAAAATTAAATTAAAAGATGCTTTTTTTGAAAATTGTATGTAATTTTATTGAAATCTTATTTTTTTATTTGAACGTAATTTATATCCTATCCTATAAATATTTGGTCTGTGTCAAATATAGGACATGATAACACAATAATGTTATATAGTGACTAGTGTTCACCAAACATTGGATATGATTAAAACCTATTATGCTCTTATCCTATCATGTTGTTATCCTGTTCACATATCCATTATAGTTTGACCACTAAACAGGCTGTAACTTTACTTTAGAGCAAGGATTGGCTGAAGCTTGTGCAGTTTATTTTGAAAATGTAGGACCTATAGTTTTCTTAGAAGAATTTTGTTGTATTTCAGGTAACATTGCTAACTATCTAAAGCTTCAGGAAGTTGATTCCATCCACCTTCCAGTTCCTATGAATTTTATATTTATAGGATTTGAAGGGAAGGGCAGCCACGGTACATAGTTGAAAACTAACTTATCTTTTTTATGGTTATTGCATTTTATTGGTATTGTGGATTCTATAGTGCTTTTCTTGTCTTTCAGAATTCAAGCTTCTTCAAGAAGAAATTGAGCGTTGGTTTACAAAAATTGATCATGTCTTTGAACACACTCGGATTCGACATGAAGAAGTTCTAATTCCATTTTACAAAACCAACATGGATAAAATGCGATGGCACCACCTTCCTGTTGTCAGTCACATAAATTACAAGTAACACTTTCTATCCTAACTCCCCCCAAAAAACACCAGTAAATCTTTCATTTTCTTTTCATCTGGCTTTGAATTTAAAGACCAACACTTGCTTGCCGCTACATTTCTGAAATGGATATCAGTTTTAAGTTTCAACACAATCTTTGACAGATAAAGGTGTTTGTGGAGAAATACAGACTGATTTGGCATCAAATTTGAGTATTTACATCATAAAACCCTTGAGCCAAATGTAAGGATGGAAGTGAAAATTCGCTAGACTGAATTTTGAAACCCAAAGCTTATACTAGCTTCTTTCTCAGAAGAGAACTAGCATGGCCTTCAATGGCTTCATTCATTGTCTCTTGGCCATGATAACATCATTTTAAAACTAAACCTTCTCATCTGATTAGTTTGATTGTGATTTTATCTTTCACTTAATATAGCATTTGATTTTTATTTATAAAAGAAAATATTTGGAGAATGAAGAGGAGTGTATAGAAGGAGCATGAGAAATTCTTCTGAATCATCTTAAACAAACAAAATTTGAATATTGGCTCTAAAGTATTTTCCAACCCCTGTTAATAACACTTCTATATCTTTTTATTTGAGCTCTCTTGATTGGAGACAAATGATGTGGCAGCTCCAATGTAAATCTAATATAAATTTTTTCCTCGTTTATTCTTGGAATTTCCTTTCTGCGAGAAAAAAATTGTACTATCTTTGGATTCTCTGACAGTGGACATTCTGGTGCAGCTTTTCTGTTCATGCTATTGAAATGGGAGAGAAGGTTACTTCCATAATTGAGCATGCCATAAATGTGTTTGGCCGCAAGGATGATCCAGTTGGGAGCCGGTAAATTAAATTAAATTTTTTCTTCAATTAGATTACATATTATTTGAACCATTATGAGTTCTCTTTGAACATCTGTGCTCTTTCCTTTTCCTTATATGATAGGTGAAGTGCATAAATAGATGCACAAATTGGAGTTCATGTATGTAGGATATCTAAGAGCTAGACCACCTAACAGAAGAATTGATAATCAAAGGAAGAGTTAATAGAAGCTAAAACAAATTTCTCATATGCTATCCTTTTGAGTGAGGTTCTGCATTCCTTTTCTCATATGGTCATACCTCATATGTAAGCCTCCTGTGGTACTAGAAAGTAGTAACTATGCATCAAACAACTTGGTACTCCAAAGGCAATCCAATAACTGAGCTAGTTGATAAAAGAAATCATATGAAACTGGATAGCACTCCACTAAGTACTAACTCATTGTTTTTAATTATAGGTATACCTTGACCAAGTGGACAGTCTTTAAAGCTTGTAAAGGGGTTTTCATTCTAATTGTTCTGTTTTTCCACTCTACATGGTTAGGCAGTGGTTGGCCCAATTTACTTTGAGCTTCTTTTCTCCTTAAAAGGAGAAAACTAGGCTAATCATAATTTTAAGAAAAATAAATTTTAAAAATGCAGCTTTTTAAATTAAGAAAACATTGAAAAAACATCCTTTTAAAAAGCTAGTTTCAAGAGCAAAACCCATATATACCTTTTTTCTTCTTTATTTCAAATATCAAGATCTAAGAACACACCACCTACGAAATTTTAACCTGAAAGTAACTTTCAATCTTAAAGAAGTATAGAATTACCAAATAACTTTAAATTTAAGGCTCTTACTTTTAACTTGAAGGGTTCAACGGTAAAGTTGCACCTTGGTGACTGGTTGGTCATGAGTTCAAATCCGAAACATCATACGTTAGATTAGATAGACTTCTAACTTTAACTTAGGAACATAAAGTGGCTTCTTTTGCTTTGTCTTTTGAATTTCTTGCTTTCTCTTATCCTCCCAAATTCTTCTTTGCAGGAACAATAATGGTGGTGGTTGGCAAGTAGATGTGGACATGTTAGATGGTCTTTTGTCTAGCCTGGTTGAATACCTTCAACTTGAAAATGCATATAATATTTTTATTCTAAATCCCAAGCGTGATGAGAGGAAACCTAAATATGGGTATCGGTAAGTATTTGTAAAATGTTGTCATTTATTATAAAAAAATCCAAGAATGTCATCTCTTATAGAACCATGGATATGTTCACAGTCCAAACTGATTAGTCTGAGTATATTCTTATAGGCCTAAATCCAAGTCTCAAAGTAGTTGTGTCTTTACTGTATGAGGGAGGGAAATTAGTTATGGAGAGAGAAAATGAATTTGATTTGATTAAAGGAATGTTTCTCATGAGGGACTTCACATTTTTGGGTTATAGTTTGCAATTATTGCTTGGTGTATAGGATACCATAGCTTAGATAGGGAGCTTTTGCTCTAACGTTTACTATATTTTCTATACTCAATTTCATTTAATGCAAACTATACATATTTTTGTTTCCATCAATTTTGTGCTTTTGTTCAACGGCTTTGGGAGATTATGGTTAGTGCCTACAAACTAGAATGGCATTACAAATATATGGTGTCATCAATGCTCGTGTAGGTGCTGTTGAGTCCTCTCTCAAAAATTAGGAAATATTGCTACACATTCAGGAAAAATTGGCAAGGTCACACAACTCAATTTTGAAGGAGCATATGACTCAATTCATTGATCATTCAGCTGAGTTCCTTGATAACTAACAAGTAGGGTCTTCACCATGTCCATTGCGGAAATGCACATCAAGATGGTATAAAAATGCAATGCCAACAATTTTCATTGAAATCACTATTCACTAGGTCAAGAACTAGGGGAAAAACCATTCTTGTGTTCGATAAATATGATTCACTGGAATCTTTGTAACATCTCACTGCAAAGCATGTTGAGTTGTGGACCTTCTACAATGATGATACCAGTATACACATTCCCTACGATAGAGCATTGCTAGTCTCACATCTGTCCAGTTACTTTTCATTCGAGTAGTTGAGTTTGATTTGGCCTTTATTATAGCAAATTATGCCAAAACCATTTTTTTATTTCACACATTCATTCAAAATAATTTTTCTTATCTTGTCCCAAATGTTACATGTAAACAAATGGTGTTTATGTATTTGAACCTGTGATCTTGGTTTACTTGTTTTTCTTAATTCTTTGGATCTTTTAGTTTTATTTTTAAATGAAGGGGAGGCTATTCACTATGTTCTTCATTCTGACCCCAGTTTCTTTTGTTGGAGTAAGATACTCAGACTTACAGGGATATGTGTTTGAACGTGTGATCTTGGTTTACTTGCTTTTTTTATTTCTCATTCAATAATTTTTTTTTTATTATCTATAGATAGAAAAAGGAAGAAGTTTCTCCACTGTGTGAAGCCACATGTATTTGTTTATACAATGAAAACAAAAACAGGAAATAGTTTTATTTGTTGTTTTGTTCTCTTTTTACGAGGATTACTGATCCTCCATATTATTATTCTCTTATTAGAATGAAAGTGAAAGTCCATTAATAATTATGTAACTAATGTAAGTGTCTAGGATATCATAATTGTAGAAAATCAAGGAATATCAGTGGCTAATTATCAGGAATATCATCAGTTTATTTGTTTCCATTATTTCCTTTATTAGGATTATGAAATATATGATTTGATATGTTTAATTACAGTAGGTTGGTGGGGGATTATTTCCCTTATTACTCAATATTTAGTTTCCTTATTTTGTAAACCTCTTTTATTATAAATAAGAGTATTTCATGTGGTCTGAGATGACAAAACACAGCATTAAATAATTCACACATGGTACCAAGAGCAGGTTTTTGTTCCTAACCTTCAGCCAAGGCTGAAACCTGTTTCTCGTTGTCTATGTTCTTCTGCTATTTTTTAAAAACAACAAACCACCATACTGCTTTAGCTGAAACCATTAGTGGCAGGGCTCAGTTCAAAAAACTGAGGGCACTAATCAAATCAGCACAAAAATCCAAGCAAAACTGAGCCGATCCTATCGCCAGAATCAGCCCCACGCTCTGTCACACGCGCCACCATCCTCCGTTCGCTGCGCGATTCTCCAGAACACACCATTGTCGCGTCCTTTATCTGTCTTGGGGGTCAAATCACTGTTTTGGGTACTTTCATTTGTGGGTGTTTTTTTGTTTCTTCATCCTTGAGTTAATGGCTTCGTCACTTTCTTCAGCTAGCGACTCTACACGGGATGGTCGTCCTTGGTGCAATCACTGCAACAGGGTTGGTCACACGTGAAAAATGTTGGGACATTCATGCCAAACCAGCTAACTGGAAGCCAAAGGGGTCTAATAAAGGTTGAACTTATCAGGTTTCCATTGAAAACAAACTTGAAGAACGTCACGTCGCAGGTGACTCTGGTGGCATCACCATTTCTCTATCCTAGTATGATCAATTCCAGCAGTTCTTACATTAGTCCTCTAGCTCTCAACTTAGCACCACCACTAGCCTTGTAGCCCCACAAGGTACGACTCTTCATATCCACAATAACCCTCGTTGGATACTTGATTTTGGTGCGTTTAATCACATGACAGGTAATCCAACATTGTTTTGTTCTTATACCCCATGCTATGAGGCCTCATGGGTAAAACTAGCAAATGGTAGTTTCACACAAATTGCTGGGAAATGATCGGTTAAAATCTCCGAGAATATTATGTTGACTTCTGTTATACATGTGTCCACTTTAGCTTGCAATCTTATTTCTATCAGTAAATTGACTTTTGATCTCAATTGTCATGTGAGGTTCTCCATTCACAATTGTGTTTTTCAGGAACAGAGTTCGGAGAGAACTATTGGTAGTGCTAGAGAAGGAGGAATTTACTACTTTGAGAATGTGAAGCCTTAGGCAACCTTTGTGGAGAGTGATCCTGACTTTGTTTCTGATTCTAGCACTGATGTAATTTTGGGCATTGTAGGCTTGGTCACCCTAGTTTACTTTATCTTAAAAAATTATTACCAGTCTTTTTATTAATAAAAATATCAGTTCTTTATCTTGTGACATTTGTCCTCTTGCAAAGCAGTCTCGAGTCACCTATCCACCCAAGTTCTACACAACACTTCCCCTTTCTCCCTAATTCACTGTGACATATGGGGTCCTTCCTGTGAGAAAAATATCTCCGATACTCGATGGTTTATCACCTTTATTGATGAACATAACAGGATTTGTTGGGTCTATCTTTTGAAGGAAAAATCAAACACTGAACATGTGTTTCATCAGTTCCATGCAATGATTCAAACTTAGTTCTCCAGCTCTATCAAAATCCTCCGCATTGATAATGGCAAAGAATATTTATGTTCTGTACTTGGAGAATTCTTATCCCATAATGGCATCCATCACCAAAGTTCATGTTCTAACACACCTCAACAAAATGGTGTGGCAGAAAAAAAAAACCATCACCTACTAAAAGTTGCCCGGTCCCTTATGTTCACTATGAATGTTCCTATATACTTATGGGGGGAAGCTGTCCTCACTGCATCCTATCTTATTAATTGGATGCCTTCCCGTGTCCTAGGGTTCAAGTTACCCTTATCATGTCTTCTTAACTCCTTTCCATATACTCGGTCAATCTCATCCCTTTTACCTTGAGTGTTTGGTTGTGTCGTTTTTGTTCACACACCTCTTCATCATAGGTCTAAACTTGACCAAAAATCCCATAAATGTGTTTGCGTTGGATATTTTCCTACCCAACGGGGCTATAATTGTTATTCCCCGACTTTGCGTCGAGTCTTTGTGTCTTTGGATGTTCAATTGAAACTCAATCCTACTTTCCCCAGCCTTCTCTTCAGGGGGAGATTTTTATGGAAAGAGAAGATAAGTCTGCTGAACGTATGGAACAACAATGTTACATCATTGTCCTGAATCAACAGTGTTGTCTTTTGATCCTTCCCTCTATCTAGAAACAGGGGGAGATGCAAAGCCACAACCACAACGACAATTACTGGTTTATAGTAGGAGACATCATCCTCAAAGTGTAACTAATCCAGAACCTCTACACTACCAAGAATCCACTCCTGAGTCCAGTTCCATCGGACCAAAAGTTATGCACTCTGATGACTTGCATCTTCTAATTGCAGTAAGGAAATGTACTAGATCATGCAGTGCTCATCCTATTTCTTACCATATCTCCTATGATAAATTATCTCCAGATCTTCGTGCATTAAGCATAATGTTGGATAGCACAAGGTTACAACGAAATATTTAGGAGGCACTTGATGATCCTAAATGGAGACATGCTGTTTCTGAAGAGATGGATGCCTTGGAAAAGAATGGACTATGGGAAACTGTGATACTTCCCAGAGGCAAACAAATAGTGGGTTGCAAGTGGGTGTTCACTGTTAAATTTAATGCAGATGGCAGTATTAACAGGTACAAGGCAAGATTGGTTGCAAAAGGATTTACCCAGACGTATGGGATAGATTATCAAGAGACCTTTGCACCAGTAGCTAAACTCAACAACATTCAAGTTCTTTTGTCCTTGGTTGTTAATCTTGATTGGCCTCTACAATAGTTGGATGTAAAAAATGCATTCTTAAATGGTGAGTTGCATGAAGAAGTAGACATGGATCCTCCACCTGGTTTTGGGAAAGAAGTTGGCAAAGTATGCAAGTTGCGAAAGTCTCTTTATGGACTTAAGCAGTCCCCAAGAGAATAGTTTGAAAAATTCACTCAAGCAGTTAAAGGGAAAAGATTTCAGGCTCAAACCGATCATACTTTCTTTCACAAACGTTTTAAGGATGGTAAGATTGTTGTTCTTATTGTTTATGTGGACGACATAATTATTACAGGTGATGACCATGAAGAGTTGCAATCCTTGAAAAAATTATCTTGCGAATTAGTTTGAATTGAAGGATCTTGGAGCTCTCAGGTACTTTCTTGGTATGGAGGTATCTCGGAGTAAATCTGGAATCACTATCTTCCAAAAGAAATACGTTTTTGACTTGCTTCAAGAAACATGTATTCTAGGATGCAAGTCAGCAGACATACCTATGGAACCCAATATCAAGTTGGGGATTGAAGATGGAAAAAATGTGAACAAGGAGCAGTATCAGAGGTTAGTCGGTAAATTGATTTACTTGTCTCATATTCGGCCTGATATTGCCTTTGCAGTAAGTATGATCAGTCAGTTCAAGCACTCACCAAAGGAGAGACATCTTGAGGCTATATATAGAGTCTTGAGATACCTCAAAAGTATTCTTGGTAAAAGACTATTCTTTAAAAAAGGGCATAACAAGATGGTTGAAATCTACACTGATGCAGATTGGGCAGGTTCTATTGTGGACAGAAAATCCACTTCGAGTTATTGTACCTATGCATGGGGTAATTTGGTAACCTCAAGAAGTAAGAAGCAAAATGTGGTTGTAAGGAGTAGTGCAAAAGCAGAATTTAGAGCACTTGCTCATGGTGAATGTGAAGGAATTTGGTTGAGAAGACTTTTGAAAAACTAAAGATTTCTTATTCTCTGCCCATAAGATTGTATTGTGATAATAAGGCAGCTGTCAGCATTGCTCAAAATCCAGTCCATCATGACAAAACAAAGCACGTTGAGGTTGATCGCCACTTCATCAAGGAAAAATTGGATGATAGAAGTGTGTGCATGACATACATTCCAACCAAGGAACAAACTGCAGACATCCTCACCAAAAGTCTACCAAAGCCAGCGTTTAAAGATTTGATTGGCAAGTTGGGAATGATCAATGTTTACCTTCCAACTTGAGGGGGAGTGTAGAAAATCAAGAAATATCAGTGGCTAATTATTAGGAATATCACCAGTTTATTTTTTTCCATTATTTTCTTTATTAGGATTATGAAATATATGATTTGATATGTTTAATTACAGTAGGTTGGTATGGGATTATTTTCTGTATTACTCATTATTTAGTTTCCTTATTTTGTAAACCTCTTTCATTATAAATAAGAGTATTTCGTGTGGTCTGAGATGACAATACACAGCAATAAATAAGTTATAAGTCACACCACAATAATAAGTATGAATATTTTATAATTTTAATTTTGCCTGAAAATAGTTTTGCTTTTTCTTCCTTATCTGAGACAATTTTATACATATTTTGAGTCATATTTGTTTTATATTATAAATATAAATTATATGACAGAAACCTGATATTAGAAAGAATAAGGGATTTCTGCCCTAAATACAAGGCCTAACTTGCAGAACTTTTATCGTCTGCACTTCCCATTGCCCAAATGCCCCAAATCTCTTGCAAAGGACAACCAAAATAATTTGCTATCTTAACTGATGGGTATCTATCAAAATGATCTGTTTTGGCCATGCTTTTGTAACTTTGTCTTGCTTCTCTTATTCATTTGCAAAATATTTCAGGAGAGGTTTATCTGAGCCCGAAATAAACTTGCTAAAGGAGGTACATGAAACTGTCTTTTCTCCTAATAATGTACACTATTATTAAAATGTATCATACTGTGCTTGGCATTCTTCTGCAGAGGTTATGGAATAATTGCTTGCAAAAACTAATTGCTAAATATTTCTCTCTGCTCTATCAATGCCTTCAGTGCCAACACTGACAGCTGCCATATCATGCAGAATAAGAGTTTGCAAATGAAGCTTCTTCAGGCAGAAAGCTTTCCTGAAAATATTCTCGGTATGGAAGAAATATTTAAGTTCAACTATACAATATCTTGAATGTAGAAAACCAACTGATGTTCCACCATCTATCTTGAAAATTAACACCACAATTGCCTCTTCCATAACAACAATGCTTTTCAAATGTTTATTACTTCTGATCTACTTCCACAGTCGATGTTTGAAGTTCCATAAAGTACTTAATATTGTTCTACAGCTCTTACTAAGATTCAGCGACCATTGTATGTAAAGCATCCAATGATGAAATTTTCGTGGACAAGGGCCGAGGACACTGGTATTGTAAGTATTTCATTTCCTTGTATGGTGAAAGCATATATGTTTATTTTGCTAATTTGCTCTTCAAATCTTTCACATGATTGGATGGCCTAATGATAGTCTTGTACCAAATCCAATTGGTACACCTTTAGCATTAGTTGCTACTTCTACTTATTTTGCACTTCATTTACCTACAAAACTAGCTATTAATCCTCCTAAAGTCCTACTTTATTGGTCTCTAGTTTATGCAAAATCGGCTATTAATCCTCCCAATAGACCTACTATATTGGACTCCTTTTCCCTACATCTCGCATCAGAATTTCCTATTGCATTACCTATTTGAATTTGCAAGTGATCATTTGATGGCTCACCTTGTTGCCAAAGATGCTTTTCCCTATGACCAAGATTGTTCTACTCTCTTCCTCTCCATGGCTACTATTTATAAGTGGCCTCTTTATAACCTACACCAAAAGTTGATTTCTTGTTTGGTGAACTACTGTTAGGAGTTAGGACATAAGGAAAGTTAAATTTAGCTAGAAATGTTTAGAGCAGTTAGTTATAGGAGATTAATTAGATAAGGGTTAATAATGGTGTTTGTAGTCCTTGAAAAATTGCCAAATTTTGAATTTGGTCCCAACTTTTAAAACTAAAAGTTTTCATCCCTGTAAATTTTAAATACCCAAACTTTAGTTCTTAAAGTTTACACCTTTTCCCTCTATTCAAGGACCAAAGTCTTAGTCTTCCAAAAAAATATAGGAACTAAAACCGATGTTTTGAAAGCTGGGGACAAAAATCAATTTTTTTAAGAGAAAAACACCATTAACTCATTAGATAAATACGGGGAATGAAGGTGGAAGGGTCCGTTCAGAGTTAAAAATTGTAAGAAAGGAGAAACCCTCTTAGCACATGGATTTTTATTTTAATAACAACAACAAAGCCTCATTGATCACATGATGCCATTCAGCATGGTTAAAAACCAAAGTTTTAGAAATATTGTTTAGCTTGAGATCTCCCAATATGGTTTCCATCAATGTCCTTTTTGGTTTCCCTCTTCTTTTCACAGGCTAAAAATCATGCAATCTACTCTTCTAACTGGTGCCTCTTGTGGTCTTCTTTGTACATAGCCAAACTACATTAACCAGTTTTCTTTCATCTGTTACTCAATGGGTGTTACACCAATCTTTTCTTGTATAAAGTCATTCCATATTCTATCCTTTCTTGTATGCCCATTGCCCACACATCCATTTTAACATTCTCATTTCTGCTACAACCACTATTCTGATTATTTTGTCCCTTTAAAGTCCAACATTTACTACCATATAATGTAGCTAGATGTATAGTCATACGATAAAACTTGCCTTTGTGTTTAGTAGATACTTTGCGATCACATATAACCCATATGCCTTTCTCCATTTAAGTCATCTTGCTTGTATCCTATGTGTGACATCCTTATTAATTTCTCCATTGTCTTGTATGATTAATCCCAAATATTTAAACTTAGAAACTTGTGGTATGACATTTTGATAGGAATAGAAGATGGGGAAGTGGGTATTCTAGGAAAACCGTTAGTTAGTAAGACAGTTAGTATAACTAATAGTTAGTTATAACTAACTGTTAGTTAGCAGTTAGAGGGGAAATTATAAATAGGTTGTTAGGGAGTTTGGGGAAGGGGTTGAATGTATTGTAGGAGGTTAGTGATTCCTTGAAAATTTTTGTTTATGTCATTAGGAGTGTGAAGCTCCCATTCAATAAAATACTCCGTTTTCCTCTTTTGCTGGTCCAGTTCTTATCAATTGGTATCAAAGCTTCTATCTGGGAGCTGTGGAACCGTTGATGGTGACAAAGGCAAACGCAAGAATGGAGGCGCGAATGGAAGTGATAGAGAAAGCGATGAAGGAGAATCGTGAGACCGTGGATTCGCGATTGAGGTCCATCGAGGGAATGATCTAGAGGTTGGCGTCGGCGTGGGAGAAGCAAGCACCGACTGTGAAAGGCCAAGGGAGCGATTTGTTGGGAGGAAACAAGGGGAGCACAAAGTTTGGAGGGAACCAGTGGTGAAACATCGAAATACCCATTTTCAGAGGTGAAGATCCGCTGGGTTGGTTGTCGAAAATTGAGAGATATTTTCGACTACAATCCATAAGGGAGGAGGATAAATTGGAAGCAGTGCTAGTGGCTATGGATGGGGAGGCTTTGGGCTGGTTCCTATGGTGGGAATCTTAGAACCCTAACCATTCATGGGAAGGATTCAAGATGATACTCTCCCAAATATTTCAGAGTTCTAATCTTGGGAGTTCGTTTCAAGCTTTGCTGGCTCTGAAACAGGAAGAAACTCTGCAGAGTTTCATCAGCAAGTTCGAAAAGTGTGTGAGCATGGTGAAGGGGTTAGAAGAATCCTTCTTGATGGAAATTTTTCTCAAAGGGTTAAAAGAAGAGGTTAGCATAGAGGTGAGACTTCATGAACCAAGAAATCTGATGGAGTCCATGAGCAAGGTGCGACAACTAGAAGAAAAAAATCTGATTTTGGGACATATGAATAGAGGGTACAGCAAGGAGTATCAATTTCAGAATCCCAGTTTTTCAAACCAGAAATCTGGAAGAGAATGGCAGCCAGCTAGTAGTAAGGTAAGTGAATCCTCTCCAATTGCGGGGGATAATGGATGGCAAAGTAGAACCTTCCAAAATTTGTCACCCGTGGAAGTAAATGAGAAGATGAGGAAAGGAGAGTGTTTCACTTGTGAAGAGAAGTATAATCTTACACGTGTGTAAGAATAACAGTTCAGATTGCTGATTATGGAAGAAGAAGATGAATGAGACCTTTGCTGATGAAATGCAGTTTGTTTTTCCTCACCTGGACCTTGGGGACAAGGTACATCTTGAAGGGGAGGGTATTGATAGGAATAGAAGATGGGAAAGTGAGTACATAGGAAAACTGTTAGTTAGTAAGATAGTTAGTATAATTAATAGTTAGTTACTATGAAGAACAGATACGTGCAAATTTTTTTTTCTACGTATCGGACACCCGTCCGATACGGATACGTTCCCGATACCCCAATTTGCGTATCCAGTAGTCAACAATTTTCAAAGGGCACCCGTCCGCACCGGTACGCGTCTTGCTTCCCATCGCAACGCCACTCGCGCACCCCCTTGCTCGCACGCCACCACCAGCTCACTGCACAGGCACTCTGCATTTGATCCCCCTCCATTATCGCCGCCGTTGCGAAGAGGCTGGGGTGATCCCATGCTTCAATTACTAAGCTTCGAAGTTTGAACGCACTATTTCCTTGTTTTGATTTTCATTTTGTTTATTATTATGATGAAGGAGAAGAAGAAAGGAGTCACAGGAGAGAGAGCAAGAGTTCCATGAGAGAGAGAGAGATTTGTGTGTGTTGCTTTCCATGAGAGAGAGAGCAAGAGTTCCACGGGACAGCGGCACATGCAGCGGGGAACAAGAAGCTTTTACATATATGGAGTAGGGTTTTTCGTTTTGGGCCCAGATCCATAAAGTCATAAACACATTTGCTTCCTGCACTCCCTTTTTTGCTTACTGTATTCCTTTTGACTCATTTTTTTATATTAAAATCTGGATTTTTGTTTTAAGTAATTGCTATGCACTCTATATAAAAAAAATAGCTAGGTAGCATGAGTAGTAGAGGTGAAAGCAGTGGTGGTGGACAAAGCTAGTTTATTAATATGAAATACACTATATAAAAAAACATTTTATTATATATGAAATACACTCTATATATAAAAGATATTATTTAATACTAAGATGTATCGGGAACGTGTCGAAATACTAGTATTTTTGAAGTAACGTATTGACGTCCCGTATCGCGAACATATCCAAAACGCCGTGTCAGTATTGGTGCTTCTTAGGTTAGTTATAACTAACTATTAGTTAACAGTTACAGGGGAAATTATAAATAGGTTGTTAGGGAGTTTGGGGAAGGAGGTGAATGTATTGTAGGAGGTTAGTGATTCCTTGAAAATCACGGTTTATGTCATTAGGAGTGTGAAGCTCCTATTCAATAAAATACTCCATTTTCCTCTTTTGTTGGTCCAGATCCTATCACATTTTCTCTCAATTTTACTTTTGAGCCAAAATTATCTTATCTCCTACTAAAATTGCAATGCATATACTTTGTCTTTCTCCTACTTATGTGAGAACTTTTTGTTTGTAAAGTCTGCCTCCAGAATTCAAGCTTCATGTTAAATGCTTCCCTTGATTCCTCAATCAAGACTATATCATCCGCAAAAAGCATGCAATTAGGGATAATCTTTTGTGTGTCCTTGATAAGCACGTGCAAGACTAGATTAAACAAGGACTTAAAGCTGAGCCTTGATGTAATCCTATCCCAATAGAAAAGTCCTAAGTTTCACCTCTTGGGAGTTCTAACACTAGTAGTTATCCTTTCATACATGTCTTGTATAACTCGAATATAAGCCATGTGCACACCTTTTTTCTCCATAGCAACCATATGTAAGTCTCTTTCCTTTTGTACATTTCCATCATCTTTTGTAAAGATAAATGGCTTTGTTGTAGACCTTCCTAGCATAAAACCAATTGATTCTTTGCAATCCTTCTTTCTTCTCTTAATCTATGCTCAATCACCGTCTTCACACTACGATAGTCTTGATCCTTGTTTCTTCGGACTCGCGGACTACCCATAAAACCAAATATTTTTTTCCCTTCATATTTTAAGTTAAAATCTATCACACTAAAAAATATACCAACATTTATAATAGTCTCAATACTAAAAATATCAAAATATCTTAATACTAGTTAGACAGGTTATATGGGTAGTCTGCGAATAAGGCCTGCTAGGTTCGTGGGTTTTACGTGCCGGACTCGAAAACTCAATGCAACTATGCAGCCTTTAAAAAAAGAGGCCCATTATCTACAAGGTCAGTGGGCTTAACGGACCGGTCCACCGATCTGGGTCCGTATACCCAGCCCTACTTTCCCATCACACCTTTCTTAGAGCTCACTCTAAATTCTAAAATGGAACAAAGACTAGTAAGGATAAAAATTAATACTTTTTTTTTATAAGCAAAATATATTATTAAGATGATCCCAAATTCAGCTCAAGTTATGCAGATTTAGGTTTCCAAAGTAAGGATAGTACAACAAGAGAGAATGTACAACCCTTTTCCTTTAGTTCCTTACAGTAATCCACCCCTGCTAACATTGGCTAAAACAAGGTCAATTATATACCCACCCAGCACATGATGCCCCGCCCAGCAATCATGAATCAAAGTCGTGATTTTTCTACATCTCAGCTTTTAATATCCATTTCACCGGCAAGCTAAAATCCTCCAAAATTGCCATACGTACTTGCATTGTATCCAAATTTTAATTGCCTTTCAAAAATACTTTATACTGCAAAAGTAAATTTAATAACAAAAAAAAAAAAGAAAAGGAGGTATATTTAATAATTATGGGAGGCATGTTTAACAATTGCCTATTTCTTTTCCTTTTCATTTTGTACAAGTCTTGCTAGAAGCCAAAGAGAAACTAGCAGCATTTCCATCGTAGTTGTCCTGCTCAGTGCTCATTTATGTTTAGGGTCTGGTCTTTTTTCTGGATTTTATGGTGTAGGCAGTGTAAATTTTTATGAAATGTTTGCTGTTTTGGTACAACTATAAAATGCAGATGGAATGGTATAATATTTGGCTTGATGCACTAGATAATTTTGGGAGGTTGTATCAAGGGAGAGACACAGCTGAGATCATTGAGGCCAAAGCTTTACAGGTATATACTCATCAGATAAGTCTCCACTCTCCACATAAAAGAAAGTAGGTTTACTTACAATTTTTTTCCCTACATCTTTTCCTGAAACTTTGTAACTTTTCCGTGTATGTTTAGTTACTAAAAGGGAAGGATCAAGACTTGAAGCTCCATCTGGAAAAAGTATTAAAATCTGGAGACTACAGTGGTTTTCAAGCAGAATGTCTCACAGACACATGGATAGGAAAGGACAGGTTCAATTTCTCTTGCTTCACACAATGCTAAATTTTAAGGCATACACATCTCTTTCTGTTTACATTCATTAGTCTTTTGTACCAGATGGGCATTTATTGATTTAAGTGCTGGTCCCTTTTCATGGGGACCTGCTGTTGGAGGAGAAGGTGTGCGTACAGAAGCAAGTTTACCAAGTGTGGAAAAAACGATTGGTTCCGCTTCAGGTAGTAATGATGTGTTAGATTGTGTGCATGTAATGCATACAGCTGTAAATCATACTTGGGATAGTGCCAAGGATTGCAGCTAACTTCTCATATATATATGAAAATGTATAAGAATACTAATATATATACAAATATTGCAGTCTCATATATGTATAATCCAATAGATCCAGGAATAAAGATGCAGCACTTGTTAAAAATAAAAACAAAACATCAGCAGTTCAATTAAAATGAACACTGGCAATGACAATATTTCTCCTGGAATTATAAAATTACGTATTTTATTAGGCTTCACTCTAAACAAGTTAGAAACTGTTACTAAAATTGGAAGCTACTTGTCCAGTACCCATCACTTTACCTCAAGCTGCTACTAGTACCTTCTTAAGCATATGACTCATTGGATTCCAATTGATTAAAATTGCAGAGAGGAGCCTTAGGGAAAGCCCTTTCTGTGAATGTGAGTGATTTGCAGTAGCATTTTAATCCATCTCTCTTATCTGTAAAAGATAAAGGCTGTAATGCATCGTACAATGTGCAGTACGAATATGCAGCTGTCAGAAACTTGTAGTTACTATTTACTACACAGGGTTACTTTTTTAACATACCCTCTCAAGCTGGTGCATGTAAATAATATGCACTAGTTTCTTACAATTTCCAATGTAACCCCACCACTATTTCCATAAATTATTAATTCTACTTATTGAGTCCTTAATCAGTGCCCTTGAAACACTTGTTGACAAGACCCTTTAATATAATTGTGAAGAATAGCAAGATATGTTGGTCCAAGTAGAAAGGCTCAAATTCCTTGAGCAAGTAGTATAGGATTGAATCCCAAGATTCATGTATATGTAAAAAAAAAAAAAAAAACGTTGACAGTGTTTCTGGTTTAGCACCTAACCATATTTCTGAGATATCAGTCTTACCTTCTAGGTGGGGCGTATACTTTGGGAAGCTAAAAAAATATATTACATAGATAGATAGGTGGTTTCACACTCATCCCTATAAAGCTTAAGTGTTTTTTCCCAATACACTCCCTCACTCATAACACTGTTGGGCAATAAAGGCTCTAAAACCATCTTAACATTAGATTTTGGGCCTAACTCATCCTTTTAAAACCAGCTTATAAGATGAGGGGTACCTAAGCTTTATAGTTTATAAGCCTTTGGGTTTTTTTCCGAATAGTGATGAAGAAAAGGAAAAATGTAAGCAACCTCTTTGATATAGTACATTGTCTTGTAAAGTTGAAACTTTGATCTTATTGATTCAGTTCATTGTGCATGGCTTAACTCTTGATGCCATGTTATATTTATAGCTATTTTGATCCTTTTTCTTTGCTGATTGCAGAAATTTCAGAAGAAGAAGCTGAAGATCGATTGCAAGATGCTATTCAGGAGAAATTTGCTGTATTTGGTGATGTATGTATCATATGTTGGATCTAACAATAGATTGCATATTCCACATTGCATTTGATTCTTCTAAGAACAAGGTTTCAAAGTCTTGTAGCAAATTGTAAATACTTGTTATAATCTTATCTCGCACTGTCAATACCGAAAACAAAAGTAAAAAAAGGGAAGTAGTGTTTCAACTGAAATGATTAAGGATGACAAACAAGTTGTGATAGAATTTAAGGATAGGTTTATCTCAAGGTTACAGGAATTTTTATGTAGTGTTGTTAGACTTTGATATTATTGGAATGTTAATTAGGATGTTGAGAGGAATGTAGGCATCCAACATGTTTAAGAAAAGTCCTTCCTTCCCCCACTCATTTTTCTATTGGAATCTCAAAGTGGGTCACTTGTTACTTGCAATATTGCAGAAAGAACATCAGGCCATTGATATTCTTTTAGCTGAGATTGATATATATGAGCTTTTTGCTTTTAAACATTGCAAAGGAAGGAAAGTCAAGCTTGCTCTTTGTGAAGGTAATCTCATTTTGTATCTTTTGGGCTTTATTTTTCTAAATTGAACTTTAAATTTGACTAGTTCCCTTTTTCATTTCAGTAAAAAAAATTGTTTCCTTAAATTTCTCATAAAATCTTGCTTTTTGGACATATGAGCTAGCAAATGACAAATACAACCCAGGATATGAATTGACACTAGGATGCAACAAACTTTGAAAGTTATAGGGCACAACACGATTAGGAAATAATATGTAATATAAACACATAAATCCTAAAGATATATTTAAGATATAAACAAATGTGCAAAATAATAGTATAATAATGATTTCTAGATAATGAGCTCGTGTTTAAAATATAAGCATTTGTAGTTAATGATTTCTAATACTAATCTTGTGGACATTAATGTTTTACAAGATTCATGAACCACTGTATACACTATCCCACTTATATTAGTATAATAATTCAACAAGTAGTAGTTAAAATTGTAGTATAGAGCTTCGGAGTATATCACAGATGTTCAAGAAACATCTAACATGATGTGTGACACCAGTATGGTAATCATTTGAAGTATCTATACTTCCCTGCTACTGAGATGTTCTCATGAAGCTTATTTTTTCATACACAGTTCTCTTTTTTTCCCTATCAAACCTTTTGTAGATTGCACAGTTCAGTGTTTCAGTAGGCTTAAAATCCACATGATGTATTTGTAGTCTCTCATACAGCTTGTAACGTATGATAATTTCAGAACTCGATGAGAGAATGCGGGATTTGAGAAATGAGCTACAGTCATTTGAAGGTGAAGAGTATGATGAAAGTCATAAGAAAAAGGCCATAGAGGCTTTGAAACGGATGGAGAGCTGGAATCTATTCAGTGACACATATGAGGTCAGCCAGTTGATTTTTGTTAATTTAGTAGATTTACTATAATGAAATGTAGGCCCATTATTTTTGGATCTCAGTATTGGCTTCATTCATGGATTTGCCCCTGTGCAGGAGTTCCAAAATTACACAGTTGCACGTGATTCTTTTCTTGCACATCTAGGTGCAACACTGTGGGGATCGATGAGACATATTGTGTCACCTTCGGTTGCTGATGGTGCCTTCCATTATTATGAGAAGATATCCTTTCAGTTGTTTTTCATGACCCAGGAGGTAGGATGTGTGTTCGACCATTTGAAAAGGCTTCCAACTAAAAGAATCTGAAATTCAACAGAAAACAGAAACAGAAAAACTAACTTTGATTGTATTAATTTTCTAAAGTGAGGAGAGGATGTTACCGGTATTTATAGACTAACAGAAGAGTGCTAGAGAAGCAACTAGATGCTGACTCAGCACTGACTAGACTCTATAACTAACTTGGGTCACAAGTTAGATATTAGAGATAAAACTAGCCTACTGCAGGTCTACTGTTAGACAGCGGACCTTTATTACAAAGAGTTTAAACATGTACTCTTATAGTGACAGTGGAATACTGATGTTGCCCTTATAAATTTTTGCAGAAAGTTAGGCACATTAAACAGCTTCCTGTGGATATGAAGGCTATAATGGATGGGTTTTCCTCCTTGATGGTTCCTTCTCAGAAACCAATGTTCAGTACGCACGTGTATGCAATCATGAATTTTTAATTCTACTCTTTCCTCAGCCAACCTATAATTAGGCATTTGGTTGGTGTGATTGATTAGAATATAATGCTGTGATTGATTTATCATGTTCCTTTAAAACTGTGCATTCTCCCTAGTTTTCTACTTACATATCTATGGTTTTAGGTTGCCTTTGTCGGAGGATCCTGCCTTAGCAATGGCCTTTGCAGTTGCACGACGAGCAGCTGCTGTGCCTTTACTGCTTGTCAATGGAACCTACCGAAAGACAGTTCGTACATATCTTGATTCTTCTATTCTGCAGTATCAATTGCAAAGGCTGAATAAGCATGGTTCTCTTAAAGGTCTTTCTTATATCCTTAAATCCTCATGTTTTAGATGGCCATTTGTATGTACATGGAAAACAAGAATAGGTTGGGCAATCCTCTTGAAATCGAAAAAAGAAAAGGTGGAAATGAAGAGAAAATGTATTTTGTCCCTTGATTTGTGCATATGCTGCTCATTCTGTTTTCATTCATCCCACATTTTTATTCCAAGCAAATTTGTTGGAATTTTATTTTGTAATCTTCATTCAATTAAATAAATACTTAAGTCAGAGAATTAGAGATGAGTTTAGAATGACCTTTGCAAACAGCCTGGAAGATGCTTGTTGCTGAAAAGAAAGTATGACATACCTTATTTGGGATGAATGTAGCTGTAAAATGAGAGACAATATAGAGGGATAATAGACTGAAACCCTGTGTCAGAGTACACAGCATATGCTTGTTTAGATAGACATGTAGTATTGATTACATATAATTAGAGGATATTCAGTTTCCTCTAAATCAGATATCATATCCTATCACATCATTATACATTAAATTCCTGATTCTCAACACTCCTCAAGCTTAAGCTAAATTTATTCCCAACTAATAAATAAAAACATAAAATTGAGTTCCACCAAAAAACAATGTTTGAAAGATAACTCAGGAATGTTGGCGAAGTTGGGGAATATTGCTAGAAAGATAACATTGCCAAAGAGCTGGAATAACCATCAGCCTAAGAAATTTATGGCAAGCAAGTTCTGACCTTCTTAAGAACCACATTTAGAAGTTTCAAACCAATATTTTGAAGACAACTCAGGGATCTTGGTGAAATCGGGAAATATTGCTAGGAAGAGAGAGCTGGAACACCCATTAGCTTAAGTAAATCCAAAGCAAGTTCCGATCTTTAAAACCAAGATTTGGAAGCTTCAAACGAAGTGTGGAGACCCAATTATTCAAACTGAAGACAGGAAATCATCATAAAGTGACAGTAAAGCGAAAGAAGTCACTGAGAAACACACCGGAAAAGGACAGTGACAGAATAGGCAACTGGAAAATAAGCGGCAAGCTGAAGGTGGTGGCCGGAAACACGCTGAAAAAGATGGCAGCAGAATAGGCAACCAAAAGTCTGTGATGTGGACTATATTTATAATGAATTGGGAGTTGTGGGTTTGTGCATCTACTATTGAATATATATCATGTTTGGTTTATAGTATCTGGGGCATAATAACATGCATAACTTGTGAAATATTAGGGACTGTTGAATATTAGAATATTTTGATGAAATTGTGTGGATTACGAAGCACTCAACGGCTTCGCTATATATAATAATTTATAGACAGATTACATTAGCAGAGTAATAAATAAATATAACCTCCTAGAATAATGATAAGCCACTAAGACTATTCAGCTTTTCTATGTCTATTCGGCTTCCCAATGTTTAATAGTTTCAAATACAGACTAACAAGGACTTTCCACATCTAGCATGTAGGGGTTGTCCTAAGAACCGAGAGATAACGAGAAGAATAGAAAGATTTTTACTGATTAGTAAGGAAAATACAGAGAATAGGAGAGAAAATTCTCCTCCAAGGGTTTCCCTTTCCTCAAAGAGCCAAGGCTCAGTTGACAAAGATCACCGATGCCTTCCCTTTTCCCTATAGTGGCCTATTTATACTTGAAAACTCCACACATACAAAAATACTACTAATATGCGTATGCATAGGAATTTAATAAACTTGTAGTTGTCTGGAAACTTCATTCTCATGCAGTCATGCCTAACAGATTGACTATTGTTGTTGGACATAGTTTGATGACACGAGTTCTTTTCTTTTCACTTTCATTTTGAAATAATTATAAAAAGAATCCTTTAATTATTGATATTTGGGAATTGACAAATATAATAATTTATTTATGAACGGTGCAGGAAGCCATGTGCATTCCAGGTCCGTGCTAGAGGTTCCAGTCTTTTGGTTCATTTACAGTGAACCACTTTTACTTGACAAATATTTTCAGGCAAAAGCACTGTCGGACATGATTATTGTCGTACAGTCAGAGCCCTCTTCCTGGGAAAGCCATCTACATTGTAATGGGCATTCACTTCTGCTGAACTTGAGGTAAGATTCAGAAACCTACCTTCCAACTTTTTAAAATGACTTGTTCATCTATCTTGCAAAGTAGGGTTTTTTTTTTTATATTAAATTCTTTTGGGGAAATTTGTCAAGGAAGAGGTGAACTTGTATATGAATTTATTTTGTCTTGTCATATTGTGCTACAATATTATTTAAGAAAGGCTTAAATGTGTTCTTGTAGTCCCTGAAATATAGCCGTGTTTTGCTTTACTTTTTGCCCCTGTAAAATTCCTGTTTTTTTTTTTTTTTTTTTATATATATAACAAGGACCAAAACCAAAAAGAATTTTATAGGAACCAAAAGTCAAGCGAAATTTTTAGGGACTAATAGCAAAAGCCGGCTTCCCCTAATTGATAGATGTAATAGTTCCACGAATTAGTAACGGAAGAGAACACCCAGCTAAACCTTAGTTTGCTATGTCTTATATCCAAGTTCCGGATCCAGATCCACCAACCGAAAGAAGGCGGTAGACACAAAACGACTCAAAGAATTACATAGAAAAGAACCAGGCCAGTGGAGTAGAAATTGGAAAGAAAAGGGCAGTGGGAAAGGATGACTATATTTCAGAAATAAAAAACATATTTACGCCTTTAAGAAATAATTGTGCTGTAAAGTTGTTCATCAATAATTAAAACTTCATTTTATATTGAACAATTGATAATACCTTTATTTATTGTACAAAAATCCACTCATCAGTTCTTTCATGATTTCATCCTTTATCTGGATAATAAATAAAGGCAGCCTATAAAAGCTGCAGTCGCTTCTACTGCTGAGCATCTTGCTGGTTTGCTTCCCCTTCATCTGGTCTATGGACAGGCCCATGAGACTGCAGTTGAGGTACATTTTATGTCCAATAATTGGAGTCCAATATGTATATAGTGTTTTAGGTCTAATTCAATCCAGATACCTTTTGTTTGTTGAGGTTCAGTTCTTGTGCATTGACTGTATGCTGTATGGGTATATGTGGCTCTGCTTTGGGTATACCTATTCCCTTAAAATGCAAAAATTCAGTTAATTTTTACCATACCCCCACCCTGCAACTCTCCCTCATCCCCCAAAATAAAAAAAAAAGTGGCATATGTATGGCAAATGGATCTGCAGGAAGCTAAACCATTTTTTCAATTTGTTCTGGTCACATGGTTAATGCCTTTATCAACAATGTACATATTCAATTAGAGATTAGCATTGTTTTCACTTTGCATACTGTGTGTCCCAGGTTCCTAGAACAGTCAATGTCTATATGCTAATAGTAACTTCATTATCAAGTGTAGTTGAGCCATGTCTTAAGATTTATCTCTGAACATGGCAGGACTGGTTATGGTCAGTAGGATGCAACCCTTTCTCTATTACATCACAAGGATGGCACATTTCACAATTCCAGTCTGATTCAATTGCTCGAAGTTATGTCATCACTACCCTTGAAGAATCAATACAACTGGTTAACTCTGCCATTCATCTTCTGCTAATGGAACGAACTAGTATCCTTGTTGTGTAGCATTGCAACCATTTAACGATAAAATTGCAAATGGTGCCACTCTGACATGTGGACTGGTATTGGGAGAGCACTTGTCAATGCTTAATATGCAAAACATGGGGAGGGGAACATATTTTAAGAATCTTGAAGAATTAAATGGAGAAAAAATATTGAAGCAAATATTTTTTAATTAAACAATATGAACCCCAAACCTGCCATTGACTTTTCAGGAGTGTTGTAGGGCATTTGTTTTCCTTGAAACACAAGATGAGTTATCTGTTTATGAATTCTTAACAAAATAAAGCTGAAAAAACATTCAGGATCTTCCAGTCCCAGGAGCACGAGCTTGTTAACAAATACAATTATGTTATTAGCCTTTGGAAAAGGGTGGGTGCTAGTTATTATTAGTAGTTTCTATTAAATGTACAATCTTTTTCTTTAACAGTTAATTCCATTAATGTGCTGTGAATGCCATTTTCAGGTATCAACTGTCACTGGAGAATTGCGCTATGGTGATGCATTGAGGCTACTAAACACCTTGGAGGATGCATCCAAAAGGTTGGCCACTATTCTGCCATAAGCATTTACTGAACATAACAATTATAAAACAGAGTAATCAGACTCGGTTGGTTTTTCTCTGACACAATCTTTCTTGCAGGTTTGTTGATCAAGTTAATGTGACTCTTGCCTTGCTCCGTCCAATTAACTGCACAAGAGAGAGAAAAATACATATGGTGTTTGATATGACAACAATTCCAGCTTTTTTTATTGTTTTAGGGTGCCTTTATATGGTATTGAGGCCAAGGCGACCAAAGCCTAAGATTAATTGAGGCTTGAAGCTACCATAATGAATTTTAATTAAAGTAAGGATTATTCAAGGGTTTTCAATGTTGGAAAGTTCAAGTTTGGTGGTAAGGATTTACAATCATTTTTATGATAGAGATAGACGTAAGACGTATATAAATTTTTAGGATTTTAAGGTTATGTTGGTTATGGATAGTGTGCCAGCAAATTTAGTTTATTCATAGTTTTTTAATGCGTCAACTTTTTCCAATGATAGACGTACATACTGTTGGGAAGTTTAAGTTTGGCTGTAAGGATTTACAATCATAAAAATGATTGTAGTACATAATTTTGTAGCATTTTGAGGTTTTGTTGGTTATGGAGTGTCCCAGCAAATTTAGTTTATACATAATTTTTTAATGCGACAATTTTTTTCTAATGTTCAAATTGTGCTTTTAAAAGCTTGTAATTTTATAGTTTCCATAAGCACGTCATTCTCATGTGTTTTTTAAAAACTAAGAGGATGTTTGAATAGAGTATTTTAAAATTTCAGGAATTTTTTTTAAAATTCAGGGAAATTAATTTTATTTTATTTTATTTTATGTTTGGATAAAGAAAATGAATTTTTTCATTTTTAAAATTTTGTGTTTGAATAAAGAAATTAAATTTTTTCATTTTCAAAATTTTGTATTTAGATAAAGAAATTGAATTTTTTGATTTTGAAAATTTTGACATCATGCATGGAAAAGCATGTGAGGTAAGTGTCGTGAGAATAACAGGGATTGAAGTACTTGTTCGTAATTGAGATGGAACAAAAAGTTGTGCGGTTAGAACTTATAGAAAATAAGAAAATTTTAATTTCTCATTTTTTAGAAGGAAATTTAAATTCTACATTTTTAGTTGTTTAAAATTGTTTTAAAATTTTAAAAATTTAAATTTCTCATATATAAAAAGAATCAACCAGTTAATTTTAAATTAAAGAATTTTAAATTTCTTAATAAATTATTTTTTCTAATTAAAATTCTTTATCTAAACATATTTTAAAGGGAATGTGAAAGTTGTTACTGTAGAGATGCATAGAATCTTAATGGATCAGAGATGCATCTAAACTGGTCAAAACCGGTAAAATTGACTTTAAATCGGTTGAAATAGGTTCATTTGGTTGTTGGTCTAACCAGTTTTTTATCCTTTTGTCACTCACTTTTTGTCATGCCTCGATTCTTACTTTCTGCTTCATTTCTCAGTTTTGTGTTACTACACCGGTGCAACTGTCAAGTGTCAAATCTTACTGCTTCGTTCACATAAAAATGTTAATGATAGATTTTTTAACATATTTTTTTAAATATATTCAAACTATTATTGGTTGAGATTTATTGAAATTTATAAAATTTTATAATTTTTAATAAGTTTCAACCAATAAAAATTAATATGTTAGAAAGTATGTTGTTTGAACTCTTTCTGCTTCAATATATCCAAAGTAGATATAATACACTCTGTAACACGCCAAGTAGTGTAAAGGCCCGCAGACCACTAATTAAGTGGTTCATTTTGGACCAGGTGTTAGTAATCGTTAGATTTAATTTTATAATATTCAACGCCTTAGATTGTTATCGACAATAGTGTGTAGCAATTAAAAGTAATATTGGCTTTCTTCATTTTTTATATATAAAAAAAGTTTTTTTCTTTTTTACACGTTTACCCTTTTGTTTGATTAGTCATTCAAGTTTTGTTAGACATTTGTTAGACAATTTTAGTTCGCCTAGAATTTTCGAGAGGGGCAGGTTGGCAAACACAGTGGTGCTGCAACATTTGGTTTTTGAATTTTCGACCACTATTGATGATCACAAGTGGCAGAACATGTTATTTGTCCCAGTTTGTGTTGAAATTCCGATGCGGGGGTTTCAGTAAATGCGGTGGTGGTGGAACGTTTGTTTTTGGATTTTCGACTAGTGTTGGTAAAGAGTTTTTATGGTCCGAGTGTTGTTCGGCTTTCGTTGTGGGTAGTTGTGATTGTAAGTGACGCGAGACGACGTGATGTGGTAAATTTGTTTGATTGTTAGTGATGGTAGATTAGATAGATTGTTGAAGAGGTCTCGTACCAGAATATTGTTGTGATTTTGGTCGACGGTGGCCTTGGGGCGGTTTTACTTTACCATTTTCTTTTTTTTTTTTTTGTTTGTGATGTGGTTTTGGGTTTGTTTAATTCTGCAATTGAATAGGCAATTGTTACAGTCCCTTGATACACTCTCCCCCCTTTTAATTTTTCATTCCAATTATACCAAAAAAAATACACTCCCTTGATCATTAGAAAAGCTTCTCTAGATTAAACCTCCTACGATCAAATCAAGATCACACATTTTGGAGGCGAAAACTATTAACACCATGCCTTCTCCCATGACCATGGGTTGAAATCCAAAGGATCCTTCACGGCACCCAACTTGTCTTCAGTGAAACACAAGGAATTGGGAATTGTCGTAGACCACTTTGAAACAAGCCAAATTGAATGATGCTTCATGCATTTGAAATTGTAGTTCCACTGCACGTGCACCAAAGCCAACAAAAACTTTGGCCCTTTTGTACACCAAGGGTCCAAACCTATCTAGAATTGAATAGGCACCGAGCTCAAACATGATGATGATGATGATGTCATGGTAGGTTCCAAGTGTCAACAAATACATGAAAGTGAAATTGAGAATAGCCCCAAACAGCCAAGTTCATTCAATCCAATTTGGCCTTGAAGCCTTGAAAGACGAACGCAACACAACGCAGGTCATGGAGACACGAGGGATAGATGGGGAGTGTATTTGTCGGGTATTTTTAATAAAAACCAAGCAGAGGGGAGTGTATCAGCAAAAAGTGAGAGCGGAAATAGCAATTCCCATTGAATATCATGGTAGATCTGGTTGGATTATGTTGAGGAAATAGGGTCCAAATGGTTGATAAAGGTCCAGTTGTTTAGAAGTTGTGCTTTTCTTAATGTTGGTTGGGGTCCAGTTATAGAAATGGTAGAAATATTAATTTATAGGAATTAGGAAGGTAGTAATACTATGTTAAATTTTGGGTTGTTTCGTTGACATGAGTTCGCCAATTAGGTGTGATAAAAATTAATAATATTGGTAAACGCGTACGAAAAACTGTTGTGAAGAATTAGTAATTTTTTGTAGATAATAATTAATATTTGAATAATAAGTGCCGGTTTTAGTTTTTCTTTTTCTTTGAATAGAGTATTATTATATTTTAAACTACTTATTGTTACAAGTGATCAATAAAAAATTGTAATATAAATCTTCTTATATGTTTTTAGGAGATGTATTATTTATCTATCTCGATCCCGAAGAGAGGGAAGAGATCTTTGGAAAGTGGATTTTTATAATTAAAAACATGGTGATATTGATAAAATTCAATTTAATTTTAAATGTCAAAAGGAATTTATGTTTATAAGTCAGAATTTAAATTCTTTTTTTAAGAGCAGTAATACCAAAACATAATTTTTTGAATGTGCAAATGAACACCTTAAACATTAAGTGATTGTTTTGTAATAAAAATATTTATTATATTGTGATTTTTTAAATTATTTTTCTTTTAATTTGTTTAAAAATATTACAAGCATAAGGACTTGTGACATACCAAAGTGCTACAAATGAAAGGCTAAGCACTTTATATTGACTAAAAATGAATATTGAGTAAAAAATAATTAATTTGAGTAAAAATTAAACTAAAAAAACAGTGAGAAACCTAACCCTAAGCACAGTCTCACATAGTTATGGTACTATAAGTCTCGTGGAGCAATCTACCTAATTTTTCCAACATGCTCATATTAAAACATACGATGAACATTAGTCTCCTTTAGTAAGAAACAAATCCATAAACCTAACCCTAATCTTGTGTATAGTTAAGGAACCTAATTGTATTATCAATCATTAGGCCTAGGGATAGAGACTTGTAACATACTTGATTGCCATAAATAGTAATGAGCTTGGTGTTTAGTTGAGTCCAATAACATGTTTGATTGTCTTATTAGTCATTAGTGTTAGGGAGAAGAACTTGTGATGTACTTGATTGCTACAAATAAAAATGGGTTTGGTGTTTAGTGTTTAGTTGAGCCCAATAAAATGTTTGATTGTCTTATCAGTCATTAGAGTTAGGGAGAGAGACTTGTTACATACATGACTACTACAAATAGTAATTGACCTATGTTTAGTTGAGCCCAATAGCAAGTTTGATTGTCTTATCAATCATTAGTTTTAAGGAAAGGGACTTATGACTAGGGGTGTTCAAAATCGAACCAAATCGAGAAATCGAAAATCGCAGAAAAATCAATGGTTATTGGTTTGGTTTTTCTATTTCCCAAATCGTGTGGTTTGGTTTGGTTTGCAGTTTGAAACGCAAAAATCAAAACATACCAAATCACGACTATTGTTTTATGTACTTATTCATTGTAGTTTTTCAATCCTTGATGTTGTATTTATAGGTAGATAGAAGCTCATAACTGTAGAGAGTATATTTGGGATTGAATAATATGATCGTTGTGTAGCTTTATTTTGTTTCCTGGAATAAGCATATACTATGCATTTCTGTATGATAGGATAAAGAATTTCCATATTTGTCATTCATACTCAATATGGTCATTAGACTCATAAAAGGAAATATAAGATAAATTCACAATTTTATTCCTTTTAAAACAAAATCATATAAATTGACATAAATTAATAATTCAAATAAAATGCATATTCTAATTGTTGTTTGAATGAATTAGACGAGTGATTCCTGCTTATGACAAAGGAGATATCTACTATTGGATGAGTCTCAATCTTGTTTGACTTACATGTAATATAATGGTTAATACAAACTTATATTTTTGTTTTCATCAAAATATTAAGAGATGTTTGGGTCGTCTAGTAACGGATCATCCAATGTCTAAAAATTGTTATTGAGGGACTTGATGTCCACTTGACATTTGTTGAGTTAATACTCATATTGTTAATGGTATCACGAGTCTCTTATATTAAAAGAGAACTTTCCCTTCTTATGGTTGATTTATAGGCTAGATCCTTGTCTTTGTGATAAGGGCAATCTAGGAGCCAATAAATCTTTAGGAATTTAGATCCACCCATGAAACTTTGTATTAATACATAAACTTAGTGGTCTCCCAAAGATTTTTTTAATTTATAAATTTTGATAATTTGAAAGAAATTAATAGTTTTTGACTAATAATACATAAAAAATAATGTTAATATAATTTATTAAATAAAATAAATCTTTTAATGATTTATTAGTTTGTTTATGAACCAATAGCCTAGGTAAGTTTGACCTGAATTTGCCTATTATTTAACACAAATTCATATGGATAAAATTAAAATTGTTCAAATGATTTATTTTAAAAAAATTTATTATAAACTTGATCTCTTTCTTTTCTCTCATTACATTTCTCTTTCAATTCTCTTTCTTTCTTTTTTTTTTTTCTTTTTCTTTGATCGTACACGTACAGAACCGAAATTCAAACATCCTCTTGCTCGTCAGCATCAGAAAGCGCGGTGAAAGATGTACAAAAATGTTGAGGCCCACAAATTTGAGTTTCACTTTCACCTCAAAATGAAGTGAAAGGGGTTGAAAGTGCACAATCATTGAGAGTTTAAATTGTGAAAATTTATGTGAAAGTTTAATCATGTAAAATGGTGTTATGTGGCAAGCATTCTTGAATGCTTTGTTGTTAATTGCACAGCGGCCAATCATTGAGTCACCCACTCACGACTAAGCCACCATCAAAGCCGCTTCAAGCAGTTGACCCAAGCGAACCTACACTTTATCATAATCATTTGCTGTGATTTCAGGAATCACTTCTTTACCATGCGTTGTCTGAGGAAAAGTTAATCTGATAAGTAATATCTGGGCTTTTAAGTTATAATTAAGAATTCAATTTTAAAAATAAAATTATGTCACTTTAATTTTAGATGATTTTATATTTTTTTACCCATAATTTTGATATAAAATTATTCCGTTGAAAGTAATAATAAATTTTTATTAAAAACCTTAAATGTACGAAGGAATGTTTTATTCTCAATACATATTCAAGAATTCATGAAACTTTGAATCATGATGAATAGAAATAAGTCATTATTATTTCTGTTTATTGTTGTTATTGGACGACTTTTTATGTTATTCACATAAATGTGTTATATAAATAGACTCCATACACATGAATATATTTGTTGACATATCATAATGAATTTAAATCATACCCTATTTATACGGCGAGAATATCGAATTGAGATAGTTTTAATCATGTTATTAGACCAGCTACCAAAGGGAGGGAAAACACTTGTTTTCTTAGGTCAAATGACACCAAATTTGAATCTCTCCGGGCTCTCCATGACTCCATCTCTGTTTCCTTAAACCAATATTTTTCTTTCACAAAAAGAATGTTTGACAAAAAAATTTTATATACAATTCGATATAAATCAAAAGTTTTACATTACACAACGGGAAACTAAAGTCCCGTTTTGAGTGATTTTTAATTGTAAAATTAAAACAACAATCCGTTTTTAGTTTTTAAAATTTAGTTTTACTTTTTATCCCTAATTTTTAAATTATTCTATAAAATTAGTTTTTTTAAAAAATTATGTTTAACGGTGATAATGATGATGATAATAATAATAATAATATTTTCAATTTCATTGGTAATAACAGCATGAATGATGGCATGGTGACATGATACTAATATGAATGATTATGGTCTAATATAGGGAAATGTGTTTTTATAAAATTAAAAATTAAATTTATAAAAAAATTATTGATTTTGAAAATTACCTGAAGAGTAAAAATCATTTCTAACTCTTATTTTTCTTTTCAAAATCATCATGTTTTAAAATTTGTATTTGAAAATAAAAAATAAAAGACTTTCAACCACTACAAATTACATACACGTCCTAATATTATTCAATTTAAAAACATATCGAGTCCACTTGTCAGTGTAAACTTTATTCCATTTTAATAAATATAATCAGATATTACTTTTTCTTCTATTTGTTTCTTTACTTTAACTAGTATTTAGCCTGTCTAATGTACACAATAAATATTTATTTATATAATTAAAATTTATAATTTACAATAAATAAATATTTCTAAATACATAAATTATATTATGATTAAAATATGTAATAAATAAACATTGTTTAACATATAATTATGTTTTAAAATTATGATAAATAATTTATATTGTGATATATTTTTTTTATTGACACTTTTTTCTTAAAAAATGAATTTAAATTAGAACTAAAAATATTAAAAATAATAGATCAAAATAAAGAAGAAGTTATGTTAAATCATTGAATTGATTTTAAAAACATAAAATAAAATAATATAGATGCATGTTAGGAGAGTTTTTTTACAATATATATATATATATATATATATATGTATATGTGTGAGATATATATATATATATATATTTTTTTTTTTTTTTTTTT